>VWZZ01000927.1:121902-177261 GCA_013399095.1 Psophia crepitans | reverse complement strand
AAATTAAGATCTTTACCCTAAGGAAAAGGCTGCAGACCTTTGTGGGTTTAGTGCTGACTGAAATGATGCTTCTAGTGATCACACATCTTTCAGAAGTGTTGCTGTTCTTTGTGAATAAACAGAGCTGCAGTCAAAGAACAGCAACTGTTTCCCTCACCAGTTTTTCCTCCTGAATAAAATGGCCAGAAAAATCTCAGATTTTGACTGAGCAAGAGGAGAGAGAGTAACAACATAATCTTTGTACTTCCTGCCATTAATATCAACTCCATCTATGTAGTTAAGAAAACATCATTTATGGTTATATACTACTGACACTGTTACTCTCTTTTGACTCTCTTTTTGAATGATATAGAAAATGTTCACTATTGTTTCATCTATAACGCAGCATGGAGGTGAGCACAGTGAAACTGAAGCAAGATATTCTAAACAGCCCTAGTGTAGTGTGAGGTATCACATCAACTTTAAAAAATATGTTTAATCTCCAGACTTCAGGAAAAACTTGGGTCTTTGACAGTTCTTTTTACCTTCTCAGATGGATTTCTACTATAAGAATACATTAACGTGCTAGTTACCAGTCTATGTACTCAGAAGAAGAGTCTTAAGAAGGAGATTCTGAAAGAAATTTCATTTTTCCATGAGAAAATTACTGCCTTTTACATGCATTTTAGCAGATAGTCAGTAGATGTAAATCTATAAATTGCTACAGTTTTCCATCTGAAATTAAGTTTCGTCCAGTTACTGACAACTGTAGGGAGAGGGTAATCTACTAGAGTTAAAATTAGCTCAATATGTCATGTCCATAAACATATGAAATATATAGAAGTGATTTATGTATAAATATCAAGAACAATGACATCAGTAGCAGTTCCTTTGGTAGCACAGTTTTAAAAAAAAATTCAATTAGTTTCAGACAGACTTTACCAAACCTCATATAGAAAAGAAACAAGTCCTAGGAAACTGGTATATTGGAGGCCAAAGGTCTATGAGTCAAGGTAATTCAGCATTGCCAAGATGACAGTAATAATTCTGAACAGCGAAATATCAACAGCATGAGAAAAACATTGGCCAATGAAGAGGTTTAGCATACATGAAGTATATTAACTGGATGCAGAAAGAAACAAATGCTGTAAAAATTAGACACACCATTACATACACATCTGCTGGCCATCTGTAGTGAGAAAATCTCGGCAATTATTTTGGTGGGCTGGTCTACAGGACCTCACTGAGATGACAATGCGCGTCCAACACTCACAGTATTGTTGTGCTACACCACAATGCCACTGTGGTCAAAGAATGACCTCAGTATAGGACAACCACTGTGTGCAAACAAAATACACAACGTATGTCTTATCAAGACCATTTTAAAGTAGGCACTTCAGCTTTGAGCCTTAGCAGTGTTGCTGCGGTCAGTGTTAGAGAAGGACGTAGCTTGTGTTTTCAGAGTTAGAACCCCCAGTGATGTATTTCCCGATTTCTCTAAATAGGGTCTATAGTTTCTCTTCTGATAATGCTCATTCACTGTTTACACAGCTTTGAGAGGATGGGAAGAAATGATCCCTTCTCCAAGAAAAAGGATGAAGGTTAGCAACAATACTGAGAGCATACCAATGACACATCTACAAAGAGGGCAACCCAACAGTGAGGTAACTTTAGCGTTATGGCCACACCGTACAGACAGAAGACGCTACAGACAGAGAGGCATTCAGCCCTCTCATCAGCAGAGCTTGGCGCACTATATACTGATCTACAATAGCTGAAAATCTACTATCCTAGTGTTTTGGGTTTGCATGGCAAGGTTTCGGTACCGGGGACGGGGGGGGTGAGGGAGTGGGAGGGGCAGAAGCTTCTGCAAGATGCTGGTAGAAGCTTCCCCTGTGTCCAATAGAGCCAATGCCAGCCGGCTCCAAGATGGACCCGTCGCTGGTCAAGGCCGATCCAATCAACAACAGTGGTAGTGCCTCTGGGGTAACATAGTTAAGAAGAAAAAAAACAACCATGGGAGCTTTTGCAGCCAGAAAGAGGAGTGAGAAAGTGTAAGAAACTTGCAGACACCAAGGTCAGTGAAGAAGGAGGGGCAGGAGGTGCTCTCGGCACCAGAGCAGAGACTCCCCTGCAGCCTGTGACGAAGAGCTTGGTGAGGTAGGCTGTCCCTCTGCAGCCCATGGAGGAGAGATGATGAGGAGCAGAGATTCCACCTGCAGCCCATGGAAGACCCCACGCCAGATCACCTGGAGACACCTGAAGGAGGCTCTGACCCCGTGGGAAGCCCGTGCTGGAGCAAGCTCCTGGCAGGACCTGTGGCCCCATGGAGAGAGGATCCCATGCCAGAGCAGGTTTGCTGGCAGAGCATGTGACCCCATGGGGGACCCACGCTGGAGCAGTTTGTTCCTGAAGGTCTGCACCCCGTGGGAGAGAGACCCACTGGAGCAGTCCGTGAAGGACTGTATCCCATGGGAAGGACTCATGTTGGAGAAGTTCGTGGAGGACTGTCTCCTGTGAGAGGGACCCCATGCTGGAGTAGGGAAAGAGTCCTTCCCCCAAGGAAGAAGAAGCAGCTGAAACAATGTGTGATCAACTGACCATAACCCCCATCCCCCTGTGCCACGGGATGGGGGGTGGGGGGAAGCAGAGAAATCGGAAGTGAAGTTGAACCTGGAAAGAAGGGATTGGTGGGGGGAGGTGTTTTAAGATTTGGTTTTATTTCTCACTGTTCAACTCTGTGTTCTGTTTGGTAATAAATTAGATTAATTGTTCTCTACGTCTGGTCTGTTCTGCCCAGGACAGTAATTTCGAACAATCTCTCCCTGTCCTTATCTCTACCTATGAGCCGTTCGTTACACCTTTTCTCCGCTCTCCAGTTAAGGAGGGGAGTGGTAGAGCAGCTTAGATGGGCGCCTGGACTCCAGCCAGGGTCAGCCCACCACACCTAGTCACAGCAGTAGCCCAAACTCCTGATCACATGTCAGACTCTAGTGCACTCACCACTGACCTTGCTATACATGTGCTATGGAGTCTGTCCAGGCATATTCCACTTTGCGTACCCTGTGAAGAGTAAAACCCTATCACATGAGATTCACTGCATTCATGTCACCCCAGATCAGGCATGTGCCCATTTTTCTGCTCGACAGAAATGGAGGGTCACCAGCTGCATGCTTTTGTGTGGGACAGTGTCATCATGAGGCTGTGCGGCCTCCCCCCTCCACGGCTGGGAGACAGGGCCAGTACCAACAACCGCCTGTGTCGGCTCTGGGCTTTGTCTCTCGTCATGACTTGGTAAGTCAGGCAGTGTGCCAGGATGACATGACCGTATGGCCTCTGATCAAGGAGTAAGTTCCATTACAGCTATACACTGTTTTTGCTGAGCAGCACAGACATGCCTTCAATATGTTATCTATCTGCCTCTGCTGCTAGCCAGATGTTGGGAACAAACTGGGATCATTATCCCAGTGTGCTGATCTGTAGGACATCAGGGTGACTAAAACTGACGCTCAGGCATCCATAGTATAAATAGAAAACAACTGACCAAAAAACTATGTAAGTCCAGGGAATTTACATCAGAATCCTCCTTTACTTTTGTTTAGTAATCCCAATTAAATATATATATATAAAAAAAAATTATAAGTTTTATATATGGGTTTCAAAGAAGGTGTGCCTGGAAAATAGGTACCTTTGTAAATCAGCACTGAAATCCAAGTTATGAAAAATTAAATCCTATAATCAATAGGACACCAAAAAATGTTCAAGAGGTATTCAAGTAACAGAGGAAACACGGTAGGAGAATATTAATCAGTTTGTAAATACAGTAAGGATGGCAACTTTGAAACTCTTCAGTGTCTTGGAAAGTGCTGATGAAAAGAAAGAGACAGTTACAGACCTGGAAAGCTTTCATAATAAAATGTATTGAAAAATTGGAAAGGATTTGGGGGTTTCTTGGGAGAGGTTTGTTGTTTTCCTTAATTAGTCGATGGTGCTACTGTAAAAATAGAAGCAATCTGATCTACTAAAAAAAATCCTGAAAGAAAAATATTTAATGAGGAAAAAAAAAGATTGCTTTTAAAAAAAAAAATTTCTCTGAAGTTAGCTTTAGAAAACACTATTCTGTCTAGATCTTGCTTCAAGTGAACTTTGTGTTTCAGAAGTCTAGCAATTGAGTCAGTGACAATTGGAAAAGAGCTCAACACGTTGTCTGCCTTTACAAACTGGTAAAATGTAATTTGATCTGGCTCAGAACTTAGAGATGGATATAGTATTGAGCAATTTTATTTTTTTTTTAATTATTGGTGTGTTCGTAGAGAGTATTTATTTTTATTTCAGTAGGTGCTTGAGAGAGACTCTTCAAAGAGAGTTCCAAGTTCAAAGGTAGAGAACACAGTAAGCTTTCTGCTTTAGAAATATTCAAAGGAAAAATACCATAATGTTTGCCTTTGTCTTGTATGATTTTAATTTTTTTCTAGTGTTAGAAGCAGGAAACAATTATTTAAAGGAGAGTGAAAATTATTATTTCATCATGAAAATGGCAAATACAAACTGGGAAAACTAAAACATAAAACTTGGGAATTACATATGTGAAATCAAAACAGAAACAAGATTTACATTTTTTTAATAGCATAAAAATAACACAAAATATTTTTTACTAGAATCTTAAATACTATAACATATTTGTGTACAGTTTGAGATTCAAAAATACAAGAAACGAAACACTGCTAGTACAATCATATATACAATTTTTGGTATGGAACACTGGGCAAATGAAACAGAAATTATGATGTAGTATATGAGAAAGGATAGAGCTCAAAGTCAGTAATTTCATTCTGGAGGCTCATTTCTTCCACCAGGTCTTTTAGTTTCTTTCTAATACCTAAGTATGTCAGATTTTCTGAGATTTCCTTATTGTTTCTGCTCATTTTGCTTAACTATGTTGTTGCTCTTTTTCAGGCCCATCTGACCTCATTAAATACTGCTCTCTGTCTCATAAATCTCTTGCAAGAAGAAGAGGGTCTCTGATCTAGTTATTGTTGGCAATCGTTCAGAAGGCAAAGTCATCTATCCTTATTTTCAGAAATGGCATCACTGCATCCAGCTACCTAAATCTCTCCTTCCCTCCCCGCAAAGAAAACAAACATTGACAAGAATAAGAAATAAGGGATGAATTCCGCTCAAAATTAAAATTGAATTCAAGTAGGAAATACCAACATATATATATTTTTAAAGGAGCAGTTATTTACTAACTACCTGATGCATAAAATATTTGTTAGGTGCCTGCAAAAAGTAATAAAGTGTCTTGTCCTTAGTCACAAAATGAAACCGAAACACATCTAAGATTACAGGTCTGGGTGTTTTACAGATCCTTATTCAGACCCTGTGCTCACCTGTCTTACAGCCTTGATTCAAGACACATTTTTAGCTTGAGGAAGATAGGAAATCACAGCTGACTTGACCCGAGCAGGATAACAGCTGCTCTCACGGGTAAAGACTGCTTGGCTTAGACCCTACCCAGACATAATGATGAAATCTGATCCAGCAAATGCTCTGGGGTAATATTTGTTTGCCAAAACTTGAACAAAGGTAAGACAATACAAGGAGTGGTGTGAAGTGTTGGAGTGTTTATACCAGCATGGGATTGTCTAGACACTTTAAAGTAATGGTAAGATCAGCTCTAATTGCATCAAAGTGAAATTGAAGTGGGGGCGGGGAGGGGGTGGCCGGGCTTTTTGGCAGACCAGAGGTCAGGTTTAGTCAGACTGAGTTGCTGGGGCGCTCCTGTGTAACGTCTCAGCAAAAAGCCAAGAGTCAGTCTGTTCAGCTGTTACTGAAAGAGACACTTCTTTTGGGCGCGGATGAAAATTGTTAACTGCTTTTCCCTTGTAGTAAAATCCATTCTATGGATGATTCCCAGGTTATTGGGGAGTCATCATGCCCAGATGGCTTTTAAAGCAGGTGTAACAATGTGTGCTGTAATTTGTGGGAATAGGGTCAGACAAGATTACAGACAAGTCTACTGTCTGCCTCCACCAGCACATAGGCTTGTGATGCCCCAGGGAGTGGCAACAAACCCTACTATTGCAGGCACAGCAGCCAAAACGTCACAAATAAAGAAAAGGCGCNTTTTTTTTTTTTTTTTTTTTTTTCTGCCACAGGTTTTGCTTTTGTTTAAAGAAAGGGTAAAAGCTGTACTGGCAAAAGGACGTTTTACTGGTATAACTCCTAGGCCTCCTTCCAACATAGCTCCATCAGCAACATATATCACTCAACTAACAGACTGATGTGAGCTAGTAAATCTTCTAAGTCTAGACCAGCATTCGATTCTAAATCCAATTCGGGGAGATTATATGTATTCTTATTAAAACCCTAATTGATTGTGACTAAGTAATAATAGCTAAAAATGTAATGTATCTAGCCATCATGAAAACCATGGTTATTGTTTTGCATTCTGATATCTCAGTACAAACAGGAAAAATGTCTGTGATTCATCGTCTTTGTGAAAGCTATTTGCAAATTAGTCTTAAAAAATGAACTGGAAGATGAGGGCTACTGTAACAGCCCCAAAGTAAAAAACCAGAACCTGGTCAGCCTTTCTTGACCTATCGCTCTAGAAACACCTGATAGGAATGATGATGCATTGATTAGCACATGTGAAAAGATGAGTGATGGGATGAATAGAGAGCAGATAATAAAGTTAGCTGTTGCATTGTGCACCTCTGTGGAGCTGGGATTTCTGCCAGCAACTGAGAGTTTTGCTCTTCAAGCATGTTTAACCTCATAGAGTGAAAATCTTTCCATGGTGTTTGAGCTTTGCAGATTTAAAATTACTGTGCTCCTCCACATGTGACCTTCCCTTCTCCACACCCAACAAAAGCAGCCATTGAAAGGACTGGATCACTCTTCCCTATGATAAATTCCATAGGAAGGGTCCAGGGAAAATGGAAATTCCATGAGTTTCTTCTCATGAAACGTTCTGCAAATTTTTGTTTCCTTATAGAATGACAGGGGATAAAGGATGGAGGCAAAAAGAAAGCCAAAACAGCTCAACATTAAACAGAGGAGAAAGAGAATGAAGAAATTTAGAATTTATTTCCAAATTATTTTAAAAAAACAAGGTCAGTTTTCTTTAAATGAAAAACCAAAAGGATTAAGAGAACATCTCCTGAAAAATGTGAAATTGTTCAAAAAGAGCAATTTAACATGATCGTTGAAGTCCATGTTAGAGAAAGAGAGTAACAAAGGTACAATATAGAATGTACCTGCACCAAAGGAAATGAGGTACAATTTTGAAAATAGAGAACATTTCTTAAACGAAATACGATACAAAGAGATGAAATTGGAGTCAGTGCTCTAAACAATTTACAGGAAAAAATAGGCAAGGATTTGGAGAGAAAGTAACCTATTCTGACATTCTGGTTAGAGGACAATTGTTAAGAGATAAGACTGAGATAAGAAATTATTTGTTCATTTTTCTTTAAGTATCTTATCCTTCATAGAAGGAATTGCAATTGCCTCTGTAAATAATTTTAAAACATACAATTTTGACTCATAACTAGCTCAGAATGACTTCTTTCAGGATTACTAGGCTTAATCTGGCAAATATTGTGCACATTTTCTAAACTCAGGATTGCTCAGCTGATAAATGTAATACATCATACCTATTGTCATACAACAGGGATATACTAGAAAAGCCAAATTCATCACATTAAAATCTGATTACGAACACAGTTTTATCAGTGATTTAGATGTTAAAACCAAAAATAAATTTTGGAGGCTACTTTAACATTTGCGTATGAAAAATATTGATAATGTAGAGATTTTTAGCTTTTCTGAAACAGGCATAATGCAATCAATAGCTGGGAATTGAAGGTAGACAAATACTACTAGAATTTAGGATTCATGCTCCTAGCTAGACAGATAGTTACACAGAGAAAATGCCTTGGCAGATAGACTTTTACTTGGTATGTTTTGATAAGATATGATATTTAATAGGTATAGTTGAACCTGACTCCTGGGAGAAAGTCTGTAGAGTACATATACAGGAGACCTGCCTGGAAGACATGATGGTTCTTTCAGCCCTTAACACTGTATGTCTCCATCACAGCAGTAAATAAAAAGGGTAAGGGACCAATCTGTGGCCCTGATGGCAACTCATTTTTGTCCGTGCAGCTGACTTCTTTTCCTTTCCAAGATGAGGTAGCTGCATTGGGAATGCATAGCAGGAATGGTCCCTGTCGCATGCAGAGCCCTTACCACTTCTGGGCAGGCTCCTAGTTGGCAAAAGCTATATACCAGTTACTGATACAATTATTAATATAACGGTGGGCACTCACATGCTTGTGCCTAGGACCCCACTCTAGCAATGTGCTAGTGGACGCATATTAAACACGTTTTCCTGTTTCTCACAGTCTTCCTCTGAGACTTGCAGGTCTCTGCATTGTGCTGGACATTTTTACACCATTTCCTGCTCTGCTTTTGAGCAATATTGGCAAGTTAAATCTCAGACTTCAGAGCATCAGATGATTCCTTGCAAGCATCATCAAAATTTTTTCTTCTCAGTTTGATAATGTCCATTTTAAAGTGTATTTGAGGGATTATTTTTGCTTGCTAGTTTGTTTGCTCCTCTAAAATATTTGAGATTTGACAAAGGTTACAGTTTTAAAGAGATGAAAATAACCACCACATAATCACAGAGTCACAGAATCATAGAGGTTGGAAGGGATCTTGAAAGATCATCTAGTCCAACCCCCCCTGCCGAGGCAGGGCCACCTAGAGCACATCGCTCAGGAACGTGTCCAGTCGGGTTTTGAATGTCAAGAACATTCAAAGGGTTCCAGTCGGGTTTTGAATGTCAAAACATTTTAAGAACAGTTATAAAATAAAAAGTGCCCAAAATATAATCTGGGAATCCCCAAGTCTCGACTCTATTAGTTTTTTTGTTTTATTGTTCTGAAATAGCTCTCTTTCAAAATATGAAATCTAATTCATGGAAAGGTCATAACAGTAAATAGCGCACACACCTGAGAAACAACAGCAACAGCAATAACAATATCTACAATTGAAAGAAACTGTAAAGCAGCTATTAGGTTACTTGATTTTTATCTCTCATCCTCCCACTCCATTGTTTTGTGAAGCGTTTCTACACTTGGCCTTTTAAAAGAATGTGGGAAGTACTTACAAAAGTATCCATCTAGTTTGGCTTTGACCCCTAAATCATTAACTGGAACAACTGCATTCCGTTCTTCTTTGCTTTTGTATGCATGTGTGCTTGTGCACATGCACTATAGATAAAGGCAGGTAACTGTAGGAGGACACATACGATCTTTCCCTCCTGTGACACATTTACTACTTTCTTACTACTTACTTACTACTTTCCTAAAATACAATATGCTGTAGTACATGACTGTTCATGTCAGACTGACTTGGCAGCCTGAGGATGAAAACCCTCCGTTTATTTTCAGACATACCCAAATATAGCAGAAGAAGGATTGTTTTTCCTTCACCCAAGCAACAATGAGAATTCACCTTTGTAAAAAGCATGGTTATATTCCATGTTTCATTCAGGCCTAAACCTTCTGTCTGAGGGACTGCCTGTTGTAGTACGGGAGCCAAAAAGAACAGTACTTCAACAGATAGGTCAAAGTAAATAGTTTCTATAGTAGCATGCAGAATATTTTCCCGTTCTTCAGCTTATATCAAAGCAATTAAAAGTATGAATCACAAACGAGGTAGTCATTTCAATTCACTTTACACACAGTCCTAGAATTAGTGGCAATGAGTGATGCAGACACAGGCCCACTAGACGCTAGGCGAAGACAACAGCTGTTTGCTAGAAGCTCTGCCAGAGACATCAAACTGCAGCAGTGAGACCCTGCTGGAAGTTGAACTAAAACTGAACAAATGAAATCACTCTTCCTCACTAACATTCATCAGAGTGTAACAGTCCGGTTATAACTGTTCTTAATCTTACCAAAAAAAAAAAAACAAAAGAAATTTGAAGGAGAAGAAACAGCATGGATTTGTCAACAACTGAAATTGCAGTTCCCACCAGCAAAACTGAGCAAAGAACTAAACCTGCTGAACTGCTTGTGCGGAGATACACGTCGAATGCACCTCTTTAATAGCTCTAGGAAAAAGAGGTTGCAAGTCCAACAAGAATCAGCAAAATAATCTGTTTTCACAACACTGTACTAGTTACAAGTGGTTGTCTCCTATTCTTTTGGCATCACCTCTACTCTTCCGTCTTTCCAATCGGCATTTGTTTCCCTCATGCTTTACGCAGTGAGTGGCAGACGACCAAGAAACACACACTTGCAGTGCGTTTGCACAATGTAACAGAAGTCCTTCCCTTTGCCAATGCCAGCGATAAAAAATGCTGTCGGCATATTGTTCTTGTTTAGCTCAAATAAGCAAAGTGCTCCGTTCATCCTTCTGGCCTGCACCCACAGGGCCTCTAAAGCTTTTAAGCAGAGCTGCAGCAGAAGCAGGGCCTTGCCTGTCTTCAGTTGTCCCTCCAACCATTTTTGCTCTCATATATTTAGTCAAAAACAATCCTGCCTGCCACGTGGTCTAGTCTCACTGTAGTCTCACTGTAGTCTCTTCAAACAAATTCTGAATTGTGTGTTGTAAAATACTGAACACAGTACTACTCCTTTGCATAGCAAAGCAAACAGTAGAGTCTGGATCTCTTTCACCCCGTTGGGAAAAGCTGGTTGAAAAAGGATATTTTTTTAAAAATCAGCTCTTAAATTTAAGTCATGCACAGGCCACTGTCTTTAGCTCAGCGCTCTTTCCATTGACATTTTCCTGTAAACGTAACTTTCTTGACTGATATGTGATGGAAACTTGGTAAGACTGAGGCACTTTCACATGTTGACGGGCAGACAATAAGCATAACCCTGACAAGCAGCAGGAGTGATGGCTGTCAGCAGGGAAGCTGAGAAGCAGGAAAGCTGAAGGCTTAAGGGGAGGGATGTTAGAAGAAAAGCAAAGCGAGGTTAGCCTTGTGACAGCTGTCAGGAAAAGCAGAAGATGAGTCTCGGGAGAAACCGGAGTCAAACTTTCCTGAGGAAATCTCATGACGGTGTGATCTTTGTAACAATACACTCAGTACCAGTGATGTGTAAACACAGTTTCGTTGTGAAATTTTCATACCAAATTTTGTAACATTACACATGCTAAAAATTAGGCACCAGAGCTAAGCATGAGTAATGTTTGTTACGTGGTGTAGACCTGATTGGCATCGTAGCATTAAGAATTACCCTGCACAGCCCTTATGAGGCATTCAAAGACATAGCTACTTGGGGCTGAAGAAGAAAATAAAATAACGTTCTTTCAGAGACTGCATGATGAAGTGAACTGCACTGTATTTTTTTGTTACGATTGTCTTCTTCCAATAGGATGAAGTGCAAAGAACCCTTTAAAGAAACTAAGCAGAAAAAAATAGAGAAAATGACACGGGTAAGACACTTGCTGTAAATAACTTCAAAGGAATTAAAGCTGCAAAATCTGAGCTAATAATAGAGAACGATCCACCCTGTCTGACTTGGTAGATACTCGAGTGGATTACTCTGCATAAAGGATGAAAAGAGATTTTAAAGCTTGAAGAGCCCGGAAAGATAAGTTTGACTGAAGCAGATGTCAGCAGAAAGACGACACGCTGGCAGGCATCCACAGAAAGATAGATAATGAACAGGAAAAGCCATTTCTTTCTTCCAGCCATGGAGATAACCGGGAGAGAGTGGCTGGGAAGCTTTTCAGCTTCCTTTCTGTAGTCCTCCTCTTCTGTTCTTCTCTGTTCTAACTGCATTATTCTTTGTACTCTTCTCTAAATGCCCTGTCCCTCCCAAGAACAAAAAGGTTATGTGGTTTCGCAGATGCCTTTAGTTTGAAACGGAGAACAAATAAAGCTCCAGAAGGATACACCCTGTACAGGTGCCAAAGCCACATTAGTGTATGCTCCCTCACGCAACTCGAGAGAGACAGCAGGGCTGTGCCACACACTTCATCTCCGAGCTGTGACGGAGGGACAAACAGTTTGCCTCTGCCTGCAAACTTCACCGGAGTGCTTTCTCTTCCTTGAAATAGATTGCTCTGCTGGAAACTGCTGGTTCAAAAGGCAAACACAGAAAGCTGCTGGGATTAAGGAATGGGAGCTTTTGAAATGCTATGTTTTTCAAATAGTCTTTACATGATACTTTTATTGTTTTTTTCTAAAGTTTTCCAGTGAAGCTTTGTTTTAAACAAATGTTTTACATTGTTTATCACTTTTAGTAATGACATATTGCGTAACAATTTTGTTTCAAAAATGGTTAAAAGGTCACAAAAAGTCTTTCCACAGAAAATTAAAAGATTCTTTTGCATTGCTGAGTAATTTTCTTTACTAGGGGTAAGTGCTAGCTGGCTTTCTGTATTTTCACTCAGATTGCTTAACCACACAGGGCTTTTCCCCATTCCCTAGCAAAACCAGAAGACACAATTCTTTAGCAAATGACCTGGGATTTATGGATTTCAGGAGGATTATTGCACCCTGCGCCAGTTCCCAGTCCCTGGGAAAAACTCAGTGATGTGAAAACTTCCGGTGTTTTGTGTCTCTCCTATATATTTCTTTCACTGCTTCCCCAAAGAGAAACGCTTGTAATGAAAATAGTGCCACTTGAGTTCAGTCATCCAGTGATTCAGTGTAGCTACATTTAGATCAAAGAATCAAGGAGAAATTTATACAAGCTTGGTATTCAGCAGTTCCTCTTCTTTCCTGATTTCCATGGGGACGAAACAGGAATTTAGTACTGCCTGGAGCTCCAGCATGGTTTAAAAGATCTCTGTTCTGGATTCCTGCTCCAGGAAAAGTGGAGGTGGCCTATGTTCTGCAAAGTATATTTATGGTCATCAAGCAGATACAAAGAACATTCCTCATTCATCAAAAGTATAAATTATGTGTATTAGTCTGTATTCTGCTATCTTTGTAAAGGAACAGCTACAGAAAGTTGTTATCACTATTTAATGGTAGAAGGAAAAAAGAGCTGTTTTTCATCAAAACTCTGAAAGACATTGTTACTTCTAAGCTAACCTAGGGCCATCTAGGAGGCTGTGGAAAATATTCTATCCCTTTGAAGAAGAAATATGTTGGGTGTTTTTCCAAGCCCTTGTTACTGGCACACATCATAGTGTTAGCCCTGCTTTCTGGAACATTCAGGTTCCGAAATTTATGATTCACTTAGCCCCAGTACTTTTATGTGTGCTGTGGTGTGTTACAACATTTTGCAATGAGGAATTTCCACCAGGGCTGAAGCCTTTCTGTTGTCTCTCCCTCAAGAGTCCAGATGAGCCATAGGCCTTACATTAGAGGTCAGATAGCTCCTACGTACCTTTTCCCCTCTCATTATTCAACACAACTTCTCTCATTTCACGCAGTAAGCAGAAGCAATCTATAATTGCAAGTATCTATCATTCTCACTAACCAATGAAACCATGTAATTTGAATATTGCCAAAACATTTATCACATTCCGCATAAGCAATCCCCATCAGGTTACTCTTCCCTGGACGTCAGAAAGATTAACAACATGGTCATTTGTTTCCATGTAAACTTTATTTTTTTTAGGGTTAGAATCACAAGGCTGACCCCCAACAAACCCCTCTTGTTACAGTGGTAGTAAGATAAATCCTGAGTATCAAGAGATAGAGAAAATACGTGCTCACTGCAAGTAACAACAGGAAGGCTGACTTGATCCCTCATAAGGTCAACATCCACTTCAAGCCAAGACAATTTTGCTTAAAATATCAGAAGCCAAAATATTGCTGAGATGAGATTTATATGTAATAACTGAGCGTTGAGCTGTCATCCGAAAACAAATGCATCATTTTCCTCTCATCAAAGAGCAAAAACTTCTCCCAAATGTTAAAACTAAAAGGGTGTGGGCCGAAGGACTGCCAGATAAAATTGGCTTTTTACCTGCTTCTTTTTAGCATATCAATCTGTGGTACAACTTCAAAGGTTTCATTTAAATAAACATCTATATATCATTTATCAATCAACAGAGGTGGATGAAGTTAAAACCCAGGAGCCAAAGTTATACGCCCTGTGCCTGGAGTGATCCTAATTTGAGGGGTAAACACTGAAAAGGAAAGCTGCTCCTACAGCATCAGGTTAGTCGGCTCTCTTTTGTTTACTGCAAATAGCAAGTTTCTTGTTGTTATTTAACTTTTATGAGCCTAGAGGAAGAGGTAAATTGGCTAAAAGGGATTCAGATTGATGTCCTTGCCAGTTTTCATTTTGTTTGTAAATCCCACAGCCATCTTTCCACTATCAGACTACTGTCTGGGGAACACAAAGGGTCTTGGTTTGTTGATGTTGCTTTACAAATGTTTCCTGATATTTTTTTTCTAACTGTTTTGTATGTGGGCTATAATGTTGAAATGATGAGGATAAATGTCCTAGGTCAAGCGCTTTTAACGAAACCCCATCAGTTCCAAGCATTACACTAAGATGAATGAGGTCCTTTATTTTTACATTTGGAAGACCACAAAACTACAGTTTATTTCTTAAAAGTTGGTATATTAAAAGCTTCTGTTGAGGGAGTCTTCTTTTAATTTGTTATTAGTTTATTGTACCCACCATATTTATTTATTTTTTAAAATATCAGCTGAAGGGTTCCTGCCAATTGACTAATCAGATTCTAAGAATTACATAAATTAAATCAATTGACAAACTTGGACTTAAACTTTTTACATAAAATCATAAATGAAGGCAAAAAAATATAAATATTGTTAAAGAAAGCAGCACAGTTCTATGGGAAACACTGGAAACACAGTGACCTATGACACTTGGGGGAATTCTGCTTCAGGACTTCGTTATAATCCTTTCTAAAAAGATATTTTTCTGTTTTTCTCCTCTGCATCCTGGACTATTCAGGGATTTTCAGCCTCCCATTTCCTGAGTCATTCTTCATTCTCTCTTCCATCTGGTGAAAGGAGAGATATCTTTTCTGTTATTTGTCTTCCCAAAAGAAATAGGCATCTAACAGTTTTCTGATTCAACCGCAAAAAACCACACCCAGCTGGTAGCCTCATTTCTTCTCTATGTTGTCTCTTTTTCTTTCTTCTTTTTTTTTTCTTTCTTCTTTTTCCTATTATTAAAATGACCTAACTGCTTGGCTTTTCTCTCACTTCCAATTACAGAATGTGTTTCTTTTTTCTCCTCCCACTTTCATCCAGAAGAAAGTTAACAGCTCACCAGCACCTCTCAGCCATTGCACTTTGGCGCATTTCCACTTGCCACAGATTGTCATGTAATTCTTCTCTCTGTTTGATCTTTTATGACCAGTATCAACACTGTTGGGATTTCTTGCTTATTTTTAGCAATAGACAGACTTTGCCTCAAATCTGAATATCTAAAACAGGCCATTCTTCTAGAATCCCTTTATTCCACACTCCTACATAGCCATTTAATTTTAACTCTCTTTAACAGCTATGGAAGAAGACAGGAAGCACCTTCCAAAATGTTCCTATCTCTTACATGACTGTAAAGGAAGCCTGTGTTTTTGATGATTCCCATCCAAATTAAGCTGAACTTATTTCCATCAGCAAGAGAGCATTTCTGACTGACTGGACCTGAGCCACCCTGCAGATGACCACAGAACAGACCACATGGAAGCAACACTTATATTAGCAGTAGCAAGGAAATAGCATATATCCCTTTACACCATCCTGTCTGTGAAAGCGGCTGTTAGCGTATGTGACGGTAGCACTTTCAGGAACTGGCCAGGCCCAGCCAGAACAGAGCTACTTGTACTGCTCTGTCTTTGCACGAAGACAGACAATCCTACCATATCTGATTGACAGTGGAAAATTTCAACAAATTGAACTGATAGGTGCAATGAAGACACTTTCTTTTACACAAGGACCACCTGAAGAATAAAAAGATTCTTGAATTGTCACTTACATGCCTTCCAAACAGAGACTTACAGTACTCAGGAGAAGGGCTGTTTGGTGAGGTTGCTAGGTTTTCCTTAATATTTAATACATTATCTGATGCAAACCTACTAGAAATATTCATTCTGTTTAAATTAGCTTGGCTGTGAACACTGTACCATGGTTTGAAATCTGGCTAAATGACTGCAAACATAATGATAAACAGCAGTACACTGAATCAGAGAGGTGTCTAATAATGATACAACTGCTCCTGTTTATCTTTTTCCTTTATGATCCCCCAAAGGAAGCAAACATCATGCAGATGACAGTAATTTACCCTAACTGTCATATGCAAAGGAATGATATAAAGGTGTACAAGCAGAGCAGAAACACAGGCAAAAGATAATTACATAGGATCCAATTTGGAAAAGACGTAATTCTGGGATGACAGGAAGGAGGCTATAATCCAAAAAACATATATCCTCAGTGGGAGGAAGAAATGTAGGGAATGGTAAAGCTAGGAAAAATCAAAGTGACCTCCAGGATGGACTACTGAAAGATACAGTGTATTTTTTTTTAACTAATTGCACAAAGCAATGGGCAATGAAGATAAAAGAGCCCAACTTGAAGATAAAAGAGTCTCAACTAGACCAGTATTAGTTCCATTGCAGTTCTGAGGAGAGAAAGGCTAGTGGAGTATTGAAAAGGCACAGAAAGTTCAGGCGGGAGCAGGAAGAAATTTATGGCAAGAGATAATTTTGAAGGTCTCCTTCTCCTGTCCTCCTTGATGGATGCTGGTCATTGAAGACATTTACCTTCTTAGCCTTCTGAAGTACAAAAGGAATTACCCTTTTTTACAGCTTGTTCCTTAAGCATGAAGGAGAATAAAGCCATAAATGATATATTACCTTCAGGCGTTTTGTGCAAGATGAAGCCTTTATAAGCTTTGCAAAGTCAGATTTGTCTCTCAGTTACAACACTGCAATGTCAAAAAATCTCTCCTGAAGTCCACTTTTATTTAGTGATACTTTTGTGCAGTAAAAGAAGAACCAGCACAGTATAGGCTTCACATTTCTCATAAAATATTTTCTAACACAACTTTTTTTGATGAGCGCTGAATCTTGCTGGCAATTTACCTATGTTACTGACATTTAGTTGTTTTTATTGGCTCAATATATTTTTTAATAAATAGCAACCACATAAAGGATTTTAATATCAAGTCCAAATGACTGTTCTGCACTCTTCTGCTTTTTGTTGCCTCTACAAATCTGTATTTTATATTTTTTTTCTTCTTTAAATTTCTGTAATCTTTCCAGAGTGCTAAGTTTCCATATTTTGGTAATCATAAAAGTGATTTTCCTATAAGTCCGTTCTAAAACTTGTTTAAGATGGAAAAGAATTAAATGTGACCAACTTAAACCTCTAAAGAATTCAATTCCTTCTCTTTTAAAAACACATGCATTTGAAAAACAATATAGTATGTTTTGGGAAAAAATCCAGAGATACCAAAAATAGTAGCAGGAAGTACCCATAGCAGTTGGCAGAAAAATCTGATGAATGACTGAAGTCCATAATGACAAGATAAATGAGTAGCAGGATTTTCTAAATTGCTCTTAGGAAAAAAAAATAATGAAAACGCCTAAGACTATGAAAGCAACATAATCTCTGTCACCTCTAAACTTGGCACCTTATTTCACTAGGGCCAAATTACCTGCTGGTATGAACTGGCTTAGATCCACTGAGATTTGAATTGTCAAAGCCTGCCCTTGTTTTCCATGCTCCCAAAGGAATCCTTTCCCTTTATAGGAGCAAGTGAACTCGATGGAAGAGGAGTGGACTTTTGTTTAGAAATATTGTTTGCCTCTGTGGTTTTTGTTTGCTTTTACTGTTTCTTTTGTTTATTGCAGACTCTCTGATTCAAACATAAACACCTAAGCATACTTTGCACGGTTTCAGTTGTGTCCAGGCTCTGCCACACTCCCTCTTCGCTGACGTGTCCAAAGTAAGATGCAGTTGGGAACAAAGTGTTGCTAGAAAGTGGCTGGCTCTCAGCTGCAATTGCTTGTGAGCCCACCTCCTTTTCTCCAGTGCCAAGGAAAACACAATGTATGGGTATGTGCAATAGCCTTGCCTCCAAAACCACCGCTAGTGTTTTACTTCCACTGCCTTTCAGGGTACAGGCAGTAGTCAGCTACCTGTGGCTTATAGGAGTTTGTTTTCTGCTGCACTGGAACAGAGCAAAGATGAACTCTCTTCGCTGTTTTAGCTGACGGGACACTAAGAGCCGAGCCCCACATGTAGGCATTGCAATTCTGCACAGCTTTGCCCACACTGCATGGAGAAGTGATTTCAAGCTCCTCACCCATTTAGAGGGAGGCAGAAGTACCATGAGAACAAGGGCCAGTTACTGATCATCAGAGATGGGCTCACAATATAACTCGGACATAAGGATGATCAGCAGTGCCTCTGTGTGTGTATGTATAGGCATGCAGGCAATAAATACATAGATTTTTGTAAGTAATAAGAAAATTATACTTTCATCTCTTACCATTTATTGGCTAAAATACTGTAATTCTACTTGCATAGCAGTTAGAAATACACCTCTTTAAAATATCTTTCTCTATTCTGTTGTCAGTTTAGACTGACTTACTCAGGTGCATGAATTTATAGAAAAATAATGGCTGCACTCACACAAGAAGATGTGGCAGCTACCTGATACTGTCATGCAATTCATGGCATTGTTTGCTTGTTCCTCTTACAGCACACCATGTTGACTAGCAGTCATGATATTTAAACGATGCTTCAGCACATCCGTTTCTACTCCTCAGGAGTAGGCTCAGTTCAGAGCTGGAAATTTTAGGCTCCTGTAGTCTTAAACTGTGGTTGGATCAAACTCAGTAGTGTTCTTACATCGACACAAGGCCAAGGGCACCCCTGTGACAGCAACAGTGTGCGTCCTGCCTGAGTAACTTAACTTTTTAACCCTTTTCTTTATAGATTCAGCTGCTTTCTAACAGTAGGTTCTCTGCAAAGTCTAGCTATGATATTTTGTCATCTAAAACTTACACATGAGAATTATTTCTATGTGAACAACACTTCTTTAAACCATAACACTCAAAGCAACTTCCAGGGACAAAGTGACTGTCCAAGTGTGGAATATAGTTTCAGGTGGAAAATAAGTTTAGGATAAAAAAGTAATCTGTTTCTTTTTCCACACACTTCATGTTTTTCTTGCTTCGCATCACTGCTGCCATAAAGAAAAAGAAGTCCTTGAAAAGCACACAGTGGTATGTGTCATTAGGAAAATTATTTAAGTCATTTCAAAAATATGTTTCAAATAGCCAGTATCCTCCATCCAATGAAAGTTTTCATGTCCTGTTGCTGCTTTTGTTTTGGTTTTATTGCAGCAACCTTGCTTTCTCTGGAAACATTTGCATGCTGTACATTTCCAGATACCTGATCTGAAACCTGATAACTGGTTACTACCCATTTACTAGTAACTACTGCATTGAAATTTCAGATTTTTAAATTACCACAGTGTTTTTCTTAATTTTTCTTATTGTTGTTTTTAATATAGAAATATTAAGCAATTACAGAGAAGTCACTGGGCTCTATCTTTTCCCATTACCCCGACATTTAGAGCAAAAAGGTTTGTGTTTGGTGAGACTGACAAAGACATGCTTAAATAAAGTTTAGCAAGCAGTGCTCTTCCATAACTTCGCACATTTTCTTACAAAATAGTTCTTCATCAATGGGAGGTAAATCACATCCATGTAAATCTCTCTATTTGTTATTCATAAAAGACTAAATCTGAGCAAGACACTTTCTACAAAGTACAAATGGTAACTAGCCCCAAAATATCTTTTTTCTTAGACATATTCAGATGAGGGCCTGGAAGCACCAGTACAGTTCAGTATCAAAAGCTAGGCTTATCGTGGTAAATCACAAATAATAACAGTAATGAAGGAACATCATAAAGGAGGCTGCAGACAGAGGAATTCGGACACTAGATTCTGGTGCGTTCTTTGCCCCTTTTCTAACTCTGCAGCAGAATTTTATACAAGTAAATAGTTTTCTATGATTAGTGCTGCAGGACCAACTGATAATGAGTATCTGTCTCATCAGAAAAGTCTCATCAGAACAGCTTCTGTAAGAGCAACAGCTTGTATGTCCACAGCCAGCACGTTCCCCGAGACAGTGCGATGGAGGGATCAGGGCAGGGAGAGGAATCTTTCACTGTGATAAGAGTCTATGTGTGAAGAAGAAAATCCCATTCTTCAGGTTTATACTCCTAGAGATACAATTCACAAAATTCCTTCCTCTGCTTGTGAATAACATTGTCTGCTTAAGAAGTACTCTGTCACCTATCTGGATGAATGGCAGTATACAATAAAAGTCTATTATTGTTCCTCTAAGAAAAGATATGCGCTGCGCTTGTGGTTTCAGTTGGTACAGAATACTTCCTGGGGCACGTCATGTCCAGGTTATGCCTGAAAACCATTTTCTGAATCAGTGAAAAGTATCAGACTGGAAAAATTTCATTTTACTTAACTGGCTAGCACCGACTTAATTCTTACTCACCAGGACTCCAGTTTGTCTTGACGCAACATCTTTTTCCAGTAAAGAGGCCATCAGGGTTGCTGTTGCCAAGAAGTGAGGCCTAAATTTCACAGTATCGTATGAATTATTCTTCAGTTTACTTCGCAAGGTTTAGTGCAGTGCATCCTGCCTTTTGTGTGTATCAGCTGTGTATAACTGTATGTTCTGAATTTATTTAAGACTCAGTGGACTAGATTCATTATTTTGTACCCACTGTTTGAGCTGCCTCAGTAAAGCAAACCTGCCATAAAGCTACTCATTTAACTAACTAGTTAAGACGCGTCCGTGGGTGGTTTACATATAGGGAATCATCAAAACCTGTAAAAGCACACAGGTAAATCTAGGCCAGAATCTGCCCGGATTCAGGGCCAATTTCAAAGGCAAGGCAATCCTATTATGCATTACAAGTCAATATGGATGGCATATGAAAGGCAAAAGGAGGGAGCTGTTCTAACACAGTAAGCTCTTGTGGGCCAGACCCTTAGTGGTGCCCAGTGACAGGTCAAGCAGCAACGGGCACAAACTGGAACACAGGAAGTTCCATCTCAATGTGAGGAAAAACTTCTTCACTGTGAGGGTGACTGAGGCCCTGGCACAGGCTGCCCAGAGAGGTTATGGAGTCTCCTTCTCTGGAGATATTCAAAATCTGCTCTGGGTGATCCTGCTCTAGCGGGAGGGTTGGACTAGATGATCTCTAGAGGTCCCTTTCAACCCCTACCGCTCTGTGAATCTCTGGAAAAGAATTTTTCTGTTAAACGAAATCTGCAGTGAAGCCACTGACAAAAATCCTATTTGTTTAAACAGGACCAGTATTTCTCTCTACATTGACCTCTGTGTTTTCACACTGGCTAAGTTAATGGGCACTTGGTTTGTAATGATGCAAGTGGATGCAACCATACCACTACTTATGAAGCCATTTTTTCCTTTCATACAGAAGACAATTAACAGTGAAGTGTATGAAGGTAGAGTATTATGGAAGTGTGGATCTTCTTAGTTTTCCCCACATCATCCTTCTTTCAAGTTGAATTTCAACAGGCCAGTAGCACTATGCAGAGAGGCTGGACTAGCTCTTTTTTAAATGTTTCTGAGATATTTGTTCATAGAAAATGACAAAGGATTTGCGTAGTGTAAAGAAAAGGACTTTTGGAGTTAAAGAAAATACTTACTTTGCTCACCGAAGAAAGGTTTTTCCTATAACAAAGTTTCTACTACTCTGTGTGACAGTGGAAAAGATTGCAGATAATAGCAGTGGATGTCATTCAAAATGATGCTTATGCCTTCTAACTGTACAGTGGAGATAAAAATGAAGTGTGAATTTTATAAATATAGCTCTAAGATCAAACTGCTGTTAGAAGTTTCAAGGGAAGCCAGATCAGACATCTCTGTGTGCCATCTTTTTCTTGTACTAATATGAGAAGGAAATTCAGTGCATTGTCATGTAGTAAAATTCAGAGTAAAGAAAAAAAGCACTTGTTCTAGTGACTACATCTCATCTGAAGGATTTGCTTGGAAAGTTTTTATTATTTGCAGATAGAATGAAGATTCCCTTCCACGGAAGATTTTGACTTATTTTTAAGACTGGCAACTTTTTCTTTCTACTGTCCAATTTGGGTTCTAATTCTCCTCAACCTGCCTTTCTCCTAGTTGATCTACAAAGTTGTTGGAATTTTTGTAAGCAAACCTGAAACTACATCACACAAATTATGTTGGGTAGATGTTTTGTTCAACACTTCTGATCAGACAATGACTCTAACAAATGTTTTTCAGATTGTTATTGAACTATTCGTAATCATGTTCATGTTTTCAGCTCTTTGCATCTCAGCATGTGAGGCATTGTTCATATTGCCTGAAATGCTGTCCACAGATGTGGCTTCAATACTTCGCCCAGCTCTTGCTAAGCCCTAGAGTTTTGTCATTCACAGGAAATGCATCCTAACATTTCAACTCTGAAAGCAGTGGGGAACCAAAAAGTATCCGAAGTACAGCTCTTTGAAGTAGAAGAAAATATACAGTAACATCTAACTACAGATGAGCATAGGAACAAAGGCGTTAATTTAAAACAAAAGTGATCTTTTTGTCCTTCTTCTCCTCTTTAAAGTACATGTAACATGTGAGAAGTTGCTTTCTTGGAATTGTACTGATAGAGTATCTCTGACTGCCTAGCAGAGCTACCAATTGCTAGCTCAGCCCCTTTGGGGATTTTCTGACACGCTTCCTACAAATGAACATGTGGCGACAGCATGAAAGAGAGAGTGTGAATTCCAGAGATGCTGTAAAACCACTGATGCACTTGGGTAGTTTGGAAGCCCACCACACAGGCAGATGGGTTCCAAAGTGACAGGTTTTAATTTAATTAATTAGAGCATGCATGTCGTCCATCCCCTATCCCTCCGCAAAACTAGTCATTGAAATCTATTTTCCTTATAGGTACGGAATTGATGACACTAATGAGATGGAGTATTTCATCAATTTCACCAACAAAAGCAAAAAAATAACCTGGCCTAGTGTAACAACTAAACTGCGGAGATTTTGTCTGAAGGCAAAAGGATGAATTGGAAATTGGGGAACTATTTTTACAACTAGGTAAATCTCTCTGTACAAAAATTGTGTTCAGAAAAGTTATTTTTAATCCCAAAGATGCTGGCAAATTGTCTTTGGAATTTCTGGCTCACTTTGGTAGAAAATTCCATAGAGTTCAATTCGAAGTGACTGCCAATGTCTTTCCTACCCAGCTAATTTCAAACCAATTTTGATGTAGATTTTTTTATTATTATTTTTATAGTTACATGACACCCTATTATACATGAGACAAAAAGAAATGGGAGAGTGCTGAAGGAACACCAAATAAATATGAAGGTTTTAGTAGTGATTGTATGTGTTTAATAATCATCTTTAAACACAGATGTACCCAACATGTTAATAGAACGGTGCCCACAGAAGTACTGTAAATACCACTTCTTTTCCGCTTGCGGAGCATGATCTTATCCCAGCCTAACTGTACCAACAGATCTCATCCAAAACTGGACTGTTTAAATTTTTAGCAGTAGAGAAGACTACATCTAATGAAAAGACTTGCTATATTCTCTTCTCTTAACAAGTATGATGAACATCTACAGCTCATTCCAAGGACAGCATTAAAAAATTATGTGTAAGAACACACGTTGAACTAATGGGAACAGCTCACGCTGCTTAACACTAAGTAGATGTTTAACATCTTTATCTTTCCAGGACTAGGATTTTAAAAGTCAAATGTGATTCTTTAATCAAATCCACTCTTCAATTCAAAACCATTCACCTCTCACCATCCTGGTGGTATTCTCCCTCTAACTAAAGACTGCTAACCTTAGAAGGCTAATCCCATGTAGTGGCTGACCCTTCAGAGTTCAAAGCTTTTGTATTTCTGTCTCTCAGTCCGTATGGAAAATGGATTTAATTGGCAGGTAATTTACGTTAACCACTAATGATATTATTGCATTTTTGTTTTCATTAAACTGGAGCAAACTACTCTGGAACAAGACAGCAGTAACAGAATAATGTTGCTATCAGGCAAATTTTGTTTTGGGAGCTGAATGCTAAAGAGATTCCTTTATGGGATTCTTTAAAACCATGTCTGAGTAGCCAAAAATATGAAAAATATCCAACAATCCAAGTATTACACAATTATTTCTGATTATTGTAGTTATTATCAGGGTATGCTGAAGTCATCTAAGGTATAATAACTTCAGTTCTGCCTGGTTTACTTCTGTTTGCTTTCAATGCCAGCAATTCTTTGAATCAACAGGGATTTTTGTTTAGTTTTATACCAGTATGAAGATGCTGCACTTTTGCCACTCAAAACGTTAACCAGAATATCCCAGATTTCTCAATACCATAGAATGGAAGCATCCACAGTAACATGTGGATAAAAATGCAGAGTATTCAGTGGAGCATAAAGAATTTAAGAATGAGTGTCCAATAATACTAAGCTGATATTTTGAAAGCAGAATTAAACTCCTAAATGATTTCGTGAGTTGTTAATGTTGTGTCTGCTGCCCTCACCTACTCTCTTGGTCACATTAGAAGTAAATAGAAGGCACTGACTGCTAATCATGGAAGGTTTATGTTATAATTTTCATTGGTAACTGGCTCAGTTCATAGCTGTCATAATGATATAAACTTCAGCTCAACTGACGTGTGCTAACAGTATGGAAAACTGTAGAAGTGCTGTCAGGGTACAAAAAGCATGACAACAGGTAGCTGTTAGATAGTGAGCTGTTAATGTAAACATTATTACAGGTCTTCATATCTATAAAATATATCAAAAAGACTATATCTGTAGAAAAGCAACATATTGCTGATGTATGATTTGTCTGATATGCCCATGTGGTGATTTTGGAATTTGCTCTTATTGTTTATTTCATTTTTCTATTAATTTTTTTCTTAATCAGCTCAGAATTGGTGGAAAGCTGCAATACAGTACAAGGCTATGTTTCCATGCCTCCCTTTTTTCACAATATAATTGATATTGTGATTTAATGATGCTGAGTAAAATTTAGCTCCTCTATAGATTTATAGAATCATGCAGGTTGGAAGAACCTCAGAAGGATCTTCTAATACTATAATTAATTGTTGCAAATTTTCAATGGAGGTTTTTCTTTTGATCTACTTAAATGACTGTGTTTCATCAAATTAACTGAGATGGAATGAGCCAGGAAGGATTTTGCATTTGCAAAACCTCAGGCATTATGTTTTCGTCTTCAAGTACAAAACCACCCCTTGTTTTGGTTTTGGGTTTGGATTGTCAGTCCAAAGGAAGCAATGAAAGAGAAGAGTGGTAATTACTGCAGCAGAACTGTAAAATAAATTCATCTTGCTAGAGGTCGCAGACTTACTTGAATACAAAACTTAAACTATCATTTATTTTTAACGTTCCATAACAAGGGTTGAAGACTTTTTTTGAGTACTTCAGTCTTTTAATTAGAAGCCATTTTATGGTTCTTTTCATGGGCAATAACTGATACAGAAACTTCAGACATAATGGGTTTGACATTTGAGCCAAACTCTGCACAGGTTCAAACTCAAAATACTTGTCGGTTTAGAGAAGAAAAGTGTGTGGTTTATGGTGCCTAAACCAATGAAATTATCTTTTGGTAATTTATTCTGATAAAGTAGAGTTTCAATAAATTCTTTTCTGAGAAGTTAATGACAAGCACAGCTGTGTATTCTGGTCCTCAAAAATGAACTTGAAAAAGGGTAACACATTTTTAAAGGAACAATCTAAGGGCAAAAAATCAAAGGGAACTGGTAACTGGTAATCATCCCAGAAAAACACTTTTTCAAGTGTCAAGTATATGAAAATGACTGTCACTAAAAGCTGTCACAGAAGGGCTTTTGTGTATTTAAAGGCAGGAACAGGTTCAAGGCATTTTTGAAAATGTGACCTGCAATATTTGGGAACAGACTCTTGAAAGAATCTCTTTTTTTGTTTGTCTTGGTAATCACTTTTGAAAAGAAAGAATAATTCCACCTACAAACTTGAAGTTAATCAGCTGTCTCCCTGCTGGGCATCATAAATGAAAGCAATTTCATAATGAGAAAACAGATCAAAACCTGTTTCACATCTGGCAAGTACAAACACAAAGAAAACAGTCATTAGAGCTAACAATAATCTTCTGAGTAAGAAATTTCTTGGTGAGGGCGAATAATCTTGAAAGTTCACTATTTCAAAACTGAAGTGGGCAAAAGAAGTCAGGAAAGAGTGGAAAGCTTCTTCCTCTGAGGATGCCCAGACATACGGCACTGGCTCCTGACCAGGGCTGGGCTGGCAGCTGGCACAGCATGGAAGGCAGTCAACCTCCTTTCTTCTCCTAACCTGAAGCTGCTCAGCAGCCATACCAACGCACCCACAAGGCTGAGGCAGCCTGAGGAGAGTGTTTCGGCTTAGGGACGAGAAAGCACATCCAGTGCACCCCATTCCCATCCTTCTGTCTCTCATGTCTCTCCTCCCCATGTCCCTTTATCGGCATCAACATGGTCCTTGTACAGCAGGGAGTGCAAAGGCAGCTCTGCCATCTGAGCATCCCCTCCTTTCGGAGGAGCTTCCAGTACCCACACAAAGTTACTGGCATGCCTCTTTGCAGCACTGCAGTAACACACAGGGATCTTTGGTGAATTTTGGAGAACCCATGCTTATGGATATTCTGGTTTCTCCCTGGCAAAGTTGACTGAACTCTAGGATTTTCTGGTTCCTCACCCAACAAATCCACACTAAATGTTAGGTTTCTTTCTTAACTCATATTTCCATAACTGTTTATGCTAATATACATCTGCCTGTGGGTTGAGTCTGGGTGCTTTCAGCTGCTGCCTAAAGATCCAAAGTGCATGTTTCCTTTCTTCACAGCCCTGCTCCCTCTCGTGAAGTTGATTCAGAGCTGACTGAAAGGAAGTCACTGTCCTGCCAGTACTATTTCAGGTTTAAGGGTGTTCAGAATTTAAACCCAGACCTGGATCCAAATTTCATAAATAGCTTCCATCCTTTTAATTGGGTAAATCATAACCTTGGATCAAAAAACCACAACAATTTCAGATTATGTCAAAGGGATTTTATTGAAACATTACAAAACTCGGTATATTTTGGCAAAGAGAATAAAGTGAAAATTAAACCAGTGAATAATTTGTTGTGGGATAGAGAAAGCGGAATGCTGGCAGACAACTCCTTCAGAAATCTTGACATGTAAAATAGGATTTCTATTGCAGCAGGTGTGTGTGAGTGGAAAATTAGGTCAGATGAGTTTTTCTCCTTCTGTGTGCAATCGCTGCTGACAGGTATATGTCTCCCAGAATAGTAAAGGAGACAGATACTGCTTCACTATTGATCTGAGTCTCAGCACTGCTACAAAATTAGCTGTTGCTTTTAGGTTGTGGTTCACTTTTAGGCATTGTTCCAGTTTTTTACAGACATAACTGCACTGAAAACACCAATAAAAGATAGGAATTATGAACAAGTGATTTCCATGGACACACAGAATTACGCTGTGGAGCATAATGTGATGCCCTTATTATTTTCCCTTTCTGTGTCAAGGTTTTCTGTCATTTCTTCATCATATTGATTCCTAGGTTTGTAAAGAACATCCATGCAATTTTCCAGTATTTTTATTTTGCTGTAAGTTCACATATTCAATGACCTTATTACCAGCAAAGGTAATAGCTATCAACAGAATATATTCTTCCAGGTAATGAGTTCTAGTACGGTTTCCTGCTTCTCATTTGGCATATTATTTCAAAGGTATATTCAGCTCTGCTTCACTATCTCCATGCCTTCCTAATCTAACACCTGACCTGCCAGCAGACAAATTCGGAAAATCAAAAAAATAAGATGAAGAACTAAATGGAAAAAAACCCCAGAAGATATGTATGTAGTTATCAAATAAATCATAGGGCTCATGGTGAACACCTTTATTTTTATTGTAATCCTTGGAGACTCCACCACAAAAAACCATGTCTGACTTGATCTACTGTTGCTGTTTGTCCTTCTCCACATGAAAGGTTGTCCTTTATGGCTCCCAGAGTTCCCTTCCAGCCAACATTTCTCTAATGTTGTGATCTTGTGACCTTATTTGCCCATGATGCCGGTGGCCTGGACCTGTGGCCTTTAACAGCCTCAGGGTATTTGAGGACGTTGCTCCTGGATTTTGTTCAAGGAAGTGCTGTTAGCTACTCTCCAAACATCCCATTGGATCTTGGTCAACATCTAACCCTATTCAAGAAGCACAGAGACAGGAGGGGGAGAGAACAGAGAGAAAAAGTCACAGAGCAAGAAGGGACTAAAGCTGAACCCGAGTCCTGTGTTTTCACTTTCCAGAATCGCAGGATAAAATACAAATGGAGAAACTGGAAAAGGAGTCTAAACCACCCTGTCCAGGAGGGGCTTGCAGCTTGGACTGTTCTTCAAAGTGAGCAGTATTAATCACTGCCTGACACTTTCATGACTAAACTCCAATATAAGCATAATTTAAGAACTGTGAAAATATCCCCAAGTTGCTAGTCAATGAGACTGGGAGTGGGGGGTGGGTGTAAAAACCTTAAAGGTTGATGATAGATATATCATCACTGGAAAGAATGGAATACTGTAGTTAGAGGGGAAGATGTAATTTTTACATTTGTATCTGTAAGGAAGTGTGGGGGCGGGGTTGTGACAGATGAGAGAGAGAAAGAATAATGAACAGAGGCAATGGATTTCTAGAAATGAATAAAAAAGAAAAACAGATTAAAAAAAAAAAAGACTAAAACTTCAGTATGGGCAGGGAAAGTAGAACAGAGTGACACTAAGAAAAGTAGAAAAGTGGAGAGATGCCCCTGGATCTGGACAGATTCTTTAAAAGATAAATCTGTGTTCTTTGCAGAAACAGAGGAGAGCACAAGATGCTTTCTATAATTCCCGAGGCGAGAGGCAGTGAGGCATGAAGGACCTCAGATACCATCCTGCCAAGAAGCAATGCTTGACTGAAGAATGGCAGAATAAAAAACAGGCAAGAATGAAGTTAGACTTCTGTAAATCTACATGGTCATAAGATTTTTCTTCCAAAGGTGTACAGCAACACAAGAACAGAAGCAAAGAAAGAAAATGTTTGAAGATGAGCCAGCAATGGAGATTAGTGAAACAGACAGTGTAAGAGAAGAGATGGGCAGACAGAGCTGAAGTCATGCCAAAGTGGAGCAAAAAAAGCCCAACAACCTCTTGACAACAAAATCAGTAGAGGAAAGAACAAGGAGCAGAAGACAAACAGAGGCATTTAAATCCTGGAGAGAGCTCAGACACTGCCTGAACATTATTCCAGACCAATGACCTGAAGGTGGGTTCATTCCTCTCCTCAGTCGGTCTTTAACTGTTTTGCTAAATCTGCCAGGACAGAGATCTGCTTTTCTCTAACTGAGGTACTGAGATGAAAAAGAAGCGATACACAGGCAGAAGATAGTCATCCAAAACTACCTATTTCTTTGTTCTAAATCACTGAAAGAGGCCTGGATTTGAAACGGTGATTTAAGACATGTCTAAAGATCAGACACTGCTGCTACTACAGCATAGCGTAAACATTCCCGAGATATTTGTTAATTATCCAGCTCTGGAACTGCAAGTCTAGTCTCAACCCCAGAACTCAGCGTTACGATAAAACCCAAGTATAAGGATTAGTATCAGGGTAATTTGCGTATGCTGCTTCTACCTGTGCCAACTCAGTAGAGCAAGCTCAGCTGTGCCTCTGCTTTACAAACATCATAGGGATGTGATAACCGATAGCCTTAGAGGGAAGATGTTTGGTGGCCTGTCACTAATCTCATGATGCAGAGTGTAAAAGCATTAATTTAAAATTAATGAAAGAAGAAAGAAGACACAGAAGTTTTAAAAGATCTTTTGTTTTTCATTACATTAATTATAACTTAATCATTGACCATAAAATCAAAACTCTGGAAGTGGACAAAACTCCCAAATCTCTCTCCAACTGCAGAGCCAGAGTTCCAGCACCAACCATTTCACATATTCATCTCACCACATTCCACCCAAAAGTGGAATGCACTTTACTGAAAATCTTAATTTCAAGTGAAATATATGTATATTTTTAAATACTAAGTTTTAACTGTTCACAACCACAAAGCCCCATATGGTAAGCAGTTGGGAACAGAAAAGAGGAAACTTGCAAGGCATGGAAAAAATGTTTTCTCGTGGAGCTAAAATATTGTAGGAACTGGCTTGCCTTTGCTCTACTTCTTCCAAGATGTAAAAAGAAGCCAATGGATGGCTGCTTGCCACGTGTCATAACCAATTTTAAATATGTCTCCTCGTTACCTTTTTTTCTTCTACTTTCTTTATTCCTCTTTATCTTCCTATCTTCAGTAAAAATCTCTATTTCTTCTAAAGACTGTTATTGCAGAATGATTTTCCAGCACTTAGTATGTCACTGGAATATTATAAGCTTGGACCTAGTTCAGGGCTCTGTCGTAGCCCTGCAGCACATGCTGACATAAAGAGGACAGAGTTTGACCCTTTCATTCAAAGGGCCTAAGCACTCTGAACTGTGAGAGTCAAAGATACTCTGACTGTCAGAGTATTGAATACCAGCTCTCTGGCATTTGTCTTCAAAATTATATTCATTTTTGTGAGCCAAAGGTTTGACATAGCAAACTTAGAAAACTTGCTAATTATTATATTTTTATTTAGAAATTAAATGATCTATTCAGGTGCCTAAACAGGGAAGTCTAGAGGTATCCAATGTGCTATAAAGTACCCTGCTCAGCCGCCATATGCATTTCCAAAAGGGCACAGGTCTCTTCTAGCTCCTATCCCATATATCCAGGCTCTTCCGATTATCTCAGGGAACCTAAGCTGGCACAAGACTTTTATGTCTAGGTAAATGAACTATGCCCTGATCACAGCTCTCTATTGAGTTTTGAAAGCTACACAGTTGATCAGATATCAATGTTTTACCCTCCAGTTGCAAAGACACCATGACTGTAGCCCGTCACAATAAAATCTTGCCTTCCACCCCCATGTTTTTAATTCATAATATAATATTACAGGAAGTTAGTGGTTGGCTGGTTGAGGTTTTTAATAATTTTAATACACTTTTTTTTTCATGCTTTTATTCCTCTTTGAAAAGTAATTTTTTTGAGTTATTCCTCTGAAAAGTCAGGTTTTCAAGCTCTTAGAGAGGACAATTCTCTTGTTTTAATGAGAGCCAAATTGGTTAAACCTATGTTAACCTTTCATAAATAGTATCTGGCCTGATCACCTAGAATCTAACAATGCAGAGCTCTAAAGTTAAAAAGCAAAACTACTGTATGCAAAAGACTTCCCAAAATTATGTACAGGAACTTTTTAATAAGCACATTATTACATGGAAACACATAAAGTTCATTCCACCCCTTCCAGCAAATGGATTGAATTCTGCATATACCCTTGTACAAACAGGATAAAGCTCCCTTTTCTCACCCTGTAGGGCAAAGGATATTGGATCTTAAGGCCATAATATCTCTGTGCATAGAAAACTTATTACAAGCCCTGGGCCTGCGCCAGACATACATATATTTTAGGGAAATCATTCATTTGGAGAGAAAAGAAGGAATGATATCCCTCTCAGATTGAAGTTATAGGTTCTGGGTTTTTTGTTTTCGTTTTTCTTTTAATGAATAGCAGCTGTTCAAATGTGCTTAGAAGGTAGAACGCTGAACAAGCTCCAGTGCATGGGATTATTGGGCAAGGATCCGGGGACAAGGTCAAAGGGGAGCTATAAATAAATATTTAGATAACACAGCTCCCATTGTTGTCAGTAAGAGATGATGGCTCAGCAATTCTAAAAATCAGCAAAGCTTTATTTAGGTGTCTGGATATGAATTAGGGGTCAAATTTGAGGGGCTGTACACTGTCCAGAGATAACCTGCGTAGCTGTGGAAAACGTAATACAGCTGGGTTACTCTGACTTCTCACCTGGGCTATTGACTCCTGATGATAATAATTCTGATTGCACAACACTCTTGTTAGAGATAAATCATTCATTTTAGAAAGGAGGAGAAAAAAAACCAAAACACCAACCATGCCATTGTACAGGTATGAGTGGTATATGCGTTTCCAAGGCTTCCTTTTTTTTCTGAAAATCCACCTCGAAAATACTGGTGCAGCAGAATGACTCCCTTTTACCTGTTGTCAATGTTGGTCTTCTAAAGTACATGTCACAACAATCTAACTTTAAATTAGAATGTATTCTGTTGATGCTGAAAGGACTTTTCAGTATCTGACAAAATATTGCAGACTGGCTAAAGATATCTTATTAACTCTTATTACATCAGCACCAGTGCTCTCTCTACGACTTTAACCCAAGCACCTTACGCAGCCATCTTTGGTGCTACTTACTGACTTCTGTGTACATGCACTAGTACCCTCTACTGGTCATAAATTTACTCTGGTGCTCAGATAGCCTGAGGAGGCAGAGACAAACCATTAATAGACATCTGAATGTTGAATACTTTTTTTTTCCCTTTCTTCTATTTTAATGAAGAGCTCATGATCTCTATTCCAGTTACATGCATGACATTATTTGGTAGTGTGAGGTGGTTTCTATATGTCCTACAGTTCATTAAAACTGTATGTAAAAGCATGAGTAGTGGAATCAACAATAACCAGCACTGCTGGAAAAGACATAAAATACTGCACAGTTAATCACAGAGAAAATATGGCATATATAACAGCTCTTTGTTCTCTCCATCCTTGCTGTCATCTGCTGTGCTGTTTTCGAGAGCATCAGATGTGAATTGATTGGCAACATCTTTCATTGAGGGAAGTGAAGCTATATTTAATGTCCATGTTTCTTAAAATGCCACAGCAGCATTAATGGTGCCCTGGCAATAGTAAATTCAATTTGAGTTTAATTCTAGTTGAAGAATAAACTAATAGTAACTAAACAATCCAAAAAGAAAATATGGCAAAAAGGAACACCATGGGCAAGAAAGCACTGAATTTCTCAAAAGGCATACAGAGCAATTGGCCTTTTAAGGAACCTAATTTGCCGCTTAGAATAGTTTGAAAAAGTTATATGAAATCATGTAATCATCAGATGCCACCAAAAAAACCAACCTCTCCCAGTACATTAAATAATAATTTTAAATACTCTTACATATATATTACCAAAAGGTTTCTAATTAAAGTAAATGGATAGAACTTAGTTTTAATGCTTTCTTAACATTCACCAATAAATAAAGCTATTTCAAATTACAGTTTCCAGAGAATAGAAAAAGGAGAAATTATTATTATCCTGAGACTCTGAAATGTCTGTGCTAATATTTCCATTTTGACCAAGAGGGAATAGGGTGCTGCACTTCAGTAATACTTAATACGCTGTGATACTGTGCACAGATCCTACAGTTCTCCATGGCTGAGACCCTCTAAAAAAATACTTTATGCTTTAGCAATGGCACAAAGCTGAAGTTGACATGGCTTTGCAGTGCCAATGCCAAAGGATTCTTAAAGTTCATAACTAGAGTTGTGTCACCAGACGCAGATGCCACCAGGTTCAGCTGAGCCTAGTAAAGCTTGAACACTAAAAAACTGCTCTGAGTGGAGGAAAAGCTAGGCTGGGACGTTGTTTTGTATGGGTTTTTGCTTGGAGGGGGGTTAGGTTATTTGTTCGGTGTTTACAGACTGTGACTTTGCATGAGGGAAATAAATTCAGAAACATTTCTGGTTTGGGTTATTTTTATTGAGCAAATTTTCTATATAATACCAAAACCCTTAAAGAGATTTTCTCTGTTATGCCTAAGCTTGGTTGCCCATGGACTTTCTCTCCCTTTGTTTTCATACTTGGCCTTGTTACAAAGGATTACAAATTTTGTACAACAAGGAAACCTTTGAACAGTAACAATAAATTAAGACACCAGACAACTTATTCTGAATGCTTTCTTTCTCAATTGTAAAATGAGATGAATGACCTTTCCAAAAGACAAAAAAATAATATTTTTTTTCTCTTCAAAAGTGCTAAATGGTTTCTATAGCATCTCTTCTTATCCAACTAAACGGAAATGTTCAAAACTGATTTCCTTAACCAAGTTCTCTAAGAAAGTAAGATCTAAATAATCCCCATCTGCATGTCCACCTGACTGTGCCCTGTCTTGCCCTTTTCTTCCTCTCTCTCCTTATCCAGTAACATATGAAATCCTTAAGCTATTAAAAAAATAGCTTAGAGAGGGGTGGAGAATCCAATATGTATTATGTTCTTATATTTGCCATTAAAGTAAGATAGTAAGATCAGAGATCCCCATCCATGTTCCCCCTTAGGGAAAAGGGGAGGCGCAGCCAAAAGGTAGTGGCTGGTAGGCCAGTCAGGAACGTGTGTCTCTAAGCTACTGACTTGGCATGCTGCCTCTTGCTCAGCTAGAGAGCAGAAAAATGTACTTAGGGGTTATGGTACGAAGCTGAAAGTATTGTGGGGGTGATTGCTGGATGTCCTGGTTTCGACTGAGATAATTTTCTTTCTAGTAGCTGGTATATTGCTGTGATCTGAATTTAGTATGAGAATGATGTTGATAACACACTGATGCTTTTAGTTGTTGCTGGGTAGTTGTAGTGTCTACAGTGTCTACACCAAGTCAAGAACTTTTCAGCTTCTCACGCCCTGCCAGGAGCACCAGAAGCTGGGAGAGCACAGCCAGGGCAGCTGGCCCAGCCTGGCCAGAGGGACATTCCCTACCATATAGCATCATGATCCAGATAGAACTGGGGAAGCGAGCTGGGAGACAGATTTGCTGCTCAGAAACAGACTGGGCACTGGGTTGATTTGTTTTTTTCTTTCTGTCGTGGTGACCAATTGCTTTTTTATTATTATCGTTGATATTATTATTCTCTTCCTTTTTTATCCTATTAAACTGTTCTAATCTCAATCCATGAGGGACTTTTTCATTCTCGTCCCCGTCCCCCCTGGGAGGAGCAGTGAGTGAGCAGCTGTGTGGTGTTCAGTTACCAGCTGGGGCAAAACCACCACACAGGGATCGCGTGAGGAAGCGGACCGTTGTGTTGCAAGCTCTAGGAGAAGTAGGGAGAAGGGCTCTTAAGAGGAAAGGATGGTCCCCCAGGTTTTCCTAGTTCTGCTTCTCAGGCAGTCACTGGAGGAAACCTTTAGTTGTGGGGATTTTTAATTAGCCTGACTTGATCACATTTATTTTCAAGAATGAATTGAAGACTGGGAATAATCCTTTTTCTGTTTTATTTCCAGTTTTTCCTGATTGGATTCCCCCTTAGACCAGTGGATGGGGTATGTTATAAGGAACAACCATTTCCTGTGAGATGAAGAAATGTCTTTTTCTCACTATTTTCTAGATAGAGATGACCCGATACAGAAATGTATCAGTAGCTTATCTTTTTCAATGATCATAAATGTTGATTTATTCATACAATTTTATGTTCAGTTCTGTGAAACAAAGTGGATGCCGTGCATAAGCATCCAGTGTCTAGGTATAAGGCTGCTGAGGTGATAACACCCACATCTTTCAACCTTTTTCAGAACAGAAGGGCCACTCTTCCAGAACTAAAAAAACAGAGAAAATAAAGCTAGAAAAGATCTTGGGAGAGAATTTCATACAATCCAGAGTTCAAATCCAAGCCAAGTACTCTTAATACTTGTTAAAAAAAATAGGTTTGTAGAATTGGTCTCTAAAGCTTTTGGTGATAGATATCCCTTTCCACATCCTGAAGCAATCTATCCTACTATATATTACTTTGTTCAGGTGAAAAGAACTCAATCTTCTTCATTGCTTTCATATGATTTAGAAATAAAAACTTTTAAATTTTGAGTCTTTGCTTAATTCTCATGTGTGATATTTAATACTTTCAATGCCTTAACTAGAACAAAATAAAAACAGAACCAAGACAGATAGACAGACAGATGACAAACATTTTAATTCAGACAAGGGCACAAAATAACAGATAAAAGTGAAGAGGACAAGGGCATAAGTTAAATTGCTGTCTGAAGGAATATATATAACTTCCAGGAATATATCTGTCAAGTGCTTCAAATTCTAAGCACTATGGGAATTTTTTGTGCCTAAATTGTATATTTACATCTGTCTGTGTATTTCAAAAACATGTAAGAAAATTATATTCTTAATTAGATCAAGAGTGCAAAATGAAAATCAATATGCAACTATGAATGCCGGGAGAGGAGATACAGATCATGCCGGGATGATTCATTTGACAAGTTACCTAATTTAAGTAAATATTGCTATGTTGCGAAAGTCATTTTAAGGAAAATGCAAAGCTGTTAGTTACAGTTGCCTTAGGGAAAATATATATGAGTGATATTGTCTTTGTACTCCTCCTCATTCTGCCCTTTGTGAAAATATTTACATTGCCTGCTTTGCAGTCTTGGTTCACTGATGTATTTTTACCACATTTTGTTGAAAAACACATTTTACGCAATATGTGAAATATATACACTTTTATATACAAACATAAATATACATATCTACATATATATGTAGGCATCCATTTACACAAAGAGAGAAAGGAAGAAAAAGAGAGAATGTGTGTTACCAAAGCAAAGATAATCAGTTTTTCTGGCTAATGCAATGGAAACAATAGAAACACATTTTATACTGAGGCCTGAAAACATACTTTCTTTCAGTTATTAGTGTCTCAGCTGGCTGTTTTCTGTGAATGAATGACTAAACCGGGGCAGAACCATAGGAAATTCAAACAGCTATTATAAACCATCATGTGTAAAAATAGTTCAGATCATACACGGGTGGAAGATCTAACTTGACTACTCTGTTACGCGTCATGCCCATCTCACAGCATCCACTTCGCAATGGTTTTGTTTCTTTTCAAATGCTTATATTTTATTTAAAGCTCATTCCTTTATGGCGTCTCCCATGAAAGCCATTTTCCTTTGTTTTTTGCTCTAAATTAATGCAAACAGACATACAGAAGTTAAGATTTTTAACATTCAGAGTATTACAGTTTTGCATGGAACACTGGAAGTTTCTTTGCCACTGGTGATGTACAGGGCTAGATTCCCTGTTAGTAAACCAGCAAGGGGCAAATCCAGAGGTGGTTAGTTCTAGAATCTGTACCACCTGAGAAACCGTTATTTAGGAAAAAACACACAAAACCAAAACTATTTAAAATACTGGGTCATTGCTCCTTTTTAGCAGTTAAATTACAGAAACTGCAGAAACAGTCCATATATCTAAAAAATGTAACTGAACTATGAGTGACGCACAATACTGCTGTGATCAGGGAGACACAAGATTTTATTTACATGGATATTTAGCCTTTGTCCTGCCCCTTTTCAATCTCTAACTGAAAATGATACTTTTCTTTATAAATTTTAGACTGAGTCTTCCAGTCCACTCCAGAAGCTGTATTAGAAACAAAGAACCCTTCAATCTGGTAGCTGTAATACATTTGCAAGTGAACAGCATATAACGCAAACATTTCTACTAGTATTTTTATTAGGCTTATTTGTTCTATGCCAGTTCTGGCTAGTTCAAAAAGAGCTTTATTGAGTTACGAAAAGATGGAAAAGACTGTGTCATAGTTTCCATTATAGACCCTATTTTCAGGAGTTTAGAGCAAATTTATAATAAAGATATAATTCTGTTTACAAATTATAGTTCAGTTATTTGTTTTCCTAAATATAATAATCTTCAGGGCAAGTGGTAGGATTAGCCTAAGATACTGTAAATAAAGTATCAAAAATTTCCATTTGGATCATTTTAAATAGCACAAAATCTTCTACAGGACATGAACATTAACTTAATTAAGTAATAATATTTGTACAATCAGCATGCCAAAGCATCTCAGACTGCTTTATTGTGTGGGGCCCATGGTCTCTTTCCTTCTAGCTGGGTCAAAAAGCTATAGAACATCTCTGCAACATGTCCTCTTGCTTGATGAAAACTGTCCCAGAGGGACTCAAAGTCACAGCTTAAAAAGAAGTGTAAGTAAAAATGGAAAAAGCGAAGAGGAAAATGGCACTTGTAGACCTGCCTCTTATGCCCAGAAAATAGATCAAAGTTAACATGAGTGCCCCTCTCTGGCAAAGTAACGCGGTTTGAGGAGATCCCTGCAGCATCAAGGTAATTTATGCCATGAAGGCCACAAGTCTGCCTACCTGGAGGACATGTTCCCAGACCACCCAGTTTTTAACGTGGTTGTATAAATCTGGAAACTGTAACTGCGTTAGCATAGCGCCGGGCATGAGCTAGCATGTACACAGGCTTTTAAATCTAGGTTGTTTGCATCTGGCTGTCCTAGAGCACGGGTGAAACAGACGCATAACTGCCTCCAGCTGCTCACGTACACCTCCTGTATGTGAATAAAATACATTTCAGTGAAGGAGAACACACTCTTTGCAGCAAAATGTGGCTGTAACCAATTTGCTGTGACTGGCAGACACCCATTTCAACCTAGCCAGGCCACCAGTCTGGCCAATAAAAACGTGTACACCCGGCTAAGCCCAGAAGCCTCAAGGGAGCCAGCGGTGCCGCAGGCCCAAGCCCCAGGGGGGTGATGCCACCAAAACCTGCTTCTCATTAAGACCATGCAATATTGTATGCTGCCTGTTTCTACCACTTTTAGGCAAAGAGATTAATATATTTAAAACAGCCCTGTCTTTCCTGTCTTCCAAAAAACTGTACCCTGGAATAGATAAGGTTTCATGTTTGATCTGGGTACACCCACTCTGGACTTTCATCTCAGTCTCATTGCTCCTTTTAGGAAGATATTTGGCAGAAAAGTCATCACTGTGTGTTTAATATAACTGAAAGAGATTAGAAAAAAAAATTATTCTTTCTGGTTTTCATTTTATTTTCACATTTTGATTTTGACAGCATCTAGCTTTGCAGATAATTGCTATCACTGTTATCTGGTGCTCCGTGTTCCTAAATATCAGCTAGAAAAGACATGCCACTGACAGCACTGGCCAAACTGAAAAGTGAAGTAAACTTCAAAGTCTACAGATGAAGAAAGGAAGGATAGTGTAGGACAGGGTAGGACAGGACAGGACAGGATGGGGTAGGGAAGGCAAGGCAAGGCAAGGCAGGGCAGGGCAAGGCAGGGCAGGGCAAGGCAAGGTATACTATGTTCTTTAATGTTAGCTGCATCTGTTTCAAATATTATTGTGATAAAACCTTCTACCTTCCATTTGCTGTAAACCCTAAATTGTTTGGTTAGTTTCCTTCATATAAAATACATTTTTACTGAAAAAAAAAAGAATTGGCAAGTTCATGGCTGCGAATCTGACCTACTTAAGTGGCTGATAATTGTGCCACTAACTTGGGTAGATGCAGGGCCAGGTTCTCGTTTACACGTGCTTTCTTAAGTACTCACCGCGTTTACATTGTAAGTGTCTGTAAATGCCATCCATAAAGTTGTTCTGAGGGCATTTCATAGTGTCACACTATTGCTTGTAAGTTGATGCAAAAGTTACACTGCAAGAGTAACAACATCAGGAAACAGTAGTAATGTGTGCCTAATAAAATCCAGACTGTATTCTGGGGAACTGCTTTTTCTTTGTGAGATTAGTTTTTCCTCACAAGAAAACTGAAAAAAACACGAAGTGGCCTAACCACAATGCAGTCCTCAAGGAAGTTATAACACATGTGGATCATATATCTTGGAAGAAAGCAATGCGTAATTCCACAACCCTGTGTATCCCATCAAGATAATTTAACCCTCTGTCTGATGACCAAGGAATTACATCATAAATCATTAAGATGGTTGTTTGCTTTGTAAGTAGTTAATTTCTGATGTATTACCTTTTAATATTTGGGTGAACAAAATTATTTTACTGAAATTAGATTTTAAGCCATTCCCCCAACTATTCCATTACATTCTCCTGATCCTTTCTGTGGGATCATTTTTTTTTCTTTATCTTCCATGCAGTTCTGTGTAATTGTTAAGGCCACCCTTGATCTTAAACAGGTCAGACAGAAAGGTGGATCATTTGTTTAAATCAAAATGGAGAATCTTATTTTGCCACAACTATTATCCCATTGCAATGGGACCCAAAGCTTTACGTACCTGGTTAGGGAAAAAAAAAAAAGTGTTAGGATTAAGAATAGCTATGCCAAGACCTGGCACCCATCAATTTCCAAATACTTGTCTAGGTGATGCTCCCCTGGAGTAAGGGCTCAGAGCACCCAGGTTGTGCACAGGAAATGGTGACCCATGGAAGTCTGTTAGCATAATGCACTGCTGTGTGGCCCACCGTTCCCAGAGCCAGTGTGCTCATGACACAAAAACAAGAGTTTGATCCACCACCTAAGGTGCCAAGTATGTATAGGCCATGCCAAAGGCTGTCACCACCTCTTCTCAGCAGTGCATTGGAGCGCAATCTAATCTGGGGAGTGAACATGTGCTTTCATGTACGTATTGCAGAGAAGGTGAGTCTAGATGGGAAAAGAACTTTACAGATTTTACAGCATTTTCCAAGCTGGCAGAAGTGGAAATTGTGGAAGAAGGAATGCAAAATTCCAATGTCATGTCATCCAACTGGAAGTTGTGAGAAAGTAACTACTTGATATATGTCATTCTATTCTATTCTATTCTAAAAGCCGATTCAGTTCTTCCACAGATTTCAGCAATGTTCAATAAATACACAGTGACATCCTTAAACTTCACGATTCATGATACTCAGCTTATATTTGGTTTCCATTAAATTTATGGACTGTTCATCTTTCCTGTGCTGCCATTCCTTTGACAAAAAGCATTAAATGTTAAAAAATCACAGCTTCACCTCCTGTCATTTGTCTCTTTCCTGTGTATGTATTTGAAAGCAGCTTCCTCCCCTACGCTTCCCCATCACCCAATTTCCTCTCAGATAATATACAGTTTCTAAAAATGTGAATATGTACCTAACTAGAGAGAAAAAGGTAAAAGGGGTAGGCTGTGGACTGGATCCATATAATCACTGGTATTGTACAGGTCTGTATTAAATGCTGAATTTAATTACTGAGAACATCACACATATGAGAACACTGCAGCATTAAGCAATAGAAAAGATCCACAGGGAGAAGATCATTGAACAGATATATCACAAGCATGGGTCTGTTGACAAGCTTAATCTTGCCAATTAGATCTGAACCATGTTCCTTTTTTGAAAGAAGAAAACATGACAAAACCAGAAGATGGGTGCTATTCTGTCATAACAGCCACAAACCCCTACTGAAGATGAGGCAATTCTGAATGTACTGAAGTCATCATGAAATTTTTGTTGACTTTAATGGGGGCAAGATTTCACCAGCAAATGTTCAGAAATCTGTGAGAGTTTAAAAAAAAAAAAATCAAGACACTCAAGCTTCTTACATTCTGAGTAATAAATAATAGCAAGCCGTGATGATAATCAGGTTTGTCTTTCTAAAATCCAGTGTATGTTGGAATCCACAATGGAGACTGTTTAATCTAAAAGACTTTTATGATGTTCTTAATTACTTGGGTTTTGTTTTTGATTTCGACTTTTTTCTCAAGACTCTCAGTGCAGACTCAGCTGCAGTAGTGATGGGTGCAGACAGCTCCCTCACAGGATGAGGACCTGGCAATATTCATATCACAAAAATAGTTTGAGTGTTCTAAATATGACAAAGCATGAATTTTTAGTTCTGCTTTATAATTCAATTAACAGCATTAAACTTGTCCTCCTAAACTGAAAGTTTTAGTCTTACTTCAGAATAAAGAGTCAAGCAACAGGGACCCTACAGAGAAGTTTAACCTAGCACTGCCACAACCTGAAAACACTGGGTTTATAACAGTTGAACCATACCTGTTGAATGAAAAAAAAAAGGTATTTGACATGGCAGGGAAATGGACTTCCACGTCCAAGAAAAATATTGATTTTTTTCGCAACTTTTTCTGTCCTAACTTATAGTAGCCAAAAGCTTTATTTTGCAGGTGGACTTCCATAGGCCTGGGGAGCCTTGGAACCTTAATTCCTCTGACAAGTCCCAGAATCAAAAAACCTGGCACATTATCAAGTGATCTGCAAGAAGCCAAGAAGGTTGGGGAGATCAGGCCTCTCAAGACTTCCATGTTCTTGGCTCAGAAATATCCCTCCAGGTGGTCTGCTGATGAAGCTGAAGCTTGAAGAGGAGGCTCTGCCAAAGAGCCAGGGAGGGAGATTTTCATCCATGAGACATGTCTACATTCCTGCAAACAGTTTCAGCAAATCAACATTTTCCAGTGAATCAATATTTCCTTAAAATAATTGTGTTCAGTTTGGATGCTGCCCTCATACTACAATACTAAAGCATATGGACACTCAGGGTCCTGCCTCTCTACATCCCTTTGTCCTCCCTTCCTAAGCTCTTTTCCCAGTTTGCTGAGTTTAAAATCATAACAAAATGTACTTGAGTTTTATACTCTGCTTATTCTTTGTTTGGGTCTTCACTGTCTCTTTTACTGACCTGTTTAATCCAATGTATTGCCTAAACAAATTCTATAAACTTGGAATTTTGGACATGTTCTATTAAGGTTCCCAGTTTCAGTATCCCTGTGGTACACTACCTCCTTACAGTATTTTCTTTACACTCACTGTACTGTATAAAAATACCTGCTGTATTAAGTAGACTTGCAAGATAATCTAATGAAAATTCAACTAAGCATTCGAGAAACTGTGTTAATGTCACTGGCCTGGCATGCACCTTGGACATTGGATATCTGTAAAATGGAAATAAAAAGTTTTAAGATTTATAGATGAAAAGTATCATATAATCCATATTTGTGGATGAAAAGTAATAGCTATAAAATTTTATTTTTTCATTTTTTCATAATGAGTACATTATTAGTTTTCATCCTGTGCTTCACGAAATTATGGAGGTATCTAAATTACTCCTGTGAAAGCTATTTATGAACAGCAAATCTGTTGCTGATTGGCCAAAATTGCTTTCCAGCTCTCAGAACGTGCATGAGAAGCTTGTCATTTCAGAACAGGAAAATGTTTAAAGTCTCTAAACAGGAGAAAGAACAATAATGTGTTAATCAATTCACAGACAGATTCATTCAAACAGTCTCAACTAGTTCACCAATTTAGAGAAGATCATTTAATACCTACATCTTAGAAATTACATTCCTCTTAGAATCAAAGACAGCCATGCACCTAAATCTCTGTAAAATCACTTCAGAAAGAAAATCCATACTTTCAAATGTTGGTGGGTAAAACTCCTAATTTAGAATGTTTTGTACCCAGTTTTCAGAAGGGATGATGACTACAGTTTGAAGTGGAAATGAACCTTGGAAAACCGAGATTAACATTTATCTAAACACTTAAATGCGACTTAAAAGCTCTGGACAAAATATTTTCCCCTATGGAGAAACCACAGCACATCTAATTTCTCATCATATATTTTAATTTGCCAGAGACTGTTTGATTTTTGTGAAACAGCATGATACTTCTTTCAGTCACACAAACTGGACACCACTACTGCTAGCCACTCCTACCCCAAGCAGGAATCTTTGATATCAGGTCAAAACCCATTGATTCTTTATCAGTTCTTTCTTAAAGATGGCACTAATTAGAGAGAAGTGGTACTTAGGAAAATCTTAAAATACTATGAGCTCATTTAGCAACAAGCACTTTTTATAACTGACTTCTATACTTGATAGCCATAATAGATGAAGTAATCTTTCTTCGCAGCTAAAACTCATTCATTCCACAAGCAACCCGTGGAGTTAATTCCTCCCTGTCATAGATGACCATGTCAACGAGAAATAGTCAGGGCAAAAGCAAATAGGGCAACAAATGCTGAAGAGATACAGCCACCCATAGTGGTGGTAGTTGTTGTACAGTGGATTCAATTTTCTAAACTTAACCATCTGAGATACCAGGGCATAAGCCAGTAGTCGTAATCTCCAGTTGTCACTCCAGAAGTTTGGTAGTCTCCTCGGTGGTGTCTCAGCCAGCCTAGGGAGATTCAGAGGTTGTTAGGCAACTACGTCTAAGTGAATGGTTCAGCACTTCCTACAGTGAGAAAAACAAAGTAATACAGCATAGGATGGGCCTGAGTCTACAAGATGTGCTTGACTGAGGTAGGCAGAACCTAATCGTTTTGCCTAGATTGGCAGAGGACATTTAATATGTAAGTTGGAGTTTGTCTCATTTAATGAAGGATGCTATTCTTTGACATTTACAGCTGAGTCATCTAGATTCCTTTGCAAGAAATTGAGAGAAATAGGCACCCCAAGGGTGTGATTCATCTCATTTTAAGGGACATTTAGCCTTTAGATACCTCAGCCTCTCTATATTGGCTATAAAGGGAGTCGGGAGTATTATCTTGTTTGTATACAGACACCAGTGTTGTAAGTGGCTTAATCTGGATTTTGCCATTTTACTCTTGATTCCTACTGAGTTTGAGGGGTACCTGGGGCATAAGAAATTCAAGATATAGCCATGTGCACCAGCTTTTTGCAAATTAAGACATTGCATTGTCATTAGAGCAGTTACGCACAGCATTTATGTATTCCTCTGATGTTCAATATCCTTTCAGTACGAAAGTAGTGTTTTTCTGCAAAGTAGGAAGAGTTAAAATCCTTTATCTCTTGCTGCTGGTAGGAAGTTTGGATTTTCAGAAGTAAAGATGGAAGTTTGAGCTTGTTCTTGATTTATTTTTTTTTTTAATTTTTGACACGGAGAATCTTAAATTAGCTTATGCATCTCGCTGGTCTTTGCTCATAACAGTGCTGACTTTCTGGATGATTACTGGTGTTTGCCCATTCCAACATAAGAATGATGCTCTTTAAATGCGTAGCACTCTTAACTGATTCACCTACTAGTTGAAACCAGAAAATACTTTCTTCTAGATGCAAATTCAAGGCCAGAAAATTTTTGTCAGATTAAGCCTCAGTATCAGAGTCCAATACTTGGTGACCACGTTCTTTTAGATATTCCAGGCATGGAGGATGCAAGGTTTGATATCAGATTTACTTATTTGAAGGCAGTTGATGTTATACAGGATTTCTGATTTACCAGAGTGATACAAAATATACTGAAACCACGATATAGTTCAAGCACAATATCAATGTGATTCCTATGACCTGTTTCTGTAATATGCTCACCATTATGACACTGGCTGTCCCCAGCTGCCAGGAAGTAATATGTGAGTTGAAGCCAGCTCAAGCCTATTCCTCTCTTCAAAATTCTTTTGCTAGTTGTCTAGTTTTCATACTCTGTGTTGGGCTGGGCCAGGTATGAACTCCCCCCAAGCTGGTCTAACTCAGGGAGGCAATCACACTTTTTTAATGATTTCAGAAAGCTTGATCTACTCTATTTATCTAAACCAAAGGCCAGCCTCCAGCCCTATTTCGTGATGAGATAAAGTCATCTTGTTTGCAAATACTGTGGTCAGTCACACCTTGCATTATTCCCTGAGCTCCACGGGTACATGGTCCTTGCCCATCTCCTCTGAGCCTTCTTTGGTTTTAGGGATTTATTGGTCAGTCACTCTCAGGAAGATGGTTTAAAAGGGTGGGATTTTTTTTTTCTGTTACTGTGTCCGCTGCTATAGGTGATGATACACAGTGATACCAGAAAAATCTTTCTTTGCCCCAGATACAACTTAGTGTGTGCCTGGAGGAAGCAATTCAGCACGCCAGGTAGGCTTCACCATCTGCCTGACCCACTACTGCCATAAAAAGGAGTGATTCTGATCAAACAGACCTATCTTCATTGCCTGTAGGGATAATTCTGTACCCTTGCCAAAGAGCCCGCGCAATGCCCGTGGGTTGCTTAGGTTCTACAATACATAAAAGATCTTGGGCAGAGTTTTTGACAAAATTTTCACATTCCCCAAGTGCAGGGAAGTTGCTCCTCCATGCAGTCTTCAGACAAGCTGACACAAGAGGAGCCTGATGAGGTTGGCTCCATTTATCTTCAGTGAGCCCAAAAGGACAGAAGCCAATATTCCACCCTATAGCTGGAATCAGCAGCTTATATGATTAACTATTTACAGTGTAGCTGCTTGTCGTGGTTTGCTTGAGGAAGCTGGATTATCTTCCCTTTCATTAGGGGAAAACATGTTCACTTGAGCATTATAAGGCTGCAATTTACCCTTAGTGCAAGCCTGTTATGAAGTGACTGTACTCCTAGTATTTAGAAAAAACTCAAGTGATCACTTAGAGGGTTTATGGCATTTTTAGCTCAAGATGATGCTATCATTCCACATCACAGCATGATGATTTCCATTTGCTAGTCATAGGTATTTTACATCTTTAAAATATCTGAAAGCGTGGATAAAACTCTCAGGACACATCTGTAAGTTCAAAAAGCCACAGCGAAACCAAACTAGTAATAGAAGTTCCCTGACTGGTATCTTAGATGCCAAATTGTATTCTGGAAGCATTTTTTTATAACCAATTCTGCACTCTGAAATAGGGCTTTATAACGGAAACAATTACAAAAGCAAGGCCAAATCCCTGCATCTGGATTCAATGGGAGCATGGTAAGGCTTGGATGTTCTACATGTAAGTCTATATAAATAAATGTTAAAAACCTCAGCAGCGTAGATGTACTAATGTAAAAGTCTGTGGAGGTATACAGTTTTGTCTTGATGAAAAGAGGTAGTAATAAGCAATAAATATTTTAAACTATACCTTTTATGTATAAAAAAATGTATATTTTAGTTTTTGAAATATTTTTTCTAAATGCAGTGACATAGTACTTTAAACTCAACTCTACATCTCTACTGGTAGATTTAACCCCACTCCTAAATATGGCCTCTAAGCATCATTTGGGATATAATGTAGAGGAAAGTTTGGACTTTTGCTATATCTGCTTATTAGAACAGCTGTATTCCTTGTATGCTTCTCTTGTACCAGCGGGAAGACAAATCAAATGTAGGTACTTTCCTGGAAGGACCTCTAGGTTGTATACTGCATGGGACTGGCATGGAATGTGATCTGTAGGTTACCTGAACTCAGACTGCTCTTATAGCGTCTTTCGACTAAAGATGTGGATAAGTAAAGTGGCCATTCACTTTGCTCTTAGTCCCGTGTTCATAGAAATAATTTACTTGCATCTGGTAGTACTAAATACGTGCTTGTGATGTGTGCTGCAAAAATACAAAAATCACACATCATATAGAAACTCCAATTTCTAATATTCTGGTCATTTAGCCATTCATGTAACACAGATTTGTCTAATGCTGTGCTACTGCAAACATCTTAAAACTGAATAAGATACACCAAAACATATTGTAAATCTGCATTTATCTGCCTTGACCTGCTGAACATTACGAAAACGTCTTTTTCTCTTTGTTCACATTCTGTCATGCTATTTACACAGCTCCCATACAAAACAATTAGAATGGTTCATTCTGTAAAACCGTACGTAAGTAAATCCAAAAAGCTGTTAATTGCTAAAATCCTCTAACCTCTAAAACATTGGTTTTGCTGCCTTCAGCTCAGTTCCTGTAGAGAGCATTCAGACATTTGTGGCCCATAGGAAACTTCCATTCCATAGGAATCCTGATGGAGCGGGACACATATCTCAGAGAATCCCTTCTCCGGGGTTTTGTGCTTGCTGAAGTGTCATTAATTACCTGGCACCCATCATTCAAAGCTTATTTCAGTACAGCTACTCCTAATGCTGCAATAAATGCCTTCGGTGACCTGCTGGACATCCACTTCAGGATTTCACGTTTGCCTTCAGGCGTGTGAAATCCAATGACTCTGAAGTGTTTCTCTGGTAGCCTTCGATGCAGAAACACGTGTGAGAACACCAACAGGTGTAGGAGAGGTACTTGTTTAAATCAAGGCAGTGTTTACAAAAGCAGGGATGGGTAAAAATTGGGAGCTGGAAAATGATTTCTAACTTAAAATTCTGGAATAGCTGTCCAGTGAAAGTAAGAGGGGAAAGATCTCTGACTGGGTTTGCAAAGAACCTTGTTAAGTTTCTGAAAAAGGTTGTACATCAGGATAGCCTCTGTTAATAGGAGGCTAAGTTCATTGCCCTAAGGGTCATATGAGCTTGTTAGTGCGGAAATGAGAAGTGACTGCAGATTGCGATGTGTTCCAAGCATACCTCAGGAACAGTGTCAGCAAGACTTGGATCTTAAAGGGAAGCCCACTGCTAAGAGCTGAGTATTTGGCTCTAGGCTTCATCGGCAGGAGGAACTCACACAGTTGAGCAGTGGATTGGCAGCAGACTTGCAAGGAGAAAATTTGTTCTTCAATTTGAAACGTTGTTCTTCAGTACAAAATGAACAACAGTGCCTGAGAAGGTTAAAACCAAGAAGTGGAGGAACATTTCATAATTTGCAGTGCCATATAATACAATGCAAACCACAGTCACCCCAGTAAAGTGAAGGAGACTTATGTGGAGAATGTTTACTGCATACTGCTACAGGTCCTTCCTTCTTGTGTTCTTTTTCTTTCTTCTTTTTTTTAAACACCTTAAGAAACTTGAATTCTTGGCTAAAGAAGGAAAGCAAATGAAGTAAAGTTCTCATCACCTCTTTTATTTCAGCTTTTCTTTTGAAAAAAGGAAAATATTTTTCTTTCCTTGGTTAATTCTTTAGCTCACAACATGAAGGAGAAAATGTGGCTCTGTTAAGCTTCATTTCATAGATGTTGAAGTAGCATAGAAAATGCCCAACAACTGTTTCCATTACTCCCGGGTTATTAACAGTCTGATAGAAGTATCCTATGCAGTTGAAAGAAAAACTTTCTCTTCACACCATTTCACTGGCAAAATAGAAATAGAGTAAGAGGAAAAAGAGATAAAGGCATGGATTCAGAGGAAATTAACCTACTTCCTCTGGTGGTATCTTTCACTATAGATTGCAACAAATTCCTTCATTTACCCGTCCCATCACAGTGCATCTCTAAATACCTTCACCCGTTAGTACTTTCAAGTGCCACATAATTCCCTGCCCTTTTGCTTTGCCATTTAGAGCGCAAAGGTAAAGCAGCACTGTATCTCTCACGCTAACAAGAGAAATGAACTTGCCCCACCAGGTTTTTGTCCAGATCACGCCTCAGATAAGCCAGGTACAAATGAGCTGCCCTGGTTTGGGGGAAGCCAAAAAGCCCTGTGTAGCCGCAGCAGTGTCAATAACACTTGTCTGTCCTGCACTCAAACGTCTCCGGATGCAAGTCAGCCTGGAGGTGCCTGATGGGCAGAAGTGTTAGTGCAGCACCGTGCTCAAGCAAACAAACTCTGCGGAAAGAGTGACATGGGATCAAGCTAACAAACACAGCTACACAATCCCTGTCTGGAGCTGGCCCGCATCCCCAGCCAGTGGGCTCCAGCCAGCCACCCACCAGACATACCCAAAGGCATGGGAAGCAAGGACAGTTGTGTGACATCTTTGTTTGCACTGGTGCAAGAAACGGTTCTGTTTTGCCGATGCCAGCTGAGAGCCCACCAAGGCTGCAGTGGACCTGTGATAAATCCATTCCTAATTCCCTGCCTTCCCCTGTTGCCTGGGTTTTCTGCATACCTCGGTGAGTCTTGGCCTACCATTGCTTTCCCTCCCACACTACTGAACCTAATTTTTCTTCATTTCTCGTTAATCAGCATTTAATCCAATTAGTTGGTGATATAACTTGTCAGGCACTACAGTACAAACACGTGAAATATCAAAAGCAAATAAAGGAAACACTGACACTGGCACTAGAGTCTGCATGCTCTCCCAATACAAATACCCAGCGCCTGAAGACAAGTAGAGAACAAGTCACAACAGCGCACGGGTATTATTACTGTAAGTTAACAGTTTGTTTTTCTGCATCATAAAATTGAATGCAGTCCATCAACTTTTCTAGAACTCCTCATTTTTCTGCTGGAAGTTAAACAAGGTCCTCATTCATCTGCAGAAATTTATTCCCGATTCTCTGCCAAGTGGTAAAAGCAAGAGTTAATTTATTACCAGCTCCAATAGAAGTCATTTAAAAACTGCTGCTTTTTCACATGTGTGCGCCACTCATTGGATTTCAGTCTTTTGGGCTCCATCCTTCTGCTTTTTAGGAGACAGCTCGGAAAGTAAACCTGTCTATCAGGTATATTCATCAGTGGGACTGTGATGGTCTTTTCCTCTCTTCATTGACCCACAGCAAACAAAAGAATTCAGCTTCAGAAAGTCTGTCCTGTTTAATAAACAGAAGCTCAGTGCTCTCCTTCCTTCCCACATGAGGCTGCTTGGCAAGGGAAGCCGAGAGAGAAGCTCAGCTCAGCGCTGTGAGAAGGACGGCACTGAACAGAGCTAGCAGGGAAGGAGGGAAGGGTGAAAGTTTAATGCCGCATGCAGCTATTCTTTAAGCAAAGACCACGGGATAAAGGAGTACTCTTGGATGTGTCAGGAAGGGAAAGCCTGGGCAAGAAGAAGAGTAGCTAAGTGATGGAAAAATGATCCCAAACAAGAAAAAATGTCTGAAGTCAAGGCAGAGATAAGTTGTCTGAAGGAGGGTATAGAGAAGAGCACTTGTTGAGAGCAGTGATATACTGGCACTGCAGTTGTAAGGAGAAAGAAGTGATCCTCTCCTGGTAGGTTCAGGGAGTAAAGATCAGTAGGTGAACCGTGAGGTCATAGGAGGAAAGAGACACAAACCTTCCTATGCAAGCATAACCACATGGATGTGCAGGCACCATGTCCCTCCTTCGACACTCTCACCCATGTGTTTTAAACAGTATAAATCAGTAATGACAGGGGCTGTCAGGAACCAGTAGTAGTTATCTCTCAACTCAAGCAAAAATCCTTGAAAATTCCCTTGACGTTTCTTTTTTTTTTTTCATTTGGCTGTACTAATCTATACCAGTCTAGAAGAGAACAAGCTTTCCCCATGACTGTTATCTGCAATACTAATTTACTATGATGCTCAAATTTCAGACTGTGAAAGCCTACAGATTTTTACTCATTTACAGTCATCATTTCATGTGCTACCATTTCCATATCAGTTGTGGGCTTTTAATACTCCACTACCTTGTAAAACACAATACGTGACTGATAAGATTTGTAGGACTATGACTTGAGTAAATGCCCACTATTCTGAAAATTTGGTTATGTTGAAATCTGTAAAATCTGAATAATACCACATTTCAGCTATTACAAATGTAGTTAGTGACTTTATTAAAATGTAAATACAGAATTCCTTTTTTTTTTTAAACAGAGAAACTATTCTTTAGAATTCCTTCAACCTACTCCACCCTCACTCCAGATATTCAGACCTGATGTGTGCAGGCCACCATTGCCTCACAGTATGTATGAGCTTCCTACAAACTTACTATCGCATATCTTGCTAAGCTTTGTTTCAGTCCTTGATTTGGGCTCCTTGATCCAAAGTGTTAAAAATACTTGGGCAAGAGAACTTAGGCAAGATAACTGGCTCCTAGAACACCCAAAACTTCATTCCTGAGAGACCAGCAGTGCTACAATAGGTTGCCAACATCCTATTTGATGCTGGTTGTTACCGAGAGGAGAAGGTAACTTCTGAGGCTGTAGGTGATACTGATGGAAGGCTAGTGATACTGACAAATTTCCCTCAAACACTGATCTGAACAAAGTCAAGGCATTTCACAGTAAATGAAGGACAGTGAAAATAAGACACGGCTTTCTCTAATAATACCCTTTCCCTTTCTCAAACTGTCATTCTTGATTTCCACTTCACTGCTTTCCGCTCTTGTCCAAAAGCATGTCACTAGTTGATGCCGTTACCCTCTTGCAACACGCAGGTTCTTGTTCGTGTGAATAGCCTTCTGCCTCAGGCTTTCCTTCAGAAATGGCTGTATCAGAAACTCACCTGGTGCTCCTTACAGTCCCCTGGTATTTCTACTTTGCTTTCCTTGTTCCTTTGAGGCATTTTCCTACCACTTTGTAAACACTGTGTAAGCAGCAGGTACCAGTGACACAGATTACCTTCACCTTTTATTTGCTCTGCCGGTCCCTATCCACTGCATAAAACCTTTAACCAACATAACTCTGATGACTGATATCAGACAAATAATACTGATGTACAACAGCTGCCAATTTAGTAAAAGTCTCTTGTTGAAATAGAACTGAAACCTCAACCTACAAAAAATACTGTGACCACAGGGCTGCCCAGTCCTACGTAGCATCTATAATTATGTTCCCTATCACAGACAGTCTTTTGCTGCTAACTCCCTAACTGTAACTGCTACATATCAATTCAAAATAAACCCTGTCCTTAATGTTTTTCATTTCTGTCATTTCTAACTGGATTCAAATCATAGAATCCCTAAGGTTGGAAAGGACCTCCAAGATCATCAAGTCCAATCGCCAATGAATTCCGTAAAAAAACCAGTAAAACTTTGCAATAAGGTAAACTTATATAATAGAGCGGCATGTAAACCGTTGTAAACCATTGATGTATTTATTGTTAATACACAGTTAATAATATAACAATGTGTGTTGGTATTGACGTTCACTTGCCTGAAAAATTATTTACGTTAAAGACAGTGAACACCACGTTAGTGATGTTGTTTTAAAAGTCACTGTAGTATTTTATTCTCATATTTATTTGCAACATAGTTTAAAAACGTGCTTTCCAACTTTAGCATATCTTTTTGAATGAAACCTCTTTTCAAATTTCAAACTTCAGGTAATGAAGAAGTTACTGCACAGACCTAGCAATCTGGGCTTCGGCACCTTTTTTTTTTTCTTCCCAGTTCTAGCTGTGTAGATTTCTACTTCTGCTTGGTCCTACTATGTGATTTATCTTAATTTCACTAATTTGCAGGATGAACCTACCATTACGTACATTAAGTGTAAAGGGATACCACAACTAAGCCAGCTGTAACTTCCTCTATGTACCTCTGGAGTATTTAAATAGCTCGCCTCCCAGTAACAGAGAAACTATGTACTGAGTAACAATACTTCTGTAGCTATGAGCTGTGATGGGGATTTATTAGAGAAAACTGGTGGCTACCCAAAGGTAGTAGGGGCCTAAGCCAAAAGTAAAAATCATAATGGTATTATGGGGAACTACAGGGAATGTAAAGTAACATTTTAGGGATTGGTTAAATTATTTCCCCCTGAAGAGTAATAAAAGTAATAGCAATAGTAATACACTCTTCACACACTAGTTTAAGCTGGGTAGAATATCTGAGTAAAGTATTACTAGCAATTAATTAATTAAAAAGTATATTTTCTTCATTTTCCAAAGTTCTGAGTCCTGTAACAGGCCATCTACAAAAGCTTTTCTGTACTTACTACGTGTCTTCACGTATTACTTCAAAAAAAGACTTGGAATCAGGCTTAATATTTTCTTCCTATTGTCATTATAGGCTATCAGCTTATGTGTGGGGATGAAATGTTGCCTTCAAATAAATAAGAGACCACTGACTACTGCTGTCTTCAATCAGGCCTTAGTGAAGTCAGATTCTTCTTGGCTGCATTTAAACCAGTTCTACACACTGTAATTTTGCTGAGATAGTTCAGGAGGATCAGATGATACACTACTAGAGATGAAATAATTGCATATTGAGCAAAGATGCATGGTGGAAACGTTCTCTGTGGTGTAGAAGAACTCAGGGACTTCTAGTCTTTGAGGTATTTTTAAAAAATAATAATCTAGTTGTCATCAGCCTAAATAACCTTTTTTTTCCTCTCTTTTTTTGTCCAAAAACATACTGGGTTTGGTAGGGGTGGAGTTAACTTTCTTCATAGCAGACTATATGGGAGTGTTTTGGATTTGTGCTAGGAACAGTGTAGCTAACACAGGATTGGTTTCTTCCTGCTGAGCAGCGCTCACACAGAGCCAAGGCCTTTGCTGCTTCTCACCCCATCCCACCAGCGAGTGGCTGGGGGTGCACAAGGAGTTGGGAGGGGACACGGCCGGGACAGCTGACCCCAACTGACCAAAGGGGTATCTCATATCATATGGTGTCATGCTCAGCATGTAAAGCTGCGGGAAGGAGAAGGAAGGGGGGAACGTTCGGAGTGATGGTGTTTTTCATCCCAAGTACCCATTACTAGTGATGGAGTCCTGCTCTCCTGGAGATGGCTGAACACCTGCTCGTCCATGGGGAGCAGTGAATGAATTCCTCGTCTTGCTTTGCTTGTACCCGTGGCTTTTGCTTTACCTATGAAACTGTCTTTATCTCAACTAGTGAGTTTTTTCACCTTTATCCTTCTGATTCTCCCATCTATCCCACTGTGGGACAGGGAGCGAGCAGCTGGGTGGGGCTGAGCTGCCCACCAGAGTTAAACTGTGACACAAAAGAAGATCTGTGGCTAAAAAGTGTGGAGATGAGTTTATTTCTGAAAGTGAATCTTTATTAGTGCATTTGGAAGACACAACTTGTGCAGATTCTGATGCTGACAACAGCTTATCACTAACAGTTGAAGAGGTTTCTCCTCCTGCTAACTTTTTTGGTAATCATACCTCTCAAGTTTTGAAGCCAAAAATGGTTCATCAACTCAGATTCTGTTTCTTTCTATTAATTTGGTGATGTTACACTTGCACAGCTTTACAGTCTAGAACACATTGACATTCATTGTATTTACTTACCTTGGAGATGGAATTTGAAAGCTCCACGCCGAAACAAAATAGGGATTCTTTCGGTTTCAGATGCATCTGTACTGATTCCTGCAACTCTTTTGTGTCTTCAAAGATTAAAAGTTCTTTGTTTTTCTAGAACAGATGAGGGTAAGTGCCACATTTTCTACCTGGAGAACAGAAAATTATATGTATCCAAAAACCACACAGTGGAACTAAGTAGATGATAGTGCTTGGTCTTCTGCGGTCCACCTGAATGACGCGTTTTTCACTGGACCAGAAGCAGGCTTACCTTTGTCTACTGAAAAAACTGCTAATAAAGGAGGGAAATTGAGGAGAGGGATGATAATGACTTCATGATTCTAAACTAAAGTTTGCTTGTCTGGTGGATTTTAAAGGTAAAAGGCAATTCATGACTGAGTCTAAATTCAGTCCTGTTCATTTTGTTACTGGTTGCCGCCTTTCCCTGCATTTCTGTCATTGTCTCTCCATTCCAGTTTTGAGAGTTTTTCTTTTCACGTGCATGTACGTGTATGTCTGTCCTTGAGTGTGATGTAGGAGGTCAAATTTTCGCTCGCAGACTGGACACAGGTCCCTTCAGCAGTACGGTGCCGGAGTGCATGAACGGGCGGGGGTGAGGTGGGTTCGATGTGCAGTGATGGGACACCTCTATCACTGTGCGAAGAATGAGAAACCCAGACTGGTAGGTCCAGTTTGGGGGTTCTGTCTTGGAGTGTGTGTGTGTGTGTGTGTGTCAGAGAGCGTGTGTGAGTGCACAACGCGGATCGCTGCACATCCGAGCATTTCAAGAGCGCTGGATCCACCCAGGTCCCAGAAACAAACTTTCCGTGAGGTTCAGCTCCGGGACCCCGGCATGGGCTGCACTTCCCCGGCTGCGGCCGCAGCCCCC
>VWZZ01000927.1:88812-120611 GCA_013399095.1 Psophia crepitans | reverse complement strand
GCTGCGCCCCAGCCCCTCGCCCGGCGCTGCCGTCTCCTCTCACGGCACCTCGGCGAGGTGCTCCCGCAAGGCAACGCCGTGCCGCCCCCCCAGAGGCATAGAAGTGGGTAGGGGGGTGTTTAGAGGGAGCTTGGGTTGAAGGAGACGTGGAGGCAAACAGCGCCTGAGGATTCCCAAGCAAATCAAAAGCTATGCGTCTTGTGAGGAGCGGTAAGCGTCCCATTGACTTGCCCACGGATATCTGAGAAACCTCTTCATCCCGATGAGCCTCTCCTGTGAGCTGTAACGGTGTGCACGTGATGCTCCTGGAGAAGAGAGGTGCTAGCAGACCTGGGGAAACCTGACGCCTGTACGACAAGCAGCCGCTACCGGCGCTCGTGCTGCCCGGGGAGCTGAGTGCGTGCCCTGCCCGGCCACAGGGAGCTGAGTGCCTGCCCGGCCCGGCCACGGGGAGCTGAGTGCCTGCCCAGCCCGGCCACGCTGCTGTACAAGAGCAGCAATACCGAATTTCTGCTACTAATAGCAGCCTGCGTTCTTGTGTGGCTTTAATCTGAACAGCTGAAATTCTTCCGATGGTAGAGACCAGGACAGGGCTGTGACAAATTAATTTCTCTAGAGGTAGGCTGCTTAATCTGTAATTAGGCATCTACATAAGTCATTTTATTTTCAGAAACGGTTAGTGCTCAGAGTTAGTAACAGTTGTGTTCTCTCGCCCTAGCACAGCATGCACCTTTAAATGACTCTCCGTGGGCCTGCCCACCCATATTTAGACACACAGGTCTGAAAATCTGAACTTGAGTGGTGATGGACACAGCAAGATTATAAATATCTTTTTTTTTTTTTTTTGGCTTACATTTCCTCTGAGGTCTGTGCTTATGCTTCTAAATAAATTGCCGAGTTTTATCCATTCTGATCATTCGTAGCTTCTGTTTGGTTAAGGTTGCAACGTAAGAGTACACGTGACGTCACACAGAAATGCATGGCAAAGGATGAGAGAGTCCAGGTCCTGGGCAAAACAGTTCTTTCTTTTAGTCTCTTTCAGTGAAGCCAGTTCCCATAAACATTATAAATGGGATTTATTCACCCAAATTTTACCCTTCTGGAAGTTAGTAGCCTGCCTAAAAATCAGACAGCCGGGCTAGGTGAGTTAGCTAATTAGGGACCTAGTGAGGCTGGTTTGTACTGTTCCAAGGTATCTGATCAGGTAGATAGATACCAATATTATTCACCTTCGTGTGAATATGGGTTGGCTTTTGGGGGGTTTGGTGTTTCTTTCTTTCTTTCTTTCACTGACTGTAGAGGGAGCCATGGCAATTTGCTTGAACTAGACGCTTCCCTTGGAGCTTTGCAGTTTTTGGTTGAGGCGAATACTACCCTTGGCGTATAGAACAAACCTCCAGAATTTATTGCTGTAGGGAGGCAGCGTAACTTGAGTCGATTAGGTATCTAGTAGAAGAGTAGAAGTGAGTTATGGGGGAAAAACTTAACTGCGAAGTAGCAAATGGCACGGAAGAAGTAAAACCTCTTTCCGAGTGAACTTTGCCTTGATTGTCTACAGACCTCCTGGGATGCTGCAGAGCACCGCTAGCTATATAAAGCTTTTTTAAAAGACTAAACCATCATCGTTTCTTCTCTCTTTCCTTCTTCCCCCTCCACCCCTGACGACCCAGGAAGAGCGAGGCGAGGGGAGGCGACAAGATGGGCGAGCGGGCGGCGGCGGGGGCGCTCTCCGTGGTGCTGATCCTGGGGCTGGGGCTGCCTCCGGCCGCCACGGCCTGCCCCCCGCCCTGCGCCTGCTACCTCCCCACCGAGGTCCACTGCACCTTCCGCTCCCTGGCAGCCGTGCCGGCAAGGATTGCCAAACACGTGGAAAGAATCAATTTTGGGTTCGTACGGCAGTTTACGTGCTTCCCGCGGAATCCTGGGATGCTACGGCGTGGCGGGATCTCCGCGCGTGCAATCTAAGTAGGGTTGCGGAGGTGGGCGGTGGCTTGCAAGGTGCTGTGTTTCCAACGCGGCAGTTGCTGGCGTGGAGAAAGTTTTTGTCTATCTATCACGTTGCAAAGAAAAGTTACTATTCTTTTCAAATAAATATTTACATCACGGTGTCGGTTCTTCTTGGCAAGTAGTACGTGCAGTCTTTTGTAGTGTATAAAAAAACTATATTGAATGAAACTTACTGTGGGTTTTCCACTAAATGTCGAATTTTATACCTGATGTAAAAAAATATAGTAGGAGTAAAATTTGACAGTGTAGTCAGGTAGCATTTTGGAGAACAATGAGATATAGCATATCTTAAAGCAATACAGTAAAAACAAAGTTATTCCATTGCTTTTGGAGTTTTGTATTTTTTTATTTTTTTTTTTCTTCAAGGAACTTAAGTGCAGTATAAGCCGACATCCATATTTTGGGGAGAGGTTGCTCAGGCTCCAACTTTCTTGCTTCTGCCAGGCTATTGCCAACTCACATCTGTCTGTCAGATTGTGAGATAAGGTGGGGACAGTTGGCTAGCTGCATGTTCACCAAAGTGTTGCGTAGGGACATCGTTATGTGACGTGGCATAGTGCAAGAGTTGCAGTCCTCTTCTGCTCGACATCAGAGCTGCCTCACTACCTGGTATGAATTCACTCTGATTGCCCAAGGCCTGTAAGCTGTGATTGATCGTGCAATGACTGACAGTAGGGACCTTGATTTTTTTTTTATTTTATTTCATTTCTCTGTAGTTAAAGTATCTGCCCACCAGCACTTTATCCCCCTAAAGCCTAATTTTAGTCTCAAAATGCCCTTTTGCTCAGTAAATCTTTGTTAAAGCAATCTGTCATGCCGTTTTTGAGTCAAAAATGCCTTCCTCCTCTCCCACATTCAAGCCCCCCTATATTCACAGTCATCTCTCCCCCATAGATCAACTTTCTATGGCAAATTCTGTCCCTAAATCACTTTTGAAATGTGATGTAGGCTTCCAAGTATTTAGATCTTTTTGCTTTTTTTTTTTCTTTTTTTTCTTTTTAAAGAAGTACATTATTTGATACTTCTAGCATGGAAGCCCTTTCCTATCTTTGTATTTCATGACTACAAATGACATTGTCTGAGTTGTGTCCTTTCCCAGGAAGAAAGAGTCTTACCTATCTGTTGCTCTTTCATTTTGAAAAAGAGCTTTTACCATATTTCTATTTTAAGATGCGATATATTTAGGAGGTAAAGGTTATTTTCCTAAATGGCAACAGTTTAGGAAAATGCCTTATTTAGAGAAGTTAATATTTTTTAGAAAGGCTGATGTTAAAATAAAAAGTAATAGGATGACTGCTATAAGCCTAGTAGATCTGTAGTAGGACTAAATATAGCAAAACAGTAGTTTAAATTTTTTTGAAAATTCAGAATCTTCAGATAGAGAGCATGGTAAAGATCTCAAATTATTTTGTCCGTATTAAAAATATTTTAATTTCTCTTTGTCTCTTCCCTTCCTTTCTAGAAAGTGCTAAAAAATAGGAAAAATCTTTAAAATTTGATGCTTAATTTAGAGACTTCATGCTCAGATTAGCTCATATGTTTAATTTTATGTCTACATATGGAAAACCCAAATGCAGAGCTAGGCTGCCAGACTTAAGGCTTCCATATTGGCACATAAAACCTGATTTATTTGTCTGAAGTGAAATTGAATTGTTTTCAAAAAGTTGATTTTCTGTATTCCTTCTGTAAAGTGAGTTTCTAGGCTCAAATTGTATAATCAGAAGGCCAATTTCTAGATTTTATGTAATTCATTGATGTAGACAATTACATGCTGTAACAGTAAGTGAAGCAGGATGTGAATTCCTGCTTCTTGTGCTGTTTGGAAGATACCTATTTTTAATGTCCTCTCTTCAAATCTTTATTCATTTATTGTTTGATGCTGTTTTGGCAACATTGCAGCCTGTCTGGTTTGCCAGGCTCCATAGCATCATTGCTTGGCTACAGGCCATTAATTTATTACCCTTCCATAAACTGAGCTGCATGGAAAAACATACTGACAACTATTAGAACTTACATGCCTATTTATTGCTCTTACTCCTAAATTATGGCTGAAGTGCTACAAATTGAGTTAAAAGAAATCTTAATGTAAACATGGACTAAGTATGCTTGGCCTTGTAAAAATGTTTCAGTAACTTCTGGCCCTTTGACAATGCATTACGATCTCTCCAATTTTTCCTGAAAGTTAGGTTATACTAATTTTGTCTTTGCAGTCCATGACAGTCAGTGCATAAAATGTAACTGCACATGTGATTTTTTTTTTTTTGATTTTTTTTTCCCCAGGTTTAACAGTATACAGTCTATATATGAGAACTCCTTTGCAGGACTTACGAAACTGGAATTGCTCATGATACATGGAAATGACATTCAGAATATACCTAATGGTGCTTTGAAAGATCTTGTGTCTCTACAGGTAATGCTAAGGTCTTCCTAAATTTCATAAATTTTAACTTCGATGAATAACAGAAGACAAAAATAGTTGGGTTTTGTAGTGTCTTTCTTAGGATTAAGATACGATTTTCCCACAAAATACATTGGAGATTTGTTAACTAATCTTATGTCATACTTGTCAATGCCAACTTATATTCAGCTGCGTTCTCTCTTTTTGACCAGCATATAATTTTTTAGTGGTGCAAAGGACATTTAAGGGTGGGAGGAAAACTTCTGCACACTTGCTATTCTGTTTGGACTTAGATCAAAACCCGAAATTAATCTCTTTGATTCTTTTTTCAGGTTTTCAAAATTAGTTACAATAAATTGAAAGTCATAACTGGCCAAACTCTCCAAGGACTTTCAAGCTTAATGAGACTGCACATGGACCACAACAGAATTGAGTTTATTCATCCAAATGCTTTTAATGGATTAACTTCTCTGAGACTGGTCCACTTAGAAGGAAATTTGCTCCAGCAGCTTCACCCCAACACCTTTTCAACGTTTATGGTTCTTGATTATTTCAAACTGTCAACAGTAAGACATCTCTACCTGTCTGAAAATGCTCTTAGGACCTTGCCTGCAGGGATGTTTGAAGGCATGCCGCTGCTGGAGAATCTTTACCTTCATGGGAATCCATGGGCCTGTGACTGCAGCTTAAAGTGGCTCCTTGAATGGAATGAAGTTTCTGGAGGTAAGAGCAAAATTACCAATGCTTTTTCAACCCATAAAGTTAGATTTTTCTTTTTCTGTTCTGCGTATGGATGGTTTTGTTATTTCCTAAGGATTTTTACTTACATTATTTCTGTGTACGCTATGATGTTCTGTTACCATTCAATAAATGCAATATTCAATAAATATTTAAAAAGCAGTCTAAATAAGTCTAAAGGAAGCAGTTGTGTGTCACTAGCTAAAAATCTGTATTTGACAACAAAGAAATTAGCCATTACATTCGAGATGGAGAAAGTGATAGTGAAGGTTATGATTGGAAGAAGGCGATATGTTATAACTTGTTAGTGCGTTCCTTCACACAGCGGTACACCTTTGACTAAGGGCTGGCAATCAACCAACAGAGCGAGTAACTATGTGTTTTCTGTACTGTTAAACTGTTTTCATATCAACCCGAGAGTTTTACTTTTTTTTTCCATTCTCTCCCCCATCCCGCTGCAGGGTAGGGAGTGAACGGATGGCTGCGTAGTTGTTTTAGCTGCCTGCTGGGTTAAACCGTGACATCTTTTTACACTGCAACAGTAATGATTTTTTTGAAAGAGAAAAGAATTTATCCATGTCGTTTTCATGTATGACAGATTTTGTATCTTTATATAACTGTAATGTTAACTTCTTTGGAAATTCTGTCCACATGGATTTATAAAAGTGCTGTTTCATAAATCACCAGCATGGCCTCTGCCAAGTTGATTGTGGGCCAGTTCGGTCATGAACCGTGCTTTCCTTATCTTTGAAACATCATATTTGAATCTGCAAGTGATTGATAGACTGGTTCAGTTAAGTTTGTAAGAACTTCTCAAGAAAATTGATTTGTCAGACTAGCAAAGCATATATTTTTCAGTTAAAAGTGGTATGAAATTTTACCACTCTTGCGCTTCTCCTAGCGTTTTGCTTTATAACCCACACGTATAGTGTTCATTCATTCAAAGATCCCTCATTCCTCAGGAGTATTCAGCATGACACTTATTCCTAGAGCAGCTGGAATACATTTTATTTACAATATGTTTCCAAACTAAATATGTAAGGCAACATTTGACATTCTAGTGAGCAGAACTATGTAATAAATATGTGACTTAATTTGCAGACAAGAGTCTTTCTGGCATTGATAGAAGAAAGGAGTCAAGGCTATCATTTCCTGTTTCAGTACTCCTTCTCTGTTTTAGTTTTTATTTTATCATTACAGAGTTTACAGTTATTTCAGAGGTCAGGGAAGATGTGGCACTTTTTTTGCTGCTGACAAATAGCTTGTAAGTGCAGCAACTAGTCAGCAGATTTTGGTAGCTACAGTAGAATGTTTTGTGTATGTACTGTTGCTAATGGATAGGGAAAAATAAAAAGCTTCCTGAATTATTTAATGAGGAGGTCCAGCATTTCTCAGGTAAGTTCCATTCTTGAAAGCTGAGAGGGCCCAGTTCTCTTCATGTTATGTCAGGAAGGTAGATAGGTAGGCTCCTGCTGTACAGATGCAGACTTTTTGACACAGCATAGCTTTTTACTGTCTTTTAAAATGTTGCTCTGAACACTTCAGTTTCTAGGCATTGTTAATCAGAGGCACTGAATCTAATTTTCAGAAGGATGGAGTATTCAATTCTCTCATTAAAGCCAGAAGAAATTGTGGTCAGCTTGAGAATCAGATGCCCATTCGACTGTGAAAACAAAGAGGTGCCATTTTAAAAGCCTTGCCTTATGCGTTATGTGCCATACTGTGCTCCTCATGCAGTCCATTTCATACTTTTGAGAGTTCTCTAACTCTAGAAGAGTTCTTCAGCTTACCTATCTTTTATTTTCCCTTTTTTCCTTTCTTTCTTTTTTTTCTTGCAGGTGTTTTAAAATGCAAAAAGGATAAAGCCTATGAAGGGGGACAGCTCTGCCCTAAGTGCAGCAGCCCAAAACAGCTGCAGAAAGAAGATATTCAAAACTTGAAAGAAATTTCCTGTCGGAAACCTGTCATTCAGTCCTCACTGAGGCAGAATAGCAGCATCCAAGATGAAGATGATGGTGACACTTATGAAATCCCTCTGGAAGAGCTTCAGTCCTCTCCATGGAACATTACGCTAAATATGACTGATGAGCATGGCAATGTAGTCCACTTGAACTGTGAAATCAAAAAACCAACAGGCTCTACCAAAATTGAGTGGAATCAAATCCAGACTCAGGAGATTGATATAAATGCTACAATTTCACTGGATTTTGAATGTCCAATGAATCGAGAAAACTATGAGAAATTATGGAAACTTATAGCTTATTACAGTGAAGTACCTGTCAAATTAGAGAGGGAACTTATGCTCAGCAAAGAGCCTAAAATAAGCTATCGGTACAGGCAAGGCTCAGATTATGATGCTCTTTACTACACAGGTGTAAAAGCTCAAATACTGGCTGAGCCTTCCTGGGTGATGCAACCTCTTGTAAATATCCAATTAAACAGGCGCCAGAGTACAGGGAAAAAAGTGGTGCTATCTTTTTTTACTGTGTTTTCTCAGACAATTCGTACTAAAGACACCAGGCAGCAGAGAAGCTGGGTAATGATAGAGCAAAACCAGAGCACAAGGACAGCGCAGAGTGTGGTGGAAGGGTCAGAGTGTCAGCTGAGCTGCAATGTGAAAGCCTCTGAGAGCCCCTCCATTCAGTGGCTCTTTCCAGATGGGACTAAAGTGCAGGCACCATTTAATCAGAAAGACAGCAGGTTTTCCATTCTCAGCAGTGGCCAGCTAATAATCAAAGCAGTGAGTTATACTGATGGTGGTTTGTACCGCTGCATTGCCCAAGTGAGAGACGATGTGGACATAATGGCTTACAGACTTCTAGTGCAGCCTCCAGCTATTCAGGTAGCTGATTCAGATGTAGCAAGAGTTGAAAAAAATGTTGGAGATCCAATAGTTTTGCCTTGCAATGCAGTTGCCATCCCAGAACCACAATTGAGCTGGATTCTTCCAAACAGCCAGGTCCTTAATGATCTATCAAACTCCTCAAAAGGATATATGTTGGACAATGGTACTTTGCTTATTCCAAAAAGCCATGTCAGTGACAGTGGCCATTACAGGTGTGTAGCTGTCAATCAGCAGGGATCGGATCAGTTTGTTGTAAGGGTCACAGTAAATAAAATGGTGTCCGACAGGTCATTTAAAAGGATAAAACTAAAAAAGCGCCCAGGCTCCAAAAGTTCATCAAAAACAAGAGGGCGGGTACTTGATGATGGAGAGGGATCAGGGGCAGGAGGGATGGATGAGTTCCCAAGAAGAAAGAACCACCTGAAAGACCGGGAAATATCCCTTAAACAAAAAAACGACCAGGTTCCAGAGGCTCAAATTAAAAAGGGGAAGAAAGGCAGAAGGAAAATGAAAATCTGGAAAAGTACTGATAGAACCCAAGACAGCAATGTCGCAGAAGGCCGGAGAGTGTTTGAATCTCGGAGAAGAATCAATATGGCAAGCAAGCAGATTAATCCACAGCACTGGGCTGACATTTTGGCAAAGGTCCGTGGGAAGAATCTTCCTAGAGCAACAACAGCTACAGCCATTTCTTTAACAACTGCACTGCCATCTGTCATGCAGACAACTACTCCAGTCCCTCATCCAGTAGCTAGCCCTCCACCTTCAGAGGCAGTAGCGGAGGGGGTAGATTCCTCTGCTGATGCATCACCTGTGGGTGAAGATGAGCCGTTCTCAGCCACTCCTTCCCACAACACTAAAGCATTTTCAGTCCAGTCCATATTAACAAGGTCACAAACTGAACCCTTCTCCGACCACAGGGCTTTAGAAACACCTGCAAGTATATACTCTGTAGAAATCCCTGTATCAGATCCATATTTGACTTCTGTCTCTGCAACTGTGCAACCCCAAGACCAGCAGCGTCTTGATGTCAGGACTGGTGATTCAGTTGTAGTCAAAGAAAATATCCATGATCTCAGTGAAGAACCTGTAACCAGACAAATGGTAACAAACTTCCCTAATATTCAGAGCAGTTCATTCACAGTGGAAAATATGGATAGAACTGTATCTTCTACATCAGAGGAAAATTCTGCTTTTGCTGAGCTACCACTTGATGCTACTGTCCTAGCTGAATCTCAGGCTGTGGATCTTCATAGCGTATTGGAGACAAGTGTAAAGTTAAATGAAGTGGACCCAGTGAGAGTGGACACCATAATTTTAACACCTTCTCAGTTGGATGAGATCATCCCAACAGATTCTGTAGGCACTACCATTTCTTCATCTGTTTCTCCGTTTGTTACTGAAAAGAGCAATGACTTGATACACCAGCACAAAGAAGTATCCACAGGTCAGACACAAATGGCAGACTTAAGTACAAGTTTTCCAGCTGTCACACCTGTCCGGGTTCAGAGCAGAGAAGAACCTGAGACCCACAGGAATGCAGTGACTCAAGAAAGCATGTCCAGCAGGTCTGCAGAAAATTTTCAGGGAGGAGAACACAGAAACCTGGCTACGCTAAAGCCAGATCTCAGATTCACTTTGCCAAGTACTAATGCTCTTTATGAAACAGCAGGGGGGATAAAAGCTGCTTCTTCCATCAGTAGACAGACCACTGTGGCCACAACAACAACTCCCTATAGAAAGACCGTGCCTTCACTTGTTACTCAGCACGCTAGAAAAAGGCCTTATGGGAGAAGGAGATTGAGACCAAACAGAATCCGACAAAGACCGAAGCCTTTCCCCCCTGTTGTTTTAACCACGGAGGCAATGCCTGTTGTTCCAAGGACACCTGAAGTTGAAGCTGTGACCAAAGCTACTTCTGCAACTCTTGAAAGTCCTGATCTTAAAAGCAATGTCAAAATACAGGCTAAGGAAGAGGAGCATATGGGATATACTCCTTCATTAGTTACTGATCCAGTTGTCTTAGAGAAAATTACCAAAATCAGAGAGGTGGTCACAACTTCCTTCTTTAGGCCTACTGCTTCTCCACCTGGAGCACAACGTGTGATACTCTCTACTGCTCCTGAAACCTTGGCACTTCCAGTGACTGCACCTATCAAGATTTTATCACCGTATGTTGTATATGATTCAGTTCCCACGAAAGAGTCAAGCGCACCTCTGAAACCAGAGCAAAGCGAAGTGCCAACATACCACTCATTAGACAATATATCTGAGGAGAAGACCATTAAAGCAGATTCTAAAATTATGGATAGTAAGGCAGAACAATCAAGCACAACAACTTCTGAGCATATGAACAGCCTGGTACTATCTACAAAACCAGAATCTCAAGAACAGCATATCCTATTTGACTCAGAAGTTGTGGTTAATGAAACCACTGCTGGAACATTCCGGCTGATATATCCCACTGTGACTGACTTAAGTATTCCTGCTGGCACAGTGGAAGTTTTTAAGGACCTCTCAGTTTCAAAGGAGCCAGGGAAGCCAACAGTATCTTTAGAAACACCAGCAATAACTGAGCCACCTCAGCAATATGAGATGATTACTTTGTCCTCCTCCTTCAGCATGACACAAACTCAAACTTTTCCACTTAGAGAAAAAAAGAAATATGTTGCTTCTCAGACTGGAACAAAGACATCTTCCTTGGATGAAAAGGAAGCTGTGTCACATGTGTTTCATCATGATCCCACTTTGCAGACAACTGAAAAGCCTCCGACTACATCCACTGCCTTCATTCCATTTATAAAACTTGCCACTCTTCCCCCATCCTTTTCAAGCAGTTCACACCCTTCCCTTCATTATACCACGGAGGAAAGTAATGCCTTCAATCAAGAAAGGTTCCCAGAAGCAAAACAAGTTGAAGCAGATGGTGACAAAATGGTGGTTAGCTCAAGACAGAATGTATACTCTACTCCTTCCTCTAGCCAAAACAAGATTAGCATACAGTCGAAAGAGGGACAATTCAAAGAAATGTATAGTAGCAAGTCAAACAACAGTTTACTGCTAAATCCAAACCTTCCCCATGCACCCGCTGGAATGATACCAAGCCTAAACCAAAGACTGCCGGTTGTGCCTCCAAAGCATGTTCCAGTACGAGGCACAGTGAAGCCTCCATATGTTGTAACACAAGGTTCATTTCGCTATTTTATAACACACCAGCCTCTTCATTACACAAACAAACCAGAGATAACAGCATATGCAGCACATACCATCCAGGACAAAAAATCTCTTGCCTCTCAGAGAGAAACAACTCCCCCAACACAAGCTTCTCCGTTTCACAAAACAAATCCGTTCACTGCAAGCAAGTTTGGTAATCAAGGTCAGAACAGGTACAATATTAATTCAAGATTTTTTGGAAATAACTATGTTCCAGATAACAGAGGCACAGCAGGGAGACTACCAAATCAAGGGATCCCCTATTATCCCAGTTCCAGAATGCCATTCCTTTTCAACAGAACAAGGATATTCCCTCACTTAAGTATTCATCCTAAACCAGTGGTGCCTAGTCAGCTGGCCCCAAAAGACACAAATGAGAAGAAGGTTGCCCAGGTCTCCCCTACTAGGATTACACTGCAGAAACCTACAGCTATTCCAGTGCCTCCAATGCCACACACCACCACCACCATGTCACCACCACCTGCAATTTTGAAGATTACCCCTCCAGCCTTTCAGCACACAAAACCACAGATACCCACTACAGTTCATCCTTTTAAAAATGTCCATCATCGTCCTCAAAAAGTTCCATCTGTGCCTTCTGTGGGAGGCATTATGCCACACAATTCGACTGTAATTCAGTCTTCCACTAATTTCAGGATACATGGAGAAAGACCTAAAATTATCACAAAAGGGTCTCAGAGCGTATCCATCCTTGCTGAAACAGATGCTTTCATCCCTTGTGATGCAGTAGGGGAACCCAAGCCTTTTATTACTTGGACAAAAGTCTCTACAGGTAAGAGAGAAAAATGTGTTCTTCTACAAGTTTTTTAAAGGGTACAAATACTTGGGTTGTGGCATACAAATGCAATATGATTGCAGGAATAGTCTAAAACACTGAAGAATATTTTCTGTCTCTTTTAATCATTATAGTTAAAATGTGACTAACTGCAACTAATCATTACAGGTAAAAATAACTTCACAGTATTTCCTGTAGTAAAAGAAAACCTCTACCATTTGATGTTTATTTTTTGAAGGGGGAATAACAGCCAACTGATTATTTACAGCAGTTAGAATTTATGATGACAGCACTTGTGAGTATGGGTTTGTTAACACTGCTGCCTTAAATATTGATGTGTGTGTCATCTCCACGAGCAAAAGAAAAAGAGAAATTATGTAAAGAATTAAGAGGAATCCTAAAGCATATAGCCCTTAAAAGTCCCCACACTGTACAGGCTTGCAAGCTAGCATGGTTAGTTCTGCAATAGAAACAAAGACTAATTTGAGCTATGGAGAGTGTCAGAAGACATCACGTGATCCATCTGAAGTTGTTAAGTAAATCTGAAATCTTACATAAGACTTTTTCAGTGCAAAAATGTGTGTCTTAAACCCTTTGACTTTCCATTTCTTTGTTTCCTCTCACCTTCCCAGGAGCTCTAATGACAGCCAACACCAGGTTACAAAGGTTTGAAGTCTGGAAAAATGGTACCCTCCTTATCCGCAATGTTCAGCTTCAGGATCGTGGACAGTATTTATGCACAGCTCAGAACCTGCATGGCATGGATAAAATGGTCATTGTGCTCACAGTTGTAGCCCATCAGCCCAAAATTTTACTTTCCCGCTATCGAGATGTCACAGTCTATTTTGGAGAGACCATAGCAATGGAATGTCAGGCTAGTGGGACTCCAAGCCCACATATTTCATGGATTTTCCCAGATAGGAAGATTTTGCAGACAGTCACCACCACAGAAAGCAGGATAATGCTTCATGAAAATCGAACCTTGTCTATCAAGCAAGCAACTTTTTCAGACCGAGGAGTTTACAAATGTGTAGCAAGCAATGCTGCAGGAGCTGACAGTATTGCAGTGAGGCTGCACATTGCAGCTTTACCTCCTATCATCCAACAGGACAAGCAAGAGAACATTTCCTTGCCCCTTGGTAGCAGTATTAACATCCACTGCACTGCCAAAGCAGCACCTTCTCCCAACATCCGCTGGGTGGTCTTTGATGGCACGCAAATCCGACCTTCTCAGTTTGTCAATGGGAATTTATTTGTTTTTCCCAATGGAACTCTTTATATTCGCAACGTTTCTCCCAAGGACAGTGGGACCTACGAGTGCATTGCTGCTAACATGGTAGGAGCTGCCAGGAGAACAGTACAACTCCATGTGAAGAAGCATGCATCTAATGCCAAGATCACTGGGAGCTCTCCTCAGAGGACAGATGTAACATACGGCAGCATCCTGCATTTGGACTGTAGTGCTTCTGGTGACCCCTGGCCTCGGATATTATGGAGGTTGCCTTCTAAAAGGATGATTGATTCCCTACACAGGTAAATTACTGTTTGAGGTGTCACAACTAAATTACAGTTTAGATGAACTTAGAGAAAAGACCATTTGTATCTGTACAAGTTTCATTCTTGACTTCAGTGAGTTTTGAATGAGGCCCTCAATCCTTAAGGAAGAAGTTATATTAAAAGATAGCTAAGTCATAACTGAGTGTAATTTTCTTGAAAACAATAGTACTTTTGAAAAGTCAGCTTCAGGTGTGTAGGATAAGCTGCCACTCTTTGTCTTTTACAGCCACTTGAAAATGTAGTGAAAAGTCCAATGGCAAAAGTTATATATACAGCTCGTGTACTGCTTGTTCCAACGTGACTAGTTTGCAGAGAGTTGCATAGGTGCCTGCTTTTCCCCAGGAGAAATGGGATCACCAAATTTTGTTTATCTGTTGTACAAATCATTATACACTGTAAATACGGGGCACAGAAATCATCTTATAATGATTTAAGTGAGCATGATCATTTTAACATCATTGTATAAATAAATGTCACCTTGCAGTAAGGTCTGTGCAAACCCAGTTGCATATAAATCATAGGATCATAGAATCATTAAGGTTGGAAGAGACCTCAAGGATCACCTAGTCCAACCATCCCCCCACCACCTATTGCCCACTAAACCATGTCCCTAAGTCCCACATCCAACCTTTCTTTAAACACCCCCAGGGATGGTGACTCCACCACCTCCCTGGGCAACCTGTTCCAATGCCCGACCACCCTTTCCGAGAAGAAATTTCTCCTAATCTCCAACCTAAATGCTTAACACAATACCTTCTCCAATGTTCATGGTACCAAGTAAAATATCACTTCTCCAAAACTACAATAACTGTTTTAAGACTTTGCTGAAAACTTAATTTCTGCTTTATAAATCATTCATTACTCAGTGTTTGAACACTATAGACAGATGAGAAATGTACTGAAATTAAACTGTACGCTTACCAGCAACTTTCTTGATAGCTGAATGTAGTCATCGTTTTTTTCATACTGACAAAAAATACATTTATGTAGCCTGTAGATAACACAAAATCCGGAACTCATTTTATGCTTTATAGTGATAGCAATGAAGTACTGGTATTTTTAATTTTTCCTCATGATCTTTATGTGGGCTCTTTTTCAAATACAGCAGATCTTTGGGGAGAAAGTTGGGGGCACTGAGAAAATTAGTTTGACCACAATGCACCAATTCCGTAGTGAAGTGGAAAGTGCCTTTCAGCACACTGAAAACATTTGTTTCCCTATTTCAAAGCCTGGCAATATTTTGCTTCTTTGTGATTGTTATAAGGATTTCCTGAGGCCAGAGTAAGTTGCTCATCTTGATTTGTTTTTTGCTGAGAACACAAGTGCCAGACTCCATAATTACCATATAGGTTTTGAATACCATTCAGACTCTGTAGTTGAATGTTACTGCACCTGCCGTCAGAAGAGTAAAAAATAACACCATTTGGTATTTGATGGTTACTTAATGTTCAAAACCACCATTAAACTCATTGAATGTAACAGAGTAGAATTGCTTGGTTACAAGTGAGTAGAATTATTTCTTTCTATTTGCTTTTTGGTGGAGAATATCTTGGACATTTTAGACCATCTAATTATCTAACATTAGCAAAGCTTCTCTCCTTTTTTTTTTCAGTATCGTTGAGTTGTTGAGTTTTTTCCCCAGTTTTCACTCAACAATTAATACCTAAAATGTGGTTTTCAGCTCATGTTCTGCTCTTTTTTCTTTCTTTACAGTAGCTTGGAGACTAGAATCAAAGTATTCAACAATGGGACTTTGGTTGTCCATTCAGTTACAGATAAAGATGCAGGAGACTATTTATGTGTAGCCCGCAATAAGATCGGGGATGACTACGTGGTCCTCAAAGTGAATGTCATGATGAAACCAGCAAAAATAGAACATAAGAATGAGAATAACCACAAGGTCAAGTACGGAGGGGACCTGAAAGTTGACTGTGTAGCCACAGGTCTGCCAAATCCTGAGATCTCCTGGGGTCTCCCAGACGGCAGCATGATCAATACCTTCATGCAGTCAGATGACAGCGGCAGCCGGACAAAGCGATACGTGGTATTCAATAATGGAACTCTGTATTTCAATGACGTTGGACTGAGAGAGGAAGGGGACTACACCTGCTATGCAGAGAACCAAATTGGGAAGGATGAGATGAAAGTGCGAGTCAAAGTAGTGGCTGAGCCTGCAACTATCAGGAACAAAACATATGTCATTATTAATGTACCCTATGGTGATGTTGTGACAGTAGCATGTGAAGCCAAAGGGGAACCCACTCCCAAAGTGACCTGGCTCTCCCCAACCAACAGGCCCATTCCTGCCCTATCTGACAAATACCAGGTGTATAGGGATGGCACCCTCCTCATCCAAAAGGCCCAAAGATCTGACAGTGGTAACTATACTTGCGTAGTGCGGAACAGCGCTGGAGAAGATCGGAAGATTGTCTGGATCCACGTTAACGTTCAGCCTCCCAGAATCAATGGTCATCTCAGTGCAATAACATCTGTGAGGGAGACAGCCATCAGGGATAGCCGGAAACTTATTGACTGCAAAGCTGAAGGCATCCCTGCTCCACGGGTCCTATGGGCTTTTCCAGAAGGAGTAATCCTGCCAGCTCCCTACTATGGGAACAGGATCACTGTGCATCGCAATGGTACTTTGGACATCAGAGAGGTGAGGCAGACAGATGCGGTGCAGCTCATATGCATCGGACGGAATGAAGGAGGGGAGGCGAGACTTATTGTGCAGCTCCTTATCACAGATCATTTGGAGAAACCCTCCTTCAGAGACCCTGTCAATGAAAGGATCACTGCCATTGCTGGGCACAGCATCAATCTGAACTGCTCAGTCCAGGGGAATCCCAAGCCCAGCACAAGCTGGATCCTTCCCAATGGCACTGAAGTGCTGAGCGGCAGCCGTCTGCACAGATTTTACCATAAGCGGGATGGGATCTTACACATCAGCAGCCTCTCTGCTGGCGATGCTGGGACTTACCGCTGTACAGCCAGAAACCCAGGAGGTTATGTGGAACGGGTAGTCTTCCTGAAGGTGGGACTCAGGCCAGAAATCAGCAACCAGTACAACAACCTGGTGAGCATCATCAATGGAGAAACTCTGCAGCTCCATTGCGTCACCCAGCCAAACCAGCAGACACAGATCTCCTGGACACTGCCCAACGGGATGATCCTGGACGCTCCCCAGGCTGTGGGTCGCTTCTCTCTGCTGGAGAATGGCTCACTGACAGTGCGCGAGGCTTCTGTATTTGACAGAGGTACTTACCTGTGCAAGGTGTCCACAGAGTATGGCACTTCTGTTATGAATGTGCCTGTCATCGTGATAGCCTATCCTCCCCGGATCACCAGTGAGCCAGCACCCGTCATCTACGCCAGGCCTGGAAATTCAGTAAAACTGAACTGCATGGCCATTGGGATTCCTAAAGCAGAAATAACATGGGAGCTTCCAGACAAATCACATCTGACAACGGGAGCTCAATCCCGTCTGTATGGAAACAAATTCCTCCACCCTCAGGGGTCGTTAGTCATTCAGCAGTCTACTCAAAGGGATGCGGGCTTCTACAAATGCACTGCTAAAAATATACTAGGCAGTGACTCGAAAACAACATACATATACATATTCTAACCCTAAAACAAATGCCTTTGGCTGGATACTAGTGTTCAAGTCACTGCCAAGTGAGTGCAACAAGGAAAGTACTGCTTGCAGCAAAGCCAGGAAGGCTGAGGGCAGAAAAAAGAAAAAGAACCCTTGCTTTTGTACTTGATATGATAGTATGTCCCTGCAATAAAGGGAGGCAGTAGGCATACTGAAATTGAGGAGACTAACACATTGGAAAAGGTCTTTAAAATGTTAAGACAGTGTAGTGCGGTTATTCATGCTATCCAATAGCGCCTGAGACCTAAAGTACTCTGTTCTTGTCAATAGTCCAAAGCTATTCCTTGTGTTAACAAGCACCTTAAAAGTACCAAAGAAGTATTAACTGTTCATAAATGAGCTGCAGTGATAGAAGTTCTTTAGTAAAACATAATTTTCTTTATACCCTGCAGCGCTTTTACATAGTCTAGCCTTATAGAATATGATTACTAATCTTTCTGCTCATTCTTCTATCAGCTCTTTGAAATCAAAGACTAACTTAGCAAATAAGAGTGATCTGTTTTAATAAAAATACGTGCAGATACTAGTTAACATATGAACAAACAATTTCCAGCTACTAAGGATGCTACAGTCAAATCATTCCTTATATATTTTATATATATTTTTAAATCAGACTATGAGACTAGAAAGAGTAACAATGAACTTGGTCTCATTTTATAAATTATTGGTCTTTACAAGACTCTGATACATTACAGTGTTTTATAATATTAAGGTCAATATACTGTACATTTTATAATAAAAAATATTTTCAAAAAAGATTATTCACTGTGGGGTTTTTTTTGAGAGAATAGGAAACTCCAAACACTAAGAGTATAAAGTTAAGTCAAAAAACAGAAGTCATGTAGTGTTACACATACTCTTTATCTTTCTAAACATGATTTCATAATCAAAACACTTCTGTTTGTTAGCTATATTTCAGGATACAATACTTTTTCTGCAATCAAGGATGGTTTGTTGGATAAAGTACATAATTTTAAATAACATTTATCAATTATGCTATTGTACTAATTGCTACAAAATGCTGAATATGCCCATGTTTCAACGAACAACTCCAATCAGAATTTTGCAAATGTTAACTCACCTTTAAACTATATGGAATCTCTGAGATACTCCTGAATTCTTAAGGTTCTGATTGTTCATAAAACTCATGCTCATGTTTTAGAATATGATGAGTATAAAAGCTTTATTTTTATTTTCTCAATTGATTAAAACATGATAGAAAGTAATATAAAGTGTTATTCTAATATTTACATTTTGTAAAACTGTAAACAGATATTTCTTCACCCCACAAATTTATCCAATTTAGGAAAATTGTAAGCTGTTGCAAAATGTGTATTTGTTATCGTGGTAAACAGAACTGAACTACTTGAAGTAAAAAGTATTTGATTAGAACAAGGATGTTGAATTAAACGACAGGGACAAGGACTTTGCTGAAGATACAAGAGTCATAATTTATGTGATAGAATATTTCATAAAACTTATTTTTAAAAAAAGTCAGTGTGGCTAAACAGTTGTGGTTCGCACACAAGCATTTATTAAAGTTTCAGTTATATTACTGGCCTATTTAAATAGCAATTATGTTTCTCTGTTATGGTTTAAATCCTTGGGCCCTAAATCAACAAATCAGTGCTCAAGGTGTAGCATGTGCCTAAATATCTGCCAAGGATGTAGTTGCTTGTGAGAGTAATTAACGAAGAAAGGGACAAGTATTCAAGATTTTTAACTAGATTGTTCTTGTGGGTTTTTTTCTAATCTGGTTATTTTCCTTTAACAAGTCACAAATTAGATATGTCTTTAGTTTTTTTACTTAATTTTAGCACTTTTTTGTATTATAGTAGTTCTTGGAAAATGGTGATACAACTTTTAACAATAATACATCTTTTAAAAGAGTCTGAAGTCAGCATTTTAGTATTGGAGTAGGAGTCAAGCGCTTTTATTCGTTTGTCTGTCCAGTCTTCCGTTAACACACAAATTTAGAGATATTCTTGGATGCTGAATGACTTTTATGTATTTCCACTAGGCAGATTTTTTTTAACATTAACGAAACAAAAGAGAATCCAAAAGCAAAAGTTTGATCTGTTGGGATCAAACAAAGCAATTGATAATGATTTATTCATAAATCTAGAATTTCCGCTGCTGCCAGTGAAAGTTTTGGAGGCACAAGAAAAGAAAGATTTGGCTCAAGAGCTTTTCTTAATTCAAGGCAAGACCTGCATGCTTGCAAAATTCCCTCAAAATTTGGCTTATTTTTTTAATGTGTTATAATTTCCATGATATTTGCCTTTACCCCTTTTATGAAAACATACTCCCAATGAAAGGACTATAAAATACAAGTCTCTTCCAAAATAAATGTAACTGTAGCTCAACAAATATCATATGAACAGTTTTTACACACAAACATTGTTTGGCCATATGTCTTGTCTATCTTATATTCTTTCTGTGCTGAGATACCAGTTGTCTGGGATATCCATCTTCAGTTCGTTTTGTATAAATAAAGAAGTCTATCCCAGGACTTCTATTCTTAGGCCTGAACTACATGTCACTAGATGTGCTGAATCATCCATCAAATTAAGGCAGTCATAGGACTGTAAATTCAAATCATACCTTTTTCTTTTATTTTCATGTAATTATCTGCAAGTTATGTTAAATAAATCAATGACAAATTTGCATTACTTCAAGGACACAGCAGCTACTTAATATTGTTTTTCAGAAGTCTTTACTCATTTTTCAGACCAAACAGGAGCCATGCATTCAAAGACAATGGAGTTTGTTCCTTTTCTGATTTTGAGAGGTGCTGGGAAATAAAGTGCTTGCTCTTGGTTTGAGGTGGTTTCACAATTTTTACTTCATCAATCAAAGCAGGTCTTGGATAGTTTCCATGGAAAGGAAAACTTGCCATTCCTTGCTTGTTGCTTTGAAAATGGAGGAAAAAGATGTGTTTAACATCTATTTTGGAGAAGCAGAATAACAAGATGTCTCGTTACAGCTGAGTAGATTGCAAATAAATGGAGTTGTAATACATGTTTTGCTTTGGCCTTCACGAAAAGAGGTTCACTGTCCCATATCCCTAACACAACTAACAACTTATAACAAAAAATGGTGACAGGAATATAGGCCAGAAAAGCAAAAAACCCCCCGGGAATTAAACAGGATATTCATGTCATCAAGATCTGATAAATTCCTAAAACACTGGCCAGTTCACTTACACATTTTAGTGATTATCTTCAAAACGTCATGAAGGAAGGTACATGAAGACTGAAGAAATGCTAAAGCTGTAGTTGAGGAAACATAAAAAGGCCAAACCCTGGTTTCAAGAGAGGTACTTCATTTAATTCATTACTAAAGCATCAATCCAAGAACATCTGTAGAATAACACAGTGATAAGAAGCAGCTGCTCTGGAAGTTACTGCAACAAATCATACAATAGCAAACCAGTTACCTTCTCACAAAAGTAATTAGTCCAGAGTATGGGACAAGAGGATTGGTATGGTATCTGTAGCAGAATATTTTAAAGTCATGAGGAATGTTCTCATGCCCAAACTAATGAAATGTGATTTCTCTATTAAAAAGTGGGAGAATAGTTTTTGTCAAAACATTTAAAGAGAAGTCATGAGTAACTAGTTGTTGGTTAGGAGGACATGTCAACTGAATCCAGCTTAGGTCTGGTACCTTTCCACATTTTCTTTGCTGGCTATCAGGTATAGAGAAGACACTTTAAAAATATATGAATAATATGAAACTGAAAGAGATTAAAACACATAGGGCTAAATTGTAATTCAGAGTGATCTTTCTAGATCAGTGAAATGATTTGAAATAAAAAAATCAGTAAATACAAATGCAAAAATTCTATTCCAAAGGAAGAAACTGAACACACATACAGCAATTAGCGAAGAAGTAGTAGGAGTTGTACAAGTTAATAACGTGATGCCATTTAAAAAAAAAAAAAAACAACAAACAAACAAACAAAAAAGACCCAAAACACATCGTTGTCACTTTGAAATCTAGTCACATGAAGGTTGTCTGAAGCAACATAGTGGAGACAAGGAAGATAATTACTCTTTGCAGTCAGGCCCAAATACAAAGAAAATGGAAAGAATCCAAAGGAGTGTTTTAGGAAAGATAACCTATAAGGATAAGTTGAAATGAGTTTGTTCTGCCTAAGAAAAAAAGGCTAGGTATTAAATGCAGCAGTTAATCAAATGAATAGGAAGTCCTTATAGAGATAGTGGTCAGTTGTTTTTTGGGTTCACTGAAATTGCTATGAGAAATAATAGTGTTAACTTACTCCAAGAAAGCTGTAGGCTAGATAGTAAGAAAGCTTTGTAAGAACAGTTGAACAATATATTATTTTTCTTGAGAACATTTTGAAATTCCTATCTTTGGAGATAGTTAAAACCAGTTTAGTCTGATGTCTGTCACAGATTGTCGAGATCCTTGTCCAAAAAACTGAGAAATCTTGGGATCCTTTCAGCATCTACATTCCTATCTTTCTTAGATTTACCTAGAACTATTGTAGACACTAATTCTATATACCAGTAAAAGACAGATTTGTTTGCTAATTTTAGTCAATGCTTGTGATTCTGTCTATGTGATTTTTATCTGTGTAATCTTCATGATAATCTATGTGAGATTCTTCACTGTTTAGGATGTGAGAGATATGGACCCCTGAACAAATGTGTCCACTTTGGCCACATCTTTATGGTGGAAATCTCATGGAGGGATTTCTGGAAGGAGCTGTGTCATAGGATCTCTTTATCGTTCAAAGAGCTTAGGTCACAAAGACATCTCACACCAGACAGTTCACAGAGGTACACAGAGCAGAAATAAAGAACTGCAAGGACTTTAGATATTTATTTTACCCAATCTGGGTTTTATTTATCCGTATGTTCTCAAATAAGCATTCCCCATCTTTCATTGTAGCCAGCTGGCATGAAAATATCCTAGAAACTGTACAAGCATATGTATAGCTTGTACTCCCATTCCCTCTCTTTTATTCTTTGCAACTTGACTATAGTGTATTTTGAATTATGAAATGCAGTGCAAGTCCTCGCAGAGAACAATTAACATTAATTGTCCCTCCATTAGTCATCCCTCAAACATGTTTCCTGAAAAAGATACACGATAAGACAGAAATGATTGCACACAGTGGGGAAACACATGAAGTAGGTCATGAAGGAATAGCATTTGTGCTAGAAATAGTGGCTTGTTAGAGCTGTTGTAACTTTTTGGTGTATAAAGTTGAAGATGGGTTTGTGTGCCCTAAAGACGTGGGGATTTTTGCAGCTATTCCTGTTGGCCTGACAAAATGTATTCTTTTTCCCTGCAAAAGTTTTCTTGCTGGTTCAATCCAGTAACACCAGCACTGAAAAATTAGTTAGCATAAACGTTACTAACTTTGGTAAATATCTGGGTTAGAATCTCATCTGCCATAAATTCACTGAGCATGGCTGAAGATCCACTCAAAATATCCATCCATTCCTTGAGCATCTCTTTCTTTGGAAGGAAGTTGAGTTTCATAAGTGATGTAACAGAGTGAGAGAGGGTGCAATCAGTAGAAAGGCAGTGTGGCAGTAATGGAGGACTTTCCTATTTTTCAACAGTCTTTTGCATATGGGAGCTTCTGACCCTCTACTAATTCTTTCTTTTGAATAAGCAAACCGTTCTTTGCCTGGGAGGTAGATCTCTCATATTTCTTTCCTTCCCATAGGCAAGATCTACTGTTACTCCTCATATGGTGAGAGTGATGCATCTGACACCTGGTGTGATGTGACAGGGGAGATCCTATGACATTGGACTGCAGATGCTATGACATTGTATTGCAGCTGTGTACCACCTACTAAGCACTTCTTTGAGAGTGGGGCCTCCTCCATAAAGGGAAATGCGTGTTGGCAGCAGTACCGCTGTATGGCTTCTTCCCTACTCCACGACCCCATTCGTCAAGCACAGCTGGCCATAACATCAAAGAATTCACCGACTGGCCACGTCTGATGTGCCAGATCACTGAGTGGGAGAGAGGTCTAAATATGTGATGTCTCCCAGCTGCCAGGGACTGGAGATGGCAGCCAGCAGTGTGAGTCTTGACAGGTGTGGGGGTGCAATGACGTGAGATGGATAGTCAGATTATAAAATTAAAAGAATAAGTGCTGCTGTCACACCTAATTACCTCCTGTGGTGTTCTGTATCACTCAAAGCACACCTGACATCATATGCATGTTCCATAACCTCTGAATTAACAACACATGCACGGGCTTCATACTTGCCTTTACTCCCAGTGTTAGTTAAAAAATCATTAAGACTCTGATGCAAAACGAGACTTTTTTCCTTGTTTTTGCCAGAAATCGTCAATGGACTAAGGCACTATCCTCACCTGCTAAGAGCTGCCCTGTGCTTTTATGAGCTTCTCTGAAATATTACGTTAACAGACCAAATGAGCAACATTTTCATAAATGCTTATTTACTAACCTGGGGAAAGAGGCCTGGTAGTCAGGAATGACAAAGGCATGTAACTCCTGTAGGGCTAAACAACAAAACATCCCACTGAAATCAATAGCAAAGTACTTGGACTTCAAATTGCCTATACAAAGAATTTCTTTACACTTTCTTAATTAAATAATATTTTTTTTTCAGTAAAGAGGGCCTGGGAACTCTTAAGGAAATAGAAAATCTACTTATTTTTAAAGCAAAGGAAAAATACGGCAATTGGGAATTGGATATTTGATACAAGGCATCTTAGATAAAATGGAAGTTAATGTTTAATAGTATTCTTTTAGAAAGGTAACAACTTGTTGAAGTTTTGTCACACTGTGCAGGACAGATACTACCCTGCTCAGTTTTTTTTTAAAAATCCTGCTAGTATTTTGCTTAAAATCTGAATAAAAGCCTTACTGGGCAGTCATGGTGACAGTATTACTGTGCCGTTATTACAGTATCCACGGAAGGTGTGTGTACATAAATAAATGTACGTAGTTATAAAAAAATATAGCAGGCATGTTATCATAATACATTCTTAGTAAAGTATTGTAACCTGCAACATTGGTATAATTAAAGTGTATTTCTAATCATCTTTAGGTCTCACACGTGTAGCACAACATGGGGGCAGGGTGAACAAGAAGATTGCTTACAGTGCCATCAGGCAAAATGAAGTGACCCGACGTATTAGGTTGCTGCTACAAAAAAAAAAACAACAAGCCAAGCAACAAAAACCCCCACACTCTGCTTTCCCTGTTCCTGCAGTAAATTCCCCCTAGATCGCTCGCACCAGCGTTGTTCATGTGGGCTCCCTCTCAGCCACTTCAACTCACTGATTTGCTAAAAAACTAGTTGGGGTTGGGAGGGGAATGTGGGGAGTGGATCGTTTTCTGCCTGGTTAGTGAGCTGAACGGGCGCGTCCAGGCAGCAGGCGACAGGCCCACGACTGAGGAAGGAATTACGCAGTGATCTGGAATGAAGGGTGGGGAAGGAGGAACACCTCTTCCAACAGCAGAAAACTGTTAAGCTTGCCCTAACATTTCATCTTATTTTGCCCTGTGAGTGAGTAAATGATAAAAAAAATCTTTTAGGACATAATGAGATTTTTGTATTATACCTGAACTGTTTGCTGTACATGCTTCTGTGTAGTGCTGTGATTGCTTTCCTGCCGCCTGTGTAAGCGTACGTTTATAACTGCACGTAGTGACCGTGACCAGAAGACAATTGTTGATGGAGGAGTCAGTGACCCACACCCGAGCTAAGCTGAGCAGGTGCATGCCCGTGCAGCGCTGTGCTGCACGTACGGCGTGGCCTTCAGGCCCGCCTTGTGCCACTCACATCCCTCCGCTGTTGGATGAACTTGGCCGCTGATTCTGACGGAGCAGCCTGCGAGCAGCTCCCACTCGGTACTGGCCATCACACCACCTGCGCAGCCTTGCCTTTATCTAACAGTGCAGCAACAAGTTCACACATGGATTTCTTTGTTTGACAGTAAGGGTGATAAATAGAGTTGTTTTCTGTTAAAAAATAGTTCAAGTGATCAAACTGAGGCAACCCTACCACAGACGGGCTCTGCATAGTGTGCTGTGCCCTGATTAGAGGCACCTTCGGTACTGCACGACTCAGGGTTTCCAGGACCCGAAGGGAGGCAAGGTTGTCTATGCTGCCCTCCTTTTGCTTTATAGCTCTAATAAATGCCATTTTAAGGAATACTTTACAGAGTGCCTTTCTTACTGGGCTCATAATGAAGCAGTACCTCCTGGTGCAAGGCACATTGTATTCATTCCTGTTGATAGCATGAAAGCTGTACAGTCTAATCATTTTCGTGAAGAAGTGTTATCTCTTTAAATGGCAGAGTTGGTAGGAAAGAGAATACTTCAGGCAAATTATCTTTTAAAATAGTTTTCATTGTTTTTCACAAACTACGACTTAATTGCACATTCTCTAAACTACAAAGGAGGAACTCTTTGAACTGAATTTGTGGCAACTTTATAAGGTCAGAGGAATTTACACAGATTTTTCTCTGTGTTCTGGATGTCTTGAAGACTTGCCCTCGAACAGATCGTACCCCAGCATTTCTCATAACCTTGCACAACAAAAGAAACATTAATCTATACCCTCGTCACCTCAGCACACTGAACACACAATTATTCTTCATAACAGCCACAAAGCTAACAATAATGAGAAAAGCAAGTGTCTCAAGAAAATTCCTTTTCCCCTCATTAATGAACATTTGGCGTACCCTGGGAAGCACTGTAAGACACACACTTACAACAAAGGTCTGCTTGACCCCGTGAACTTGTGCTGTATGTCATGCTGTTCCATCAATCGTAGTGTTTTGACATATAAATGGTTTCTTCCTGTATTGAAAGAAAGCCATGTAAAGAGTTAAATAGAAAGGAGATACAAGATGAGACTCAGGATACATGACCCCACAGCATTAAAATTATCTGAAATAAAAGGTTTGGGGGACTGAGTTTTGAGTTTTCTTCGTTGTGACCTTCTTTTTTTGGTATTTCAGACTTCATTTTGAATGTATTTGGGCTACATAGTGCCAAGCCTTTAAAACAAAATGTATCCTGTTACGGTTTCCTCTTATAACTTCAGTTCCATTCTTAAACTCCTGGATAACATTTAAAAGTTTTCAGTTTATCCAGTTCAACTTTGAAAAGAACTATTATTAGAATAAAAATAGTCCTGGTGATTCATACAACATGTCAGTGAGTCTGAGGGAGATTCCCAGCTCATAAAAAACAAAACAAATAAGAAACAGGCTCTTTTTGCATAATCACACACAGAATGCTGAAAAGTTTAATATTTGTTAGTTAAGGGGATCAGAAGACTTTTTTTTTTTTCGCACTCGTTAACCTCACACAAAACAGTATAACACATTCATACATAACATAGAAAAATGTAAGAACCAAAAGTACTTGATCATGGGAGACTTACTCAGCAAAGATTTGCTAGAGCCTTTCCTCATTAGAGAATTCTTCATACTGGATGACATAGCCATCAGCCAAATTCAATTACTGAAGACTAGAATTGTGCTTCTTGACACTGTATGGGTTTCCACCAAACTGAGGAAAACAAAAATTAGCAGTAATTAGAGATGTCAGACCATCCCTGAGAACAAAATGTAGCTCAGAGTTACTATTCTGCATCATACTGGCAACATCCTAGCTTCTCTAGGGGCCTGTCTCCCATTCAACAAGATCCAAATGGATTGTGCCATTCCCATGGTTATAGATGTTCTGTGAGTCTAAGTGTCCTTGGAAAAAAAAGGAGGAGGTTGTTTACAGCCGGTTTCTAATAACCTGGGTCCTCATGACTTACTTTCAAAGTAATCCTATGTCATGCTATTCAGCATGGCTGGCTGTATCATAATCTGCTTTCGGCCTTCACCCAGATCAAATGCCCAGATAGAAACCTCAGGTTTAAGCCATTATATCAAGATAATTATAAATTAAGGGTAACATTCTGCACTTATATCTGTTTTCTCCAAAGGTGCAGATCCTGGTACATGTACATGTGTTTGTATGACCCTCTATCTTTCTTTAGACAGATATGTGTGTATGTCTTCATGCATGTATGAATATTAGGTGTTTGTATACATAGATTCTCTTTTTATATAGAGATGTGCATACAAACGTTTTTGTTTATGTACACTCTGCCCTTTCTGTGTGGATAAATGAAGAAAATAAATTGTAGAGATACAGTGAATAAATTAAAATAAAGTTTGTTCAAACTTATTTGGCCTCACAGGAAAATCTATGTCCTTTTCCTTGACTGCAACACATGAAGTACTGTGCAGTCCTGCAGAATGAAATCTCACATTAGAGAAAGACCAGCCAGTGCTCCGACATACTGAAATACTACACTTGCCCCAGGCTAGTTGAGGGACGATTTCTGATGATTTTGGAAGTACATAGATCTTCCACTTCACTCAGGGGCTCAGTTGTTGCTTTTTCTGGCAAAGGAGTATCTTCCAGCACATTTTTGAATAGTCTTTCTTTATTCTTCTCAGCCAGCCTGAGATGCTTTGGAAACTGATGACCCAGCTACAGATGCTACAGTGAAACAGCAAATTTTGCAATGCTTTGATCATCTCAGGAAAACTCTCCGCTCTGGAAGTCTTTTATCTTATATTCTGCCAGCATGATCCAGAGAAGCCGCTAGCAGTAGCCAGCAGTAACTAGCGTCTGTTAATGTTACTTGGATGAGATTTACAATCCACATGAAGAAAAGAGATTTTTTTAAAATCCAGCTTGGTATTCCTTGGCCTAATAATAATACAAATGAGCAGGGAAGGATCACACTGTACATTTAAAAATGCATATTTTAAAAAAGTATTGATGGATTTTTTAGTTGATTATTTTCTGTGTCTTGCTACATTTCCCTTAAAAATGCAAAATTATCCATTTTTAAGACTGCCAAAATCTATATCTAGCACAGCAAGGGAGAAACAGTTGAACTCAAGCATGTTTGGCTGATGGTGGATATTTATACAGCACTTCCTATTTAACCTTTCACTCTGCTTTTGTACTAATCTGCAAGACATGCTGAGAAAGCTAATAAGCAAGATTACAAGATACAACAGGCAAGACATGCAGAAGTCATCAAAAGAATTATTGCTGTTATAACAGGCTGATAGAGAACAGAGGAAAGTGAATAAATTCTGCTTTGTTTTGTGTTGGTGTAATCCTATTGATTTTGGTGAGATTAGATGGTTGAAGATTAAGAAAAATTTCAGTCTGTGGTCTCAGCTGACACATAAACATAGCACATTTAAACTTTGACAATAAGTCTTCAGTGAAGAGAAATTAAAAGGATGCAGAAAACTAAGGACTCTCAGATTTAAAGCAGAAAGACACTTTTTTTTAAGGTTACTTTTTATTATGATTATTATAGCATCGAGACTATCCTCCTAGTTTTTAGTTCAGGAAACATAAAACAGTCATTATGTTTGGCACCCATTTTCAAATCACAGGACAGTAGCTGGCAGATCTTTGTGTAAGAATAGTACATTAAAAACAAGCACTGAAAACGCTAGAAAGAATTATAAGAGAACTGCACATACAGGGTGAACAAGAATAGCACCAGAAACCACTGGATTGTTTAAGTCAAGTCAGACTTTGAAAGATTTATTTGCACAGTAGTTCAGAAGTGAACTGCCTGAACTTGCTAGTGTCTGATTATTTTATTCCACGTGTTCATTAGATTAGAACAACACTCAGACACTGAGTCTTATTTCTACATTAGCTGCATAAAGACTCTGAAAAAGTTTAAGTATGAAACCCCTAAGTAACCCAGTAACTGCAGCCTTTGCATTTTTGGGGGGCAGGGCTGGGGGACTGTACTATAGGCATAGCAAGCGGCACTGCCTAAATTAGGATAGCCTGATTCAATGGAAACACTGAAAACCTCGGTTTGCAGATATTTATAACTTTTCTAAACTAATTGTTTGGATTGAAATTTTCTATGCTTGTCCTTTGCTTCTGATTCAGAATTTATGTTTTTATTTTGTTTCTTTGTAATTCTTAAAGGGTATTGCTGAAAATGTCTCAGCTGTTTCCAAAAATGAAGTTAAGGGAAAAAAATTCTGCCAACATTGTAAACATTTTCCAACTATTTCATTGAAGCGGTTGGTGAAGACTATGATGTTTGGAAGAACACAATTCTAGCTAGGATCAAAGAGGCGTGTGTGTTCTGTTTTACATCCCAGTCTCAGCTGGCTCCCTCTTACCCCAAGTGATGTGTATAAGGGTAGAACAACACATTGGCTAATATGACTCCCAGCATGAAAATGCTGTGAACTAAATTCTCAGTGATGCCTCCACATCCTGTAAAGATTCCAGATTCCAACTTGAGGAACAAGAACCTAGAATTAAGTCGCCACATTTACAGATGTTCAGCATCTTTCTGAATAGGCTGGGCCTCTTCACTGTGCCCGAATAAACCTCAAGTTAAATTGAATAATGATTTGATCTGCCTACAAAGTATGGCAAACTTTGAAAATGCTGAACTAGACCACAGCGAAAGTAAAATAAAAACCAACAAAAAAAATCCACATGGGAAATCAAGATGAATCCATGATACCACAGGAATGTAGTTTTTAAATTACTTGACTTTGATGAATATAGTTCTATTGAAATCAATATCTAGTACATTGCTGGTTAAGAGGTCACCATGTAAAAAACCCAAACAAGTATCTAAGTAAAACATAAAGACAGGCAAGTATTGGAAGACCATAATCTCACAAAAACTGTCCCACATGTACATGGGAATGAAGATACATGTTATTCTATAGTTTTGCTTACAATTGTTCTGGGAACCTCAACTTGGGATAGCAAGAAGGTGAAATGGAGGCCTTAGATCCCCAGATAATAGAATCGTAGAATCATGGAATCATGGAATCGTAGAATCATGGAATCATAGAATATCCCGAGTTGGAAGAGACCCATAAGGATCATCAAGTCCAACTCCAGACAGTGTGCTAATGAATAGTAAGTCCATATTGCCATGCTGTAAAATTCTGATTAAGCATGATATGCCTATGGAGCTTACTAACTTTTTTTGAGAAATAATTGTCTTGGGAGAATACCTCTTTTCAATTACATTATATCTCCTTTCAGGAAAATGCAACCACATATATGGCAATCAAGATCTTCCTACTCTGTCCAGATTGATTTCCAGTGAGACTGAGGGCTTAGAAATGAAGTAGAACTGATAGAGTGATCAAATCCCTTCTGCTTTATAATAAAATGTGCAACTGAAAAAGAAACACGTTGTCTAGACTTACCTGCTGGGATTCATTGCAGTGAAAAATGAGTTCCTAGTCTCCTGGTCTTTCAGTTTGGACATCTGTAGGAACATGTCAGGAATCCCTGCAAACTCATGTGCCCAGGCCTCTTTTCTATATAAAAAAGTTGAATATGGAGCACAAAGGTGACTGACATGACAGTATCTTACCTCAATATGAATACAGGATACCGGGAAACTGGAACCCTTCCTGGGCTCAATAGTATAAATAAATATGTTCATTGTCAAACAGACTAAGAAGAAAATATTGTTGCTTTAGAAACTTTCCGGGTTCTTTTTTTTCTTTCTTGATAGAAGATAGGGCCTGCTTGGCTGACAGGCAAACACAATAGGGCAGGAAGGATATCTGCTTCAAAAGATTAAGTTCACTAGGTGATGACTACAATAGTAGCCATACATTTGATTTCCTTTCTTTCAGGGGTTGTCCACAATAAAACCCAGCTGGAATTTAGCTGTCATTTACCTAAAGTGTAAGAGATGGGTGCATGCTGTATGACCAGACCAGTATCTAAATAAGCAGATGGACACACCAGAGAGCAAAATCTGAAAATAATCTTATTATGTAATGCGTCCTTATTCTCTGTGTGTCTTACCTAGTGGCATTGAATCAAAATTAAATGAGATGTCAGTGCAAATACTTCTGCATGTCGAAAAAAATATTTCATAATTCACATTGTGTAAGGATTCTCTGGAATAAGAGATGTATTACATGTGTTTACCAAAATAAAGTAGTTCTAAATCAGCGTTTGCTAGCAATGAGAACAAAACTGGAAAATAACTCGGAAGTGTATTAGCAGTGTACATAGGTAATCACTGCCTTTGATTACCTTTTTATATTTTTTTCTAGTTCAGACTTTTTATTTAGTTATCATATTGTTGATGTTTCCTGTTTATTATTCCTCACCACACCATATTTCCTTGTTTCAAAATCTGCTTCTGCAAGGTGGTAATTATGGGCAAGATGTTACACTGGTTTATACTGACATAACACTGGCATTAGATCAGCTTGCTGTCTGTTTGTAAAACTCTACTTCAGCAGTGTGGGTACCCAGAAGTGAATATACAATATATGTATCATGATCTTGGGAAAGGTTTTTGCATTAATGTATCTTTCAGTTGTTCTGACTATATTATTGGCCTTATAAAATGCATTCTCTCTTTCTTCTAACCTTGTCTTGCTTCTGTCAGTAGACCTTTATGGCTACAGCACCATTCCTTTAAGCACTTTGGGTCAATATGAGGAGAACTGGAGAAACTGGAAAAATTAAACAGTCCTGAGTAAATCTGTCACTTTTTTTTTTTT
>VWZZ01000927.1:16774-87681 GCA_013399095.1 Psophia crepitans | reverse complement strand
TAGTTTTCAACCGAGCGAAGAGTGTGCCGGTCCAAGCCATGAGCTGCCAGCTTCCCTAGGAGAATACTGTGCGATACTGTGTCAAAAGCTTTGCTAAGGTCCAGGTAGATGACATCAACAGGCTCTCCCTCATGTACTAGGCAGGTCACCTGATCATAAAAGGAGATCAGGTTGGTCAAGCAGGACCTGCCCTTGATCAACCCATGCTGGCTGGGCCTGATTCCCCAACCATCTCGCACCTGCTCAGTGAGCACTCTCAAGACAAGCCGCTCCATGATCTTTCCTGGTACCGAGGTCAGGCTGACAGGCCTGTAGTTCCCCGGATCCTCTTTTCAGCCCTTCTTGTAGATGGGCCTCACATTGACCAACCTCCAGTCACCCAGAACCATGCCTGTTAGCCCAGACTGCCGATAGATTTTTTTGTGGTTTTGCACTGGAAGGAATTAGAACTGCTAGGGATAGCTTGTATTGCACTCGCTACGTACTGGCTTCAATCTGTGTGGCTTTTAGACACTGTTTTAAACAATCAAACACCTGAATACCAGAATTTCTTTTAGCTCTGTATTACTGCTGTTCGGTTTATGGCTAGGAAGGTATTTTGCTACCTCTTCTAAACAAAAATAACCTCAAGCACTATGGAGCTGCTTAGTGTTTACTTTGTAGGATTCTTTCTTCAACTGTGTTCTGATGCAGTAGAAATCTGGGTGCCTACATGTGTCTCCTCATTGTTTATTCTCTCTTTTCACTTTGGGATATGTTTACTATGCTTCATTGTGTTAACCTAAGTAGTTCTTAAAATTACTATAACTTTTAAAATGTGTTAACATATTCTTGCAATACAAGACTCCTTCTAATCCTACTTTCTCCAGTCTTTGCATTTCTAGGAGCTAGGGCTGCTTGTCTCCCCAGTCAGGCAAATTACACTTTTGCTGGGATTCTTTATGAAATATTTCCAATGTAGATCTTCAGTTTGATACCTTAGCCACACAGTAATAATCTTCTGAATTGGGCTGGTAATTACTGAATTAGAGCTTGTGTTCTCACTAATTGATTTTAAAAGAATACTCAGTAAAAGAAATATTGTTGACCAAGGTTTTAACACAGGCCACTTGTATTTTCCTTTGAGGTCTTAATGTCTTTGGGACTAGAATGTAATCAGCCAGATTGCCACCACTGAGACAACACTAGACACAGGCAGTCAGAGGTTGAAATGACATGACATTGCTCTCCAAGTGTGGTCTCACTTAAAACATGCGTTTGTTTATATTGTATAGCTTCCTGAGCATTTTTCACCTTAGCAGTCCAGCCCTGCTGTCAGCAGTTTTGAAGTATTTGTTATTTTATACACTGTGGACCTCTCTGTGCTCATCCTCCATTTATTTTCAGTTGAAAGAATCTTTGCAGCTTTCATTTAAACTTGTTTTGATTACTTCTACTGTATCTGCTGAACTGGCATCACATTCAGTAGCCAGTATTCACATTCAGTATTTGTTTACTGCTATAAAAATATTCCTGACATTATATGTCAAGGAGATTGATGTATTTTTTACAACACCTTTTTTTCTCCTTTGTCCTGGTTTCATCTGAGATGATAGAATTAATTTTCTTCAAAATAGCTCATATGGGGCTGTGTTTTGGATTTGTGCTGGAAACAGTGCTGATAACACAGGAGTGTTTTTGTTCCTGCTGAGCAGCACTCACACAGAGCCAAGGCCTTTGCTGCTTCTCACCCCACCCCACCAGCGAGAGGCTGGGGGTGCACAAGGAGCTGGGAGGGGACACGGCCAGGACAGCTGACCCCAACTGACCAAAGGGGTATCCCATACCATATGGTGTAACGCTCAGCTTATAAAGCGGGGGAAAGAAGAAGGAAGGGAGGGACATTTGGGAAGAAAAACACCATCACTCCAAATACCCGTTACGCTTGACAGAGCCCTGCTGTCCTGGGGATGGCTGAACCCCTGCCTGCCCATGGAAAGTGGGGAATTAATTCCTTGTCTTGCTTTGCTTGTGCATACAGCTTTTGCTTTACCTATTAAACTGTCTTTACCTCAATCGATGATTTTTCTCACTTTTACCATTCCAATTCTCTCCCCATCCCACGGGGGGGAATGAGCAAATGGCTGCGTGGTGCTTAGTTGCCAGCTGGGGCTAAACCACAACAGTCTTTTCACAGTATAGGAAAGATTTTTAATAGCAAGTATTGCCATTGATACATTTTCCTCTGCTAAGAACAAGAATAGATTATCTAAAAACATATTAGGATTCAAAATGCTACCACAAAGTACGATAACTAGAACACGTGTTTTACATCCACTTTCTGCAGTTGTCTGTGCTGTTGCCTTTGGTCTAGTTCTGGGTAAAATTTTCAAGTTATTGTTCTTGGGAAACAAGTTCCAGTTACTGACTCATAAATTTAAGTAGGTGTCTAGTCAGCCATTGTCAAAGAGGGTACCCACTCGCCTAACTGCTTTGCTGGCTTGGGGCCTTAGGCATTTCTTGGGTCATCTTCCGGGACTGGGTTTATAACAGTGAGATGCAACAGCCTTCCTAGCCTGAGCTATCCTCTCCTGGCTTGGAAAAAAATCCTTCTCTTTCCATCTTTTCTTGGCAGAGAGTCAAACTGTTTGGTTCTTAGTTCTGTGATTCTTTCACAGGAAAACTAACTCACTCCCCAGAATTTTTTTGCTTGGTTTGTGTCAGGTTTTGTTATCATTTTACCAGCTAATCAGCCCAATAGCTTTAACAAGCCTGCAACTCCTTTTTGAGCTTTCTTTCCTATCACTCCAAAATAAAAAACAGATTTGGTGAAGGAAATCAGATATTTTGTATTAAAATAAAAATCTAAAGTAGACCCATGCAAAATCAGAGGCAGCTTAATTCCTAATGAAATGACACAGCTTTACCTATAAAGGCAAATGTTCTCAAAACTGCAAACTGGAGCTACTGAAGGATTTAGCTCAGAGGTTTCACTCATTTTACATTATTTCAGGGCTAGGTTGCAACTGGGAGGATGAAAAATTTGATACCAAAATCCGTATCTGATTCACGTTGGAGACCCTAGTTTTCCCTATCTGACTGAAATTCTGCCCAGAGAAAATGCAACCTGAGCAATGCTGTGCAGTTGCAGTCTCTCTGAATCCTAGTCCCAAAATAAAGCCCAATGTGCTTCTTCTGAGAACTGATATTCATTCACTGATGTCTACACAAATTTTAAGAAAAAAGAGAAAGATGGATAACCATGGTATTTGTGCACCTATCTTCCCTCCTTTCCTTTCCACTCCCCAGTCAAAATATCTATAATTAATATTTCCATGGAGGGACTTCTCCATCTTTCAGATATGACGCTTGGTTCAGTTATTGTCTCTTCCAGAAAGGGATTAAAACTCTATCTTACAGAAGTGCTCTAATTTAGGTGTTCTAGGGAAAGGTGACTTTTTGTGTCCCTATTTTAGCTACTCTACTTCGGATTAAGCAAATTAGATATTTATGGAATCACAGATAGAGCAGGTCCAAGTGCTATATCCTATAACCTGTACCACTCTCCATTTTCAACTGGATTTTGCTCCTATTGTCCTATGTGGAGGTTGTTTCAGCAACTCAATCCTCTGACGGTTAGATGTCTGCTAACATCTATCCTAATACATATTCTTCATCAGTTTATACATAATTTTCTCTTTACAACATTATACTTTACAAAATTCCTGTTAGGGTTGATCACAAAATGCAGCTTGGTTCATCTCCAAATCTTTCCTCTGAAAGAGGCTTTCAAAGGGACCATTAAACTTGATTTTTCAGAGTTTTCTTTCCTTGAACTTTTATTTCACTAAAAAGAAGCTTTCTTTCCTGAGCAGTATGGGTTCCTCCTCCCCCTCCTTGCCCCTTAGTTTAATAGGATCCTTCTTTTGCCTAAATTCTTTTCTTCACTAGCTTTTAGACCAGTTCTGTCAAGAACTCTTCCCCACCAAAGTTTTCCAGTGATTTAGATGTAACTTCAAATAGAATAGCTTGGGGTTTATTCCTTTTTTAATTCACTAGTACACAAGCTGTGACTTATCCCATACAGCTCCCTGATCTTTATGTTCTAGTTGATTCCATTACCTAGTTCTCATAGTTTACAAAGGGTTATTATTTTTTAAATGAATGGGTTTTTTTATATTAAATTATTTTAAATATTGAATGTTAAATATTTAAATATTGACTATTGAATCTTAAACACTTTTGGGGTGGGTGGATTGTTTTTTTTAATTACTTCTGCTTTTTCTTTCTATTTAAATTCAGTTGGCTTGCTAAAGTCCCATCAGAAATTATGTTGCACATACAGTTTCTATATAACGTCTTCAACACTTTCCAACAAATCTTAAATAGCTTCCTTTCTTCCCAGCTGTATAATTGATGAAGATATTTTTTATTTCCTTCACAAACATTCTACCATTACTAGTATCATTTGCTTCTGAGTGTTTTCCATAACTGCATAATTCTCAATAGTACTTGTCTAATAATAGTTGACAATCACATTGACTTCCAGCCCAGGGTAGGTAAAGAAAACTCCTATATCAAGCTTTGTTTTCACACAGCTTTGAGATAATTAGTTCAGTTTTCCATGTTATCTCTTAATATCCCCATTTGAGACTTCCATGACATAAATATATTTTCTTTACATTTTTATCTTTTTTGAGAAGCTCTTGGGACTTGCATTTAACAAAGACTGAACCTACACTGACTGTTACTTTTGTTAGGTTTTGTTTTATATCCTGAAGTATCTTAAGACAGTATCTACTCTCTGATTCTTCTGTAAATATACTTTCATCAAAAGCCCTGACAATTTTTATTTGAAAGGAGGTAGCTCTCAGAAAGTGAATAACTTTTTACTGGCTTTGGCATAAATTTCACATCCTTTCTCTCTTCTGCTTCTTCCTTCTAGATGTAGATTATGCTTTCCCTTGTTCTTGCTCAAGATATTCCTAAATATCAGCCTCTCTCCTCTTGGGGTCCAGTCTCTAATATTTTCATGCCAGAGCTCTTCCTGGTTTCTTATGGCAGCAGATGCCGTCTTTCATTGCTTTACCTCTGCATCTTCCATTTCCTTTCTATATCCTCCAGCGTACCAGATCTTTTCTGCCACTCCGTTCCCCACCATGAGTTCCTGTGCCCTGAAGGTCCTGTGCTTAAGTGTGTCAGTGTGTTTGTTCAGATAACATAACCTCCTGCTCATCTCGTTCACGAGATGTCTGCAAATCCTCCTGGCCATCGTGTTCATCAGACTTCTTTCAATTATGTCTTGTTTTTCAGATGTCTTTATTCCATATGCTCTGCCAACGAGGCAAAACGTGCAAGTGTTGCTTGCAAGGTTTTCACACATGCTCAGCACCAGCATCCAGTCCCTTTTGCTGCCTCTTTATCCTTCAGAATGTCTCACTACTGCTCGTGGATGTCACCTTTGGTGACTGGGAAAAGGACATATAAAACTATGTTTCCCACCCTCAGGATGCCAGCAGTTTGGTTATTTGAGCCTTTACCTTCGGGCAGTCCTGCTGTCTGAATAGCTTTGGAATTAATTACGTAGCAGGAGGGAAACCAGAGGGCTTCACCCACGAGCTGAGCTGCAGGATCTCTGTCCTCTAGGTAACACACAGCCCCCAAGCAGGCAGCAAACTAATAAACTTCTTGCAAACTGCATGCCTTACAAACTGCATCATTCAAAACATCTGTGGATAGACAATGCATTTACCACAAAAATAACAACAATCACTGTCATCTTTCCCTTTCAAAAGCAGATGTTACATAAACTTTTACCATTCTCTCTACTCTGTGTGCAGGAGAGAACTATCTATGAATATTGTTTATGCAAATATTTTTCAGACTGATGCCGGACAACAGTATTTCCATCTTGCTTTGCCTTCCCTATCCCCTGAAGTGAACATCCTAACTTCTATGCTAACAGCATGGTAGGGATGTCCAGGAGGTTTGGATTCGTTCAGATTAACTTTTCACCCAAGAGACTTTAAGCTGTACCAGGGACCATCTGGTCATGCACACCCAGAGCCAAGCTGGGACAAAAGCACGCAGCCAGCCTGAGCTCCGTATCATGCACTCTACCTAATTTTTCAGGACAGAAATGCTGGCATGTGCTTACAGCATGACCTAGATCCTGTTTGTACCTGTGGGTGATGTGGGAGGGAGGCACAGACGGGGAAGCCTGAGCCTATTCGTGCGAGCCTATTCATGGCTTCAATAGGAGGGAAGAGGAATATTCTCCCTACCCCTCAAACACACAGACTCAATTCAACAACCTTCCCAGAGCTGTTTGGCACATCACATTTTCCTCTTTCAGTGCTTGTGGGAACCAGAAGATGCTGTCTCCCAAGAAGCATGACAGCAGTAGTCCGCAGCTGGAAACAGCTGGCTCTTACAAACGCCTCTCAGTGATCTACCAGCTGCTGGTTCTGCTGAACGTCATTCAAAAGCTGCTCTGTCTTTGGCCCCAGTGCCTTCGTTTTAGACCCTGCTCTGTTTCAGTCAGTGCGCTTTCTCAGAAAAAAGGTATATATGGGTAGAGGTGTAATGAGGGAGAACTGGACCAAGTATTTCATACCTTCCTCCATGCATTTTGTGAGGAGGGACAGAAGGTTATAGCTCTCCAGTGCTTAAGCCTCTAACTGCGAATGATGAATCCCTTAGGGAGGCAAGACAGAGGGGAAAAAACCAAGTTTCTGATTTAGAGTGAAACTCAGAAAGCCCAGCTGCCTTCACCGACATCTGTGAGCTTAGGAAAATTATCTTACTGGCTTTGGAAGCTCTTGAAATTTCTGTATTAGACAGAGTTCCTAGTCACCTCATACAGGGCTTTAATTCTGATCATCAGGATAAAATCCATTTGTGCATGGAGGCCTGCATGTCTGAAATAGTAAAAGAAAGAAAAGCAAACTTGTCTGCACTTATTTATGCATCTAAAAAGTATTTGACTTGCCCAACTACTCAGTAATCATCAAAAATCATAGAAGGATTACAGTAAAATTAACCACTTTCCCCTCAGCATTGCTTTTCAGGTTTTCCTGTCATAGAAGCCTTCTCTTGCTTTGGAACATGGAAAAATAAATCTCTCTTTTTTAATAATTTAAACCTTTTGGACAAAATGTTTCACGCGTCTCAGTCTCCAGCATATATTGGACCAATTTCTTACTGCATGTGTCTTTTCTACTAGGTGTATTTAATTAGCACCTTACATATTTGAATCTGATAGGTTACCTTAAAAATCATACAGTGATTACACAATTTCATTTGACATGAGTAACAGGTTTGGTATGTACAGTAAATCAGGCAATTCCCTGCTTTCTTCACAAGAGCTAATGAAGTCACCCCACATTCTGGCCTTCAGCAGTGGGCTGGCTGCCTTATAACAAGCCAGACTGCTTGCCACCACTTTTATAGGGCCATAGGTTGGTGGATTTCAGCTGGTAATATTTTAGGGCTTGGTGAGCCACCCAGAGCATGAGAAGATTTTACCCAAATGTAAAATAGGCCTCTCTCCTCCCAGCCTACAGCAGCAGAAAAAAAACTTTGTCAGTTTGGGGTTAGACAAAAGAGAGAGAGTGAGAAAGAGAGACAGAAAAGCGTCTCAGAGGTGATCCTACCAGCATTTAGGTTAACACCACCTGGGGCTTGAAGATTTTAATTTCTTTCCTTTCCTGTGGAAGCACATTTTGGTTTAGTGTCTGTGTAAGTTTTTACCAGGTTTATCCATTCCTTTCTCCAAAACTATTGTAGATTCATACTTGATTATTTCCTTGTTGATATCCATGATCTGCTAAAGATTTGAAAAACTTTATATGGTGTAAGTCAAATTCTGGTCTCAGTTGTGCACATGCAATCCTGATACTCAGAAATATTACCTCATTTTCTTTCTGTAAGTCAGGTAATAATATTTTACAACCTATTGACTAGTTCTGAAAGCTGGATGGAAAAAAGCAATTAAACCATATTGCTCTGAAATACAGAAGAGAGACTTTTTTTTTTTTTTTGGTGGTGGGGGTGTTATATAGGAATGAACAGTTTGTTGAACCGACATGGTGCAAAGCTTGAGCGTGTGGCATGCCAATCAAGATGGCTCAACTGACCTTGCCCTTTTGTGAGCTATAATGAATTCCAAAATGAAGCTATGGTCCGAGGTAGTAGATCAAAAACCCTTATCCAGGCTCCCTGTGGGAATTAGGTTGGATCCAACCCAAGATAAGGCTCCAGCTGTGCCTCCCTGCTCCCTTCAGACAGGAAACTCAGAAATCTCAGTTAATCTAGCCTAACCACGAAACTTTCATAGTTATGCATTAAAAGCTTTCTCTTTGCAAAGAGACCTACTTTATTAATCAAATGAGATCAGTTAATCTCGTATGAACAATTTTCCTGTTGCCTTATCAAGTATCTTTGTCTTCTGCAGAGCTGTATGGTAAACATATGAACACAGGCCATCCTTGAAGCTGTACTATGTAAAGGAACACTTTTGTAATATGTTTAAGATAAATTGCCTGTTAATCTTTTCTTTGGCATGTCGCACCTTTCTGTGTAAGCAGAAAAGGGAACCTTTGTAATTCTGTGCCTAATGGTTAAGAAAACCTTTCTCTCGTTCCAAAATTAGCTGGGGCCATACCCAGGTATTGCCATCTGTAGGAGGCAACGTCAACCACAGTGGTGCCAGCCAGGGCCAATACAGTGATATCTGAAGCAGGGTGTGTTTTGATAGATGGACCAAAGCATGAAATGAAGAGGCAGGGAATTAAATGTTGCAGGAGAGGCTGTTCTAGCAGTACTCAGATCTGGCAGGAAGTATGGATGTCTTTCAAAGAAACTGTACTGGTGGCAAGATTCAGCAGAAAAAAGATGTCTGGATACTATAGATAATCATTCAAAGCAAACTTTACAGTCCTTGGAAGTTTCCTTGTCATAGGACTACAAGAACACAGTCCTCATCCTATTTTCAAATGAAGAACAGCCCTTCCACCTTAGACAAGCTGTAGAGCATGCACCCCGCCACCCACAGCAGCTGCCTGCTGGACACTTGCCACAGAGCAATTGTTGCTTTTCATGTGCAGCAGTGAAATACCCTGTCGTTCCCGATGGGGTTTACATACCTACAATATGTTCCATTGGTGCATTGTCCTCCATTATTAAAGCTCTGATCCCTTTGTCTCCAGCTGTTCTGCATTTCCAGCCCTGTTTTCAGGGCTTAATAACGCTGTCTCAAAAAAAAAGTTGCCACAGGCTCAGTTTTAGCAAATAGTCTCAACAGAAGTAAACACTGCAACATGAACTTTAAATCATCATCATGTTTATCTCCCACTATTTGTATTTCTTGCTTCTACTTTTTCCTAAAGCAGCAATTTACACAGTAAGTCAGAGTTCTAAAATGTGAACTTTACTTTTACGGAATGACAGTGATAAAGATGTAAAATATATGAGCTATTCTCATTTAGTGTTGCAACCTGCTATTTATTAAAGGACTTGTTATGTACCTCACTATCTGATCAAAGAGTTTTCTCCTGTTTCAAAGTTCTGTTCTGCTAATAGTCACTTGCAACACCAGTGATATGACACCAAAACACATATTACTGCCAGTAGATTTGGGTTTATGTATGCATTTCACCCTCTTTTCTAAAATTCTTTCTGTTGCTCTAATTATCTGCATGTTGATGTGCCAGAGGTAGTGGCTTTTTTTTTTTTGCTTTTTTTTTTTTTTTGGTCATGTTCTTTGTTGGCTTTTAATATGAATGGTATTGTCCTAATATTGTGCTAGTTCTCCCAAGTGATACTTCCATTTAAGGACCCTGTTTGACAGTCATTAGTTTTCAGGGCTACAAAAGGCACTGAGTGATCAGCATTATAGGTTATATATTTAAATTTAGATTTAACTCTATAAAATGTAGATGGTTCTATCCATTTTTGCCTACATTCTTACACTGGCATTGTTTTTAAGTTCTGTCTTGTTTTAATAATAAATTTGTTTAAATTTTCTGGTTATTGTTAACTGTATTGTGATTTCTCTCTAAAAGGAAGTAGAATAGAGATGTTTCTAAGTGCAGACATATGGATTTTAGCATACAGGACAGCCAGTCTAGTTCTAGTCAGTGACTACATTATACTTTTGACTGGGTTGAATTAGCTGGTCATTAAAAGAAAAGGAAAATAAGAGCAGTGTTGTCTGCATTTAACATTAATTTATTAATGACCAGAAATTATTACTACAAACAAGTTATGTAATCAAAATTAACAAGCAATTGTTGTCTTTGCTGGTCCGTTTGAACTTAGGACTTCATTATGTACACATCTTTGAGTAAGGCCCTTGATATTTGCTCTCCAAGTGCCATGCCACAGGAGTTTGGTTCTGCTCCCTGACTGGAAAAGCCAAGCTCTACAGCTGCTCCACCCACAGTACATTTTGGTTTTTGTTTATTGGAACACATTTTGAGACCAAACCATGACTTACAGATCTGGAATCTGCTGTCTGAAAACTTTCATAGCAAAATAAGTTTTCTCAGATTGTTCACAAATGTTACTGAACAATAAAACTCTCTGCACAAGCTAAAGCCACACCCAGCATCTAATTAGTTAGAAATGTTTTTTAACATTTTTCTACATTGTTCCACCACTTCTAATCCAAGACATTGTGGGGTGTTTTTCTCCCTTTTTGGTGTACTTCCTTAATCCATGTGTTTTATTAAAATGGTTCATCTCATGGCTTCTCCCTTTGAGCCATTTTGGGGTTTATTTCTTATTTCTGCCAAATTTATGTATAAAAATAAATCACTCAGCTTGGCTAAAACAAATGTAAGGAGAAGAGGTGTGATTCTTAAGACTCATAGGTTCATAGAGTAATTCAGGTTGGAAGGGAATCACATGTATCTTTCCTAGATAGTCCCCTGGCTATATCAATTATTTCATATTCCATTAGCTAGTTTACATTCTGGAAGTTATGTCACAAATGACACAAACACTTCCTGCCTTTCATACAGGTAGCAGCCCACTACTGAATTTCATAGACTGTACCTCCAATATCACTGAGGATTATTTAAATTAAAACAATTTTAAATAAAATTAAAGTAACCACAAGAATTAAGAGCTTATTTAATCAACATCTGGGTGGCATCAAGATGAGAAGAACTTTTTTCCTTTTGAAGAAATCTTTAATATCAGCAGCAAATAGAAAAAATAGCATTAGTTTTCTTGAACTGTCATTAAAATTGTAGATTGCAACGTTCCCTATAAAATACATCCTACATTTCGTATTTGTTTATTTTTCAATATGCCATCTCCTTGATAAGAAATATAGAAAGTACTTATGATAAATAATATTCAAATCTTTAAAGAGTAATGCAAAGATGTTTAAAAATGAAATACTCTTTGTCTCCTCAAGATGTCTTTCAACTCATTAATTTTCTGGGTGTCCTTTTTATTTCCAGAATACCTACTTAAAGCAAGACATGCTCAAAGCTGAGCGCACACTGAATTTTCCTATTGGCATAAAGTATAAATCACAGCTATGGGCATAGATGCCTGTTGTTATTTTTAAGAAATTGAGAGTCATGTTTGAAAAACACCTTTTTTTTTTTTTCTATTTGCTTTTCCTTTTATTTCAGTTCCTCAAGAGAAGTTATAGTTGAGTTGTTTTAGGTTTTTTTTCCAGTGTTCAACAGCATGCTCCAATTACTGCATTTTAAACTCCATTTCTCATCTACCTATGATCAATGAATAAGCATTTATCTAAATTCCAATACTTGAGAGAAGGCTAATAACAAAGAAAGAGATGAATTCTCTATTTGGTTCTGGCCGGTTAAGCACCTAAGGGTGGGTAAAGGCCAGACACTAAACAGAAGATCCTTAGGGGCATATTCAAAGTATAATCATATATTGTATACAGCATCTGCTACAACACAGTCCGTGCCTGGATGGTTTTTTATGTGCCACAAAAATAAATCTATCCAACAAATATCACTTTCATGCAGTCGCAGAGCTGCAATGGCAGCTCAGATGTGATGTTCAAGATAATGGACATGACAGAGTTTGTTCACAGATGATAATCTAAGATTATTGCCAGTTTCTTTGTGAGGTGACTAGGTGGGCTAGAAAGATTTATTTCAAACCAGATGTCATGGCAATTCATCTCAAGAACTTATATTACTCTGACAGAAAGGAAGAAAGGGAAATAGATTAATCAGTGATCACAGGCATATTAGGCTTCCAAGTGATCACCTCCAAGACTTGGAATTTACTTGTGAAATTTGTCTGCACTGTAATTTGCCTCTCCTGAATGGAAAGTGAGCGAACCACAGAATTGCTGTACCTGAGATGACAGACTGTGGAGTAAGGAGACCCATATTTGAAGGATGCTTATATTTAATGAGTACATACCTGCCAATGTGTTAAAGCCAAATTGTGTGTGGCCGGGACTAAAAAGATATAGGAGGTGTGCACAAGATGTTCATGTAAGAGATCTTAAATATTGATAAAGCACCTTTATCCACATCTCTAATATCATTATAGATCATTTGACAGATTTTGTTAAAATTTTCAACAATAAGAGAATACCTTCTTAAGGAGAAGGGAAAGACTTTCAGTCTCAGTAGGGCACTGCAATACAAAAAAAGTTGACACTGGAGAAATGTGTATGCATACTTGTTTACTTTATCAAAGCATTTGTGTCTGCAAAACTGCCCTGAAAATTTCACAACCAACGGGCTTGAGGAGGATGGTGTCTAGGCATTCATTGCTCCAGTTGGTTTGGAAGTACTGCCAGAAATATCATGGTCATCTTGTACTTCTGTTCCTATGTTAAAACTGATCCAGGAATTGCACCAGAAGAAATAAAAAGTAAGATAGCTCAGCATGGTGAAGAAGCACATGACATGCAAATGCAGACTTCATAATTTTATTTAACATTCACATAAATGTTATCTTTGGAGGGAAGAATAAATTGTTATTAATCATCTTCCTCCTTCTTTTGGTCCAAACCACATCTTTGGGGTTTAGTTATTATTTTTTAAGAGAAGGTAAACAGGAAAATTACTGTCTTATGTAAGCAATGTGAGAGATCAGATGTGAAAGATGAATGAGTATGCAAGAGTCCAAGAAGTGTAAACTATGCTTTTTGAAATAAACAGAAACCCTGTAAGCAATACTAGTAGTAATAATACAAAATTTTTAAAGCGAGTTTGTTTCTAAACAGTTTGTATGCCTTGAGCCAAACTCATTCAGTGCGTAACAGTACTGACACAGATTTGTTCCAAAGACTAGTAAAGCCAGTGGTAGGAAAACTCCCACAGCAAACTCCTGATCAGGACCATTAGTCAGTATAGTTTTGACTCCATATGCTAACTGGTAGACTGGAGGTGTGATCATTACTTTTTTTCATGAAAAAGTCTTCAGAGCAAATGTTCTGTGGTACCAATCCACGAATGCTAACCAGATGACTCCGGAAAAAAATGACGAAGTAGGTTTTTTAATTTAGTGACGAATTACATATGACACTGTATGGTACTATGTTACATGACAAGTCAGAAATTTTAATCTCTTTTCATATTAATTTAAGAAGTGCCAACAGATCCGTATTCCCAGATGGAGGAGTCAATCACAGCATACAAAATCCATACACATAAAGTAAAAATATGCATATGGATGGATGCTATTCACATGCCTATTTATCTGCATTCTTTTAAAGAGATGGTGTTATGGTTATAGTTTCTTCACAAATTTCCTGAGCCTAGTCCTCAGCTGTGCTAACATCACTGGTCCATTGATCACTTAATGGACCTGCTCTAATTGTACACAAGGTGAGGACAATAGCAGTTAGTCTAACCATGACATGAGGCAAATGAATCATCCAGCAGACCTGTCAAACTCACTATATACAAAAAATAAAGTGAATCTGAATCTTCAGCTACAGTGGGTGAATTCGTACCCCTGAAGGTAATTGCAAAACATTTCTTTTAACTCTAAGCCAAAGAAAGGATTTAATTACAAGAAGAAAATGCTAAAATCGTAACCAAGCTGCTGCTCTAGTGAAAGAAGAAGGAGAATTCCTTTAAAGTAATCTGTAGAACTATACGATACATGTCAATCATAACTGCTTATGCCTAAAATAATGGGTGACAGATGTGAAATATCTGAAGTTACAGCTGCAACTGACTTCCTTTAGGTACCAGAATAAGGCACTCTCATGTGAGAGAAAGGGGAGAAGGGTAACGATTCAGCATTAGATGGGAAAAAGGACTGTTTTCCCACTAATAGCAAGACTAACTGATCTGCCCGTAGACATAACGGAAAAATTCTCCTTGATATAAGCAAAGATTGGCTTCCAGTGAAAAAAAAAAAAGTTAATAATTATTCATTGTTTGGGAGTTAAAGCAAGTGATTGAGTCAAATGGAATGCTTTTAAAATAAGCTAGTAAAAACAATCAGTACCACAGCAGAAGTGTTTGCATAGTGTGATTTTGGAGACACATATGGTGTAGGGCCAGGACTGCAAAGGGAACTAGGGGAAAACAAGAGGTCCAGTCACCACCCTGGGGACCCTATTGAAAATGCAGATACGTAACATTTTCTTGCAATGGTTACCTGACCTAGGAGATAATTAAGGCCTACAGGCTGCCATGTTGTCATCTGTTCTTTGGGGCAGTTGAGTATCTGATGCTGAGCATGCCCCTAAATGCTCAGTAAATAGGCCTAAGCTCTACCAAGATTCACAGATTGTGCATTTCTCCATCTTCCTTAACTGGGAGTCCAGATTGAATAAGCATGATTAGACACAGAGTGGTGAATGAAATTATGCCTGAGTTAGTCATGGCTCTGTTCAGGGGAGAAGGGATGGAAATGTTACTCTGTCTTGTTGGGTGACAGTCCTCATAACAGGCTCATCCATTCGCTCCTCTTTCTCTGAGCCCAGTGGACGTCTAGGTAATCCATGCTAATAATAAGTGATTCATGAGCAGATAGGGAGAGTAATCATTTTTACTCATACATTACTTTTTGGTGACAGGATGCCTCCAGACAGAGAAGGGGGTACATGCCTGCATCTCCCACATTCTCACCTCCAAGATGTGGAATAAAAAAACCATGCTGTGGGTACCACTTGCATTCTTGCAAGTCTAGAGGGAAGGACTGGGCAGGTACACAGACACACAGACAAAATCTGGAGATGTGAATCTCAACCAGAAGGTGACATTTTTTACAGCCCAAAGTATCTTCTCTGTTCTGCAACATTGGGTATTGGAAAACAGCCCCAGGAAGAGAGCTCTAGCTTTATTCAGTGCCACCACTACATTAGCACCACAATACTGTCTACAGGCCCTAGGGTCCACCCATCTCTTTAAATATTGTAGGGCCCAAGATATCTCTAAGAATCTGATCCTTGGCACCTACCCCAGTGCCATGAACTACACTTGTTGGCCAGAACATAACAGTTAGTCCCTGAAGCAGAAAGACTTACGCTGTCCAAGTTCTTCCTCAGTCTCTTCCTCTGTTGGAGAAAAGACTTGAAGATAGCTATGTACAGCCTAAAAGCAACAGGGAGGGCATTTTTAGTGACATCAAATAGCTGCCTTGCTAGAGTTCACAGAGCTAGCCAAGTAAGTAGAACATTCACCTGAAAAGTAGCATTTTTTCCATCTTCACATGAGCATAATGTAAGCCAGTCTTATGGGGTTATGGAAAAATAAAATAAAAGATCCTGATCTGAATGGCCTGAATGTTGTCAGGTTGAAGATCTATACTACTGTGAGCAGCTGTACATTGCTTTTATCTTCAGATAATTTTTAAGCAAAGGTACCACATTTGGTCCCTATCCATCAGTATTAAAACATTTTAACAACAAAAATGTCTCAAGAAACAGCAGACATCCTTAACCTACAAAAGAAGTCCGCAAAACTGTGCAGGCATTCCCATCATCTCATGACAGTGTAGATGCTCTGACAGGCTGGGAAGACTAACAGACCTGTTTTCTGGTCTATTAAATCCACTTCTTTAATAACAGCATCAAAAATAGAGCTAAAATGTTAATATATTGTATGAATACTAACTAATTAATTAATTAGTTAGGTCTTTGGACAACAATACATTAAGTTTAATTATCCTGATTAATGGTGATGGAATTTAGTCAAGGAAGACCCAAAGCCTTTGTAGAAATGCTGTCACTGGAACACTAATACAGATGAAGAAAAGAGTGTGGGTACATGCACCAAGGTAGTGAAAGAGAAACTCTAACCTTTCCCTTACCTCCCACCCTTTAAAACCTTGTTCTGTAATGTTTGCTACACAGAGCAATCTAAAGAACCTCACTGTAGGGTCTTCAGAAGTGCATAAAGAGACTTAGTAGGTAATACAGGCAGTAGCACAGCAGAATGTCAGTGAGGATTTAGGTTAATGCCCAGCATTACAACTCCCTTCCGCTCTACACACTGCTCCCAGACTGAGCCTATTACTGTGGTGCATCTGGCTTCAAAAAACCCAGGGACACGTAACAATCCATCAGCTTTTTTCATTATGGAAAACAGATGAAAGATTATATGTACATATATGAAAGGTGAAATGTCCGAACTGTGGTGAAACTTTTGAAAGGTAAAATTTAAATCTCTTTTTCACAACTTCATTTTTGTGGGAATAAAAAGAAGTCTTTCTCAATCTATTTCTGCCAGACATTATAATCCACTGGAAATCAGGTATGAGGGGAAATTTTTTGAATTTTTTTCTAATACTGAAATGAAACCTTATCAGTATCTTGGAACTTTTATCAATAAACAATTTCAAAAATTAATTCTCTAATGTTTTTTAAAGCTGTTACGGATTATTTGACTTTTGTTTTTAATTCATTCTGCTCTGCCCTGCAAGAACAGAACTCATGGATTTTATTTTAGAATTCAGGAGGCCAGACTCTTTTCCTTTGAAATGAAAGAGAGCAATCCTAGCCTCTCTCATTCTTCCTCAGGTATGGCTTTGCATCTGTAAATACTGATCAGTGCATATGGTGATATGTAAAAGTCTATATGCTGTTATCTGCCACACTCTACATAAGCACAGCTCTGTTGAGTTTCTAATTTACAGCTGTAGTGAGAATAGAAAGGAGAGCTGAAAGGTACTGTTAGCAGACCTTTGCTTTCCAAACTTTTCTGAAAAGGGTCGTCTGACCAGATTCACTTCAGCCAGCTAGACCCCACAGCATCACTCTTCCTTTTCAGTCAACACAGGTGTTTCTTCCTACCAGATCTTGTCTGGGCCAAATTCCCTCACTCATTCCCTGCTTGGGACGGAGACAGCAAAGGGTGATTCTGTTCCTAGTATCTGTGGTTCAGTTAGGTATCTACATGGGGATGAGATGAACCCAGACCTCAGTAAGTGATATGCTGGAGGCATGCTGCTCTAGCACGTCTGTAGTCATTAGATACTTCAAAACAAAACACCTAGAATTCACTTAAAGTTATGCACTAGCTTGTTTTAATGAGCAGCTTTTGAAAGATTTTTTAAAACTCGTTTTTCACTGGAAGAAACTCTTCCTCAATGTTTGTGTTACGTGGGTTTCTTGTTAATGTCAGTGTGTATATAGGCTTGTCAGGGTTTGAAGGGTTTGGTTTGGTTGGTGTTGCTTTTGGTGGGAGGATGAAGATGACAAGACGAGGAGGGGAGAGCTAGCAGAATATACAATAGATCTGAAGACTTTAAAATTGTAAGCAAAGGACAAACAAAAGAGAGGAAATTCTAAACATGTGCTCGAGATAGGACAACACCTTTCCATCTGCTCTTCCCTGTCTACAAGAAAGTAGAGATGTTTAATAAAGGAAACATCTGGGTTAGAAAATAAAATTCCCAAATTAGATCACCACAAATCAGTAGTTAATGAAACACTAGGCTCTCCTCAGTGTTGGAACGAATTATTCATTTCCAGCTAAAATTGTGGGGTAATCTTTTCTCATCTGAATGGAATGTTTTGCAACAATTATTTGTTTTATTTGCATTTATTCCCCTTTTCTATCAAATTTTTATTCTGGATTGAATTATATAGTAAATGCTAGTAAATTAATTTCACAGTGTGCTTCAGTGAAGTTTTTCACAGCGAGTAAGATTTGATTAGAAAAGAATGTATGTGAGACTCAAATGTTAATGTTTATGCAACTGTGCGTACCACATGAGTTCTGTGTTGTAATGCTGAGAGTGTACAGGCAAGCTCCTTGTCTGTTTAGGAGAGTGGCATCAGTCGTGAAAATTCCTCTTGCAGTTTACTCTTTATCACTCAGAAAATTTAAGAACCACAGTACACTTTTTTACATGAACAGGAATATTTTCAATTCTGAAACAACGTACCAGACCAATTTTAATTGTCACATTTGGTTCAAATGAGTACAGTATTCCAAGCAACCTGGTTAAGCACAGATTACTCAAGCATCACTGAGAGAAAACAAATGAGTAAGTGGCATGAATAGCACAAATGGTGTAAAAAGAAACCCCAAACCCCAGAAGTAGTTGTTCTTAAATATTTGTCCCAGATTCTTCATATCAGATGTTTGCTGATGATTGCTGAGCTTTTAATTATGCTTGACTAGAATAATCAATGCAGTAAAAAACCAGCACACTGGTAGATTTACAGCTGCAGCAGCAGCTGCCTCACTTCTGTGCATTTTCATAGAGCAGTAAACTGCTTTACTGTAGAAACGTTGCTGTAAAAGTTTTAATCTAATTTATACCTCACTGCACAGGAAGGACGTATTTTTGAATGACTTCAGTGAGTTGCAGAGGCTGTACAAAAACTGTTCCATTGCACATACCATCTAAAATATTGCATGCATCTCAGAAGAATGTTGCACCTCTTCCCCATTTGCCTCTAAGGTGGGCGATCAGGGTTGCTCTGGGACCGAGGTATTCATTCTCCGGACTAGCCAGTCAGCGAGTGACCAGACGAGACATTTAATGTCCCATGTGGTTCCTGATCAAGATCTCTGTTTACAAGAACAGTGCTGAAAGGAAAATTGTGAGGGTGGTAATCATAACAGCCATCATGGAAGCACGTACCTGCTGGAAACTTTGCTCAGTTAGGGAAGTGGCCAGTCCTATCATCCCTATAATTAAAAAGCAGTTGCTTTAAAGACACTGAGGTAAGGTCTCCCTTTTTTGCCCAAAAGCATGTCACCCCAGATGCTTTTGGGATGAAAGAGATGGTGTCGGCATCTGGAGAATTCCGTATGTGAGTTAATCAATGGCAGATTGAGTGTTTTTTTCTTTAAGATTTGAGGACGTATTTCTGTAGGTTAAGTTGCAGCTGCAATATGAGGAGGCCTTGTAAAAGTAGAGAGATCTGTTAATGAGTAAATCAGTCAAAGAAAATACAAAAAAAGACTGCAGACTGCCTTTAAAAATACCATAAAGTATTACAAATACATCCTGTACAAACTGTTAAACTTAAAACTTTCTGTATATAATAATTCATTTCATATTATAATAAAAGAATTTACCATATGCTTAGGCTTTTAAGATTTTGTATCTTGAAACCAGTACCCTACAATTATGCAAATATTCTGCCCCTGCACCTGACTTGCATACAACAAGTAAGCAAACACAAAACCACCACTATGTACCTATAAGTCCATACCTTTCCTCCCTTTGTGGGTCCCTTAGATACTTTGACTGAACAAAATCAAGCTTATATAAATCACAGAACGGTTTGGGTTGGAAGGGACCACAAGGATCATCTAGTTCCAACTCCCTGCCATGGGCAGGGACACCCTCCACTAGACCAGGTTGCCCAAAGCCCCATCCAGCCTGGCCTTGAACACTGCCAGGGAGGGGTCAGCCACAGCTTCTCTGGGCAACCTGTTCCACTGCCTCACCACCCTCACAGGGAAGAATTTCTTCCTAATATCTAACCTAAATCTCCCCTCCTTCAGGTTAAACGCATTAACCCTTGTCCTGTCACTACATGCCCCTGCAAACAGCCCCTCTCCAGTTCTCCTGCAGGCCTCTTTAGGTACTGGAAGGCCGCAGTTAGGTCTCCCTGGAACCTTCTCTTCTCCAGGCTAAACAAGCCCAACTCCCTCAGCCTGTCCTTGTAGGAGAGGTGCTCCAGCCCTCTGATCAACTTTGTGGCCCTAATATTATGCTCTTGGAATAAATTAATTAGAGCTGAAACTGTCTGTGATCTGTGGAATGAATTATCTGGCTTAATGGATATTTCATTACTTTTTCATCATGTAGTCATAATATTCATGCCTAATTATATGTTTACATTGTGGTTTTGTAATAGATGGAATATTCTGATGAGAATTGATATTCATTCCGTTAATTCATTTTTCTTAACTCATTTGTGTTTTGTTGTTTTGTGGGTTTTTCCTTCCTCCTGCTTACAAGAGCAGCCATCTGGTCAAGAGACTTTTACTAGAGAGAAGTTCCCTCTTGAAAGAAATGCAGGGGAGGAAATGTTTGCTGGAGAAAGCAGCTGAAAGATGGTTCTTTTTCTTTTTCTCTTTTTTTTTTTTTTTTTGTCTCTAAAAGCCACTTTTGCATATTCTCATGTTGCTGCATTTGGTGTTTCCAATCAAGATCAAGGGGTGTTTCCTGCTGTTTTGGGCTTGTATTAATTATCCCGCACATCTGTTCCTCCAAAACAGAGATCAGAGATGTGAATGCTTGTACAAAAGGCAAAAGAGGGGTGGTCTACAAGTATTTTAGATGTGTACTTGTCCTGCTTTTGGCAGGTAAACTATTTCAGGCTTCTCCATAACTCTTCCTAAGGTAAAGGCAATAGGGATCAGACTAAGGCTGATTTTCTTCCACCCTGCTGGAACTGTGACCTCTGGACTTTGCCTTTTTCTTAAAATGACAGCATTCTCCAGCATGCAGTAACACAGATTATTTTCACTGAACTGTTATAAAACCAGTTTCTAATCTCAACCCAAGACTAAACTGTACTGTAGATGATAAAAGCCTTCTCATAATATTACAGTCAAGTCAAAATGACTTGGTACACAAAGGAAACTAACAGAAACATGCCTTATGTAATGGTTTCATATGTAATTAGTTCTCCGTAGGCTGGATTTCAGCCGCAATTTTATCATTTTCTCTATTTCTCTGAGTCCCTGATGACATCTCAGTAACTTTCTTCCGTCACAGACTGACACTTCTACTCTGACTGGCTGGTGTAGCAGTATTAATAGTTTTCACAACAATAGAAAGACATGTGTACTGTTGACCACAAAAACAAATCTTCAAAACCAAAGAATCAGAATTAGTTTGTGCAGTGTTAAATGAGCCAAATTCACCCAGAATGGAGCAACTGTTCAACAGCAGAGAGGGAAGATGTATTTCCCAGACCAGCAAGTGGCCCAGCAGTGACTGTGCCCACTTGCAATGAGGGCAGCTGAGATTCAGTTCCCCTTTCTGCTTGGTCTCTGCCAGCAACTTCAGTTTAGCTGAGCTACAAGACACTGATTCCAAGACCACAGAACAATTTGGTATTTCTTTGGTAAGTGGGTTTCTCCCCCTTTGTCTTTTCTCACTTGCCTCTTTTTCAATTTCAAGCATTTTTTTTCATGATGCAGATGAAGAAAGAAATGTCTTGTCTTATCGTGAAAAAAACTCCAATTGTAAAGAGAGCTGCTCATAATCTTTGAAAAGTTAGAGATTTTGCTGCCAAGCAGTTGAAAATTAAAATCTGAAGAAAAAGGTGAGGATGATCTGAAAATCTCCTAATATTCCATCCAACTTTAATTTAATTTAAATTTTGTTAATTCTACCATACAGGCTTAAGTGAGTTTTAATGATTTAAGAGAAAAATACTGCAAAATTGATCAAATTCAAGATTTTCTACACTATACCCCACTGATAATTGAGACAGTACCAAACCATATCTGTTGACCTGGCCATCAGAGGAGAGATACTGCTGCAGGTTCAGACAGAGCAGAGCTATGCCAGATGGCATGTACCTAAGTAATCTGTTGAGACACAGCACCACATTAACACAAAGGCATTTTGGGTACCCAAAATAGCTTAGGCACCTCTTACAATATTTTCCACTATGGAAGGGAGTCCTGATCCTAGAGACCTGTGAATTTTTCTTTCAGTGAAAGAGAAAAGAAGAAACATTGACACACAAAAAGGGTAATGTAACCTGACCCACAGAAAGAAGTGAAAGACTTAGTTAACAACTTTACTGTTTCCATGTTGTGAAATACAATGCTACGAGCATTAGAAGCAGACCACCTACCAAACTGTTGAAAATTTACACGTCAGCCAGAGATTGCAGTCTGACTGTGCTACAGTTTGCTGGGAGAAGCTACTCCTGTCATCTCTAAGTTAGTGCAGTATTTCAACCAGCTTCTAGTACTTAAATAAGTTCAATGTGCAAAATGAGATTAAAAGTGGTTCATGACTTCACATCAGCTCATTCTCAGAAATCTATTTTATTTGGCGATATTTTTGCTTTTTGAAAGCATTGGACAGTATCAGTTTGGCACAATGAAGGGGATATTATTTCTGGCACAGCTCCTGTTACCAGTAACAGGATGAGGCACAGCGATGCAGCCAAGGGATTAAGCAACTCATTTCTGCTTACAATTGAATACCAGGGGTTTGTTCAGGATTTTTCCTATTTTCAGTAGCAAAAGAAGCAATGATGATCTTTTTCAAACAAATACTTCACAGAATACATTATAATCCCAGACTGGTAGTAAAAATACTGTCTCCTATAGAATAAAAAAATATCTTGGGCTTCCATACCATGCAAGGACTGAGTAGCTATAAAAATTCCACTAAAGGTCCTGAATGTTAATGAGGTGAAAGTGAACTGGGTATATGCCATGCTCAGAGTGAGCAGTCAGGGTCCTCTTACTACAGCCACACTCATTCCCTTTCCTGTCAGTTTTACCAGAGCCTGCTTTGGACAGAGCAGAAAACAATTTTTTCTTCTCAGATGGACTCTGCCACTGGATTCAGTCAGAAAAAAAGCCACTATCATTTGCGAAAGGAGAAACAGCACTAGGGACAATCTGTTTCTTGACAAGGACCTTCCCTGTACCTCAACGCTCGCTCACTTTCAGTGTGCGCTTCAAAAATGATCAAGCAAGCAAATAGTGTGATAGCATCTGAATAAAGAGACCTGACCAGCCAATGCTACTCTGCTGAAAATCACCTCTAAAAATTAATTTCAGGAGCTACTTCCTCCTCTACTCTTTCTATGCAAACAACAGAACAGAGACAGTATGTTTGCTTTTTTCTTAGATGACTCAATTCTGGTTTACCTGTGGATATAATATGAAGGGCATCACTATAGCTGGAGAAATATTTTACTTTATGCTCTGGAGTACGTGTTCATTTCCTGTCGGTTACATGTATAAATTTAAAACACATGTTGCAGAAGTCAGAGTAGGTAACTGGGAGAACACTTCATACTTTTCAGCGTGAGTGGTGCTGACTGAACTGTGTTGCTTGTTTAATGTACTACTTGAAGTGATACTATTAATTGATTTATGAACAATAAAACCAACACAGTATTCCCCTGAATATGAAAAGTACACAACAACAATTTCTTCTTTTGTTCCCATTGATAATCTCTGAGATGACTCAGAGCAGCAAATCTATAAGCATAAATATGGAGTCCTATCATTAAAACACTCATATAATGAAAAAAGGCATAACTGATGCAAGATATTTGACTCTTACTATGCCAAGAATGAACATATTTTAATTCTGCGTCCTTCCCTGTCTTCTAACCAGACTTTTTTGCTCCATTTGAACATTTTCTACTTTTCTAAATCTTGTCCCATTCTTCCCAGGTATGACTTAGGGCACTTGCCATCTGTATATAAACAAGAGCAGCATCTGAGGTTCTTCCTCAGCCTCTGAGAAGTGTTTTTTAAAATGACACAAGTGTCAAATGGAGATCTTAGGCTAATGAACACATTTGAAAATTGAAGCTATAAGTACTTAGAATCATAGAAGTATAGAACCATAGAATCAGAGAACGGTTGGGTTAGAAGATCCTTTTAGGAAGATTGTTTTAAGAACATCTTTCAAGCTCCTCTAGTCCAACCCATCTGACATCAGCAGGGACTTCTTTCACTAGACCAGGTTGCCCAAAGCCCCATCCAATCTGACCTTAAACACTTCCAGGGATGGGGCATCCACAGCTTCTCTGGGCAACCTGTTCAATGTCTGATCACCCTCATTGAAAACAATGTCTTCCTATTATCTAATGTAAAACTACCCTCTTTCAGTTTTAAACTATTGCCTGTTCTCCTGTCACTGGAGGCCCTGGAAAAAAAATATCTTCATCTTTCTTACAAGCCCCCTTTATATACTGAAAGGTTGCAGTTAGGTCTCCTCAGATCCTTCTCTTCCTCAGACTGAACAATTCCAACTCCCTCAGCCTGTCCTCCTAGGAGAGGTGCCCCATCCCTCTGATCTACTTCCTGGCCTTCCTCTGGACCTGATCTAACAGATCTATGTCTTTCCTGTACCCCAGAGCTGGATGCCGTACTCCAGGTGGGGTCTCACCAGAGTGCAGTAAAGGGGGAGAACCATCTCCCTTAACATGCTGGCCACACTTCTTTTTATGCAGCCCAGGATACGATTTGCTTTGTGGGCTGCAAGTGCACATTGCTGGCTCATGTCCAAATTTTTGTCTACCAGCACCCCCAAGTCCTTCTGCTCAGGGTTACTTTCAATCCATCTACCCCCAGCCTGTATCAATACTGGGGCTTGCCCTGATCCATGTGCAGGACCTTGCGCTTGGCCTTGTTGAACTTCATGATGTTCACACAGGCCCATTGCTCAAGCCTGTCAAGGTCACTCTGGATGATCTCCCTTCCCTCTAACATATCAATTGCACCACTCATCTTGGTGTCATCTTCCAAGGTGCAGAGAGTGCCCTCAATCAATCCAACTGTCTATGTCATTGGTGAAGAAATTAAATAATATTGGTCCCAGTATAGACCCTTCAAGGACAGCACTCGATACTTGTTCGCACAAGAGACATCGAGACATTGACTATAACTCTTTGGACACGGCCATCCAGGCGGTTCTGTATTCATCTAACTGTCAATCCATCAGACCCATATCTCTCAAATTTAGCAGTCAGAATGTTGTGGGGAACCGTATAAAAGACCTTACAGAAGTCTAGGTAGACAACTTCTGTAGTTCTTCTCTTGTCCACGGATGCAGTGACTCCATTGTAGCTGGACATTAGATTAGTCAGGCGTGATTTGCCATATGTTCTTGTGCTTACCAACAGTACTAGTGAACACTCTTACAAGAAAATGGAAATAAACATTACTGATGCAGCTATATACTAAGAAGGACTATAAGCAACCTATCTTGCCATTTTTAGTTTTACATTTATTTAAGGAACGCATGTAAATCTTTTAACAGTTTAGAGAATTAAATGCCATACAATTATGATTTGTCAGATATGACCACAGAATGAATTATGTAGGAATACTGTATGATTTTTTTGAATTTACTACTCCAAGACACGGCACTTTAAATAAACAGAGTGCTCCTGCATGGCAGAATGTTACAAATAAGTACCACTAATAATATATAACACATAGTATCTGTTTCATTTATACTGCCTTTTAAAATAAATGTCTTCATTCCAAAATTATTTTTGTGACTGAAACACATTGCAGATTTGGAAGGTGATAAATCCAAAGCAGCAAGAATCCTTTAAGCTTAGGTAAGAGGTCAGGAAATGAAGGGTGAAACTAGTGTCTTGCCAGGCTGTCTTAAGAAATGCACACCGGACAGCTACCATCCTGAAAATTTTACATATGTGAGTTGTCCTACTAAATAAGGTTGTGATAAATGCTATGAATAAATGCTGCAGGATGAGAATTCGTATGTGTAAGTCTCAGCACAGTAAGGCTGGTCTTATCAGATCGTCAAATGTACACACTTTGGACCAGACACATGTACGTTTTACATCCTCATAGTGACTGCTCCTTACAGATACCTATTTTGCTTCATCATGAGCCAGCCCTTGATGCTGTGTATAGTGATTTATATCAGAATACCTGTGTAGATTTAATCTATGTTTGCAGAGTGTAAATTACTAGTTTTCTAAGAGGTCGTATTTTCTCTCGAGTCTCTCCTAGAAGAACAATTGTCCTATCTACCCCTAAAAATCCTGCTTGAGATACTGTAACTGGGAAATCTGGACAGGTCACAGAATATGTCTAAAATGTAATTCGAACTCTGGAGGTCTTCCATGTCATTTCACTTCTTTGTGGTACATACCAAGTTTAATAATTGTCTTGTGGTACAGACAAATGCACTAACGTGAACTTCCAATAGCCTTTTAATACCTGAAATATCGGTTGTTTCTTTTGAATTAACGTGGCTGGATGTTAATATGTTGGGGATTTAATATGAACACTTATCTTAGGTTTCCCAAATTAGAAAAAGTACATGCACCGCACTGGACAGAGTAGAAATAAATGTTGCAGAATGTTTCTGGCCTGTACATATATCAAATAGAAAATTTAGTCTGAAATTTTGACCATATTTAATTTACTTTAAACAAGAATAATTTTAAGGGACTGTATTAAATGTATTTATTTCCATGGAAAACAGTTTTCCAAGTCATAAAAAAAAATCAAGATTTTTTTCAAAATAGATACTGGGAAGAAAAACTTAGGAAGGAAATACTTATTTCTCATTTAGATTTCCCCTGTCTATCTAAATGTACATACATAATATTAAGTAAAGGTAACTGTAGATTGGGAAGGACAAATAATCCTTTCTATATAGGAAATTACTAGAAACACATTTACTACAGTGTTATTCAGTTCTGGTGGCTTCTTTAGTTGTTTGCTTTTAAAGCAGATGTTCTGTAAACAGTGACATTTACCTCTTTGGACCATTCACCTTTTTAATGGGGTAAAATATGTATTTACATAGGTAAATATGATAGCTTCACTCCTACTAGTCTGGAGTCTCCAGGGATTTTAAAATATATCATAAAATATGGCTAAATTAAAATATATATATAAAAAAATCTGGTTCCTTGACTGATTAAATTTGACCCATAGTAAAATATTTTTTTCGGTGTTCAGCTGCAATATCTTGTGTTTCAGTTTGTGCCTATTGCCTCTTGTCCTGTCCCTGGGCACCACTGAGAAAAGCCTGGCTCTGACTTCACTACTTTTCCTAGTAAAAACCAGTATTTCTGATACTAAATATTTTCTGTTTCATAATTAATTCCTAAAAATCAAGCTGCTTGGCACCAATTCAAAATATTTATTCTCACCTGACTTAGGATACCTGAGAGATAACTAACTTAGGCTTGGAAGATTACCTTCTACAGGAAAGGGGGGAACACTGGGAACCTTTGAAGGAAACTTGTCACAGCAGAGCATGGCAGGCAAGCCTGGGCTCACCTTGCTCTTTCCATGGACTACGTGGGAGTTTCTGTGTGGGACCTGGCTGACATTTGTCCTCTGGATGGAATGATGTGCAGAAAATACATTCAGAAATTAATGCGTATTTTAAACAAACTTTCAACTGTATTGGTCTTACAGGTAAGTAGAACCTATCAACATATTTTGAAATACAATTTCCTATTACTCCGTTGATCTCCTTTGCTCTAAAAATTATACGCTAAAAAGAAGGTTAATTACAAGTGCTATTGCTATGAAGCTGTGATTTGCACACAATTCAATGGCAATAATATAAATTTAAGACTTAAAAGAGACATGCTACCACCAGAACTAAATAGAGATATCATAATGATTCAAACTGCAACAGGTTGGTTACACTTGTCACATTTATTTTTTCTACAAAAACTGAACAGTAAGCTTGAACTGACCTGACAGTAACCTTCTAATCCAATTGACTTATTTTCTATAGATTAAATTAATTTGAAGAAACATCGTATTTATTCATTCACATTGCTACATTTTAAAGACTAGATTGAAACATTATTTTGAGAGGAAAAAATTGCCTTCATATTTTGTTTTCCTTCAGGCTAGACTTTATTCAATTAAACAGGACACATCTAGAAAGAGGAAATAAAGCAGAAATTTACAGGTTAGTCTGCAGTTACTGTCAGATATTATATGGTGTGGAATGTGGTAACATTCAAAAATCTTTACATTTCAAACATCTTTAGGGACAGATGTGGCTATGTTTTGTAATTTATGTGCAAAGCATGTTGTTTTGGTCAGTACAAGATTTCCTGTAAAACTTATATACAAATAATCAAGGAAAAAAATAGAGGAAAGAAGGGACATTGTCTTCTTTTCCTGTGTGTTTTCCAGCAGACCTTACGATTCATCACCAGATGTGGAAAAGACAGTTAGCAGGGAAAACTTGCAGGTTACAAGAAAATCCTGGGAGAGCCATAGCTTAAGTTGACTTTTTCACTCAGCCTACCAAACTCATTTAAAAATGTAAGGACTCAGAGAACTAATGACCCAGGTCAGACAAAATGTCTCTCTCTCCTTCCAAAAGGAAAGCTTTCAGACTGGTATACAATCAACCACGCCAGAGCAGTCTGAAGAATTTGGGCGTACCTTCCTTTCCAGCACCGCGTGGGCAGGCAGTAATGTGAAATGCATATATATGGACTTTTTGAAAAGCCTTGCATTTTACGGTGCTTTGTTCTTATAGCTAAGATGAAAAAAACAAAGACACGTAGGAAATAAGATGAAATTCGAGATGTTGTTTATTCCATCATCTGCAGATAATGGCATTCTCATCAGCATCTGTTTAACGTGTTTGTGCATACATATTTTTATTGGGGAAGACTTTACGCACTTACTGGGTAAATTATTCCACAGACGTACGACTGTTGGCAATGAGAAGGTTTTCACTCTTATCTCAATCAACCTCACTTTCTGCAATATAGACCTGTTATTTCTTATAGGTAACATGCAATTTTAATTTTTGTTTTTATTCCCTTCCATATTTGATTGATACATTGAAGACAGTTACCATGTTCCCTTAGTTTTCTGGCTTTCTAGGCTAAGCCAGCCCTGTTCAGCCACTCTCCTGAAGCCCTTTTTTTTCTAAGATCTGATCATTCTCAGTGTTCTTTGGTCTCTCTCCAACCACTTCAAATCCTTTCTTAATTGCAGTACCCTAAAGAACATTTAGTGCTCCAGCTGAGGCTTCAAGAGCTTCAAGAAGACTTCAAGGACCACTTAATGTGGTGTGTAGACAATATGCCTCCTAGAGCACCTTTTTCACAACACTATTGGCTCATATTCAGCTTGTGCTCCACAACAAGCACAGATCCCTGTTGTTGTTGTTGTTGCTAGAAAGCTGCTTCTTAGCCAGCCCTTTCCCACCCTGTGTTTGTGCAGATGGCAGTTCCTAATAAGCACCTTGCCTGAAGAAAGCAGCCATGAGCTCCCAAAAGAAATCCAGGAATTGCTATGCAGACCCAGAAAACCAAGTCTGAGTCAAATATTGAAAGAATCAGGCTTTTCTGCACTGGGAGAGGTAAAGGTTTGAGACCCTGTGTCTTGAAGGCTGCCATTCCTGCGGAGCAGGAAGGGGACCCAGTGCAGGCTCCCTGGAGCCATGGCAGGGTTGGAAAGAACTGCTGAATTCACAGGAGTGAAAAGGAGGGTGGAATTGGTCCCTATACTGGGAAACTTTATATAATAGAGTAGTATGTCAGAATGAAAAGAGGGTGAGGGGCTTTGGGAATAGAGAGGTAACTCTCCCTTCTCTGGAGCCATCCTTTCATTTTCAATTCACTTAGTGGTGACAGATTTGGTAGAAGAGGCTAAGGGAACTGCATCCCTCTTTTTCAGTCCCCCTTACACGTACACACACATGCCAACACATAGAGGTTGGCACAGGACACACTCCCAGTCATGGAAGACAAACTCTCCCCCATTTACAGTAGCTTCCTTGTCACCCTGTGGCCCTGTCACCAACCCTCGCACTCCCATTAGCTCCCGTGGCTGAGGTTATTATTTGCTCAATGTGATTCTGACAAGCCGTCCTTCAGAGGGGTAAAGCACGTAATTTGAGCAACAGTCTGTCTTCTGTCATGTCAGCTTTTGCAATGATGATCATGGCCAAAGGAGTATTCAAACAGATGCAGTTCTGTTACCATCTTAATTTCCTTTCCCTTTACCACCTTTTTTCCTCCCTTCATCTAGATGTAATAGTTTCATGCTAAAACTTAGGTCCCTGTGGAGGAGATAGCCAGAGGTGAACTTACAAGCCACTGAAGAACAGATTCAATGTGTAATGTATGTGTAATGACATTTTTAAAATATAAATTAAAGGGGGGAGGAGGAACAGATTGCTTCCAAATGGTGAAGGCTGCAACTGGTAATGGAAGAATTATTTTCGTACATTTAAGAGAAAGCACTGAAGTGCTGAAGAGTTTTATAATCTGTTTTATAAATTACTTGACAATGTCCCTCTAGCATAAACCTGGCCAGAATAATTACTACATTCCTTGGCTAATCTCAGCAAGTTAAAATAAAAGCTCCTCCTTTCCCTGTGTGAAATGTGATTTCTGCCCCTTCAGAGGGAATGAACTCATTCTCCTGCTCATTCCATCATACAACCTCCTCCAAGCAGATGAGGGCCAAATAAAATGCAAGTGTTTTCTGCTTGCAGTTCTTTTTCCCAGCGCTTGAAAGGGCTTCTGAGCCCTTTCTCTCCTCCTTTGAATTTATAACGAGCCTCCGCCAAAGCACAGGTCAGCACCTTACCCAAGTTCTTTTCTTTGACTTAATCCTCCTGACAGGCACAGGTCCAATGCCTCATGAAGATCCTCATTAAGTACGTCTGCCCCGTTTCGGTCAGGTGAACATCGTCATGTTGATGAAATAGCCCAGAGGAACTGCTCAGGCATGACTTTATTACTTACACTGAAATACTGCATCTACTAGTCTTGGCAGTGAAGGGTGGTATTTCTCTGAAACTCCCCACTCACCAGATGGGCTGCAGCAGCTCCAGCAGCGGTTCAGCCATCTTTTGGAAAACAGCACTGACAAATGGGTCAATAAACAGCTATGAGGCATTTGAGCACATAGTCTACTTTTATAGCTCCATTAATGCTGTCTCTATAAAAGATACTTGTGTCTTAATGAACAGCCTGCAAGACATTGTAGAAAAACTCTGACTACCAAACGCATGAACAAATTTTTACATCAGGTGCCTGGGACCTTTCTTTCAGAGGAGCTCTTGCCACTACGAACGTTTCAGAAGATCTGGGCAGCCATCACACCGTGTGTAGCGCTGTCTGTGAAATCCTCGATGAAATACCACATCAGAGGTGTCCTCTCTGACTTGGCAGAAAGCCGCGGGGTGTACCAGGGCAGCTAATACAATAACAAGGGGAGGAGTGGTCACTCATCTTTTTTCTTCAGCTAGCTGCTCACGTGAGTGCTAGAGAGGGAAATCTTGTGGTTTTATTGTTTGCACCCCTTTAGGGGATGGTCAAAGGTAATGGCCAGGTGAGGTGCAGTTTTTTATTTTTCCAGAGCACGGTTATAGTGATTTCTGCAAAACAAGAAGTGTTTTGCAGAAACATGTTTCTGTTTCAAAGCTTCTTTTTTACTGTGTTAGCAACTTAGCGGTATACAGCAGGTACAGAATCTCAAAGGGACTATTACAGTTATTTTAGTTGTGGAGGTGATAGGAATTCAATTTTCTGATCTCCCAACATTTTCTGCAAATTTATTGTGGGTGGGCTACAGTGTACCCAAGTGAGACTAACGTACAAAGCATCAGTACATGGGAATGTGGAAAAGCATTTAAAAGTGGTCATAGATGTAGCAAGAGCCAAAAAGGTGCCATTGATGTCAAACTGGCTAAATACTTGTAACTTACCTACTTCTTCAGGAAATACAGTTTTCTCCAAAATACTTAAGTGTGTAATCCTACAGGAATAAACTGGATTTGCCCAAAGCAGTCTAGCCCTTTGATAACCTCTCTTCAGCGCGCCCCCCCCGCCCCCATCCACTAGCAACAGGATAACACTACTTGAACTCTGTGTTCATTTACAAAAGCCCATAATTACACCCTGTTATGTTATTTACTTCTTAATACACCTTGACAGAGCTATACTTGGTCAAGAGCAAGACTTCCCTAAGCATGCAAAAAGTAATTTCCTTTCAAACACCTGTGGAATAAAATCCCCTAGAAATAACTAAGGTCCAGGATACAGAAAACAAAGCCAGGCAAAAGCAGGTCCTTCTGTCTCATGGCTAAAAGTCTCTTCACCTTGACTGAATGCTGGAGGACATGGTTTATTTCTTTTACTAGATTTCCTGCTTATTAAGACTCCCTCATTATTGAGAGAAACCTACTGAGCAATGAAACCACTCCAAAAATGAGTGTTTACTTGAAAAACTGTCCAAGAAATCGTGGGCAGGAACTGCAGGGTGGCCTTCTGCACTAGCTCTGCCCTTTGCAGCAGAGGAGGTGGATAAGCTCCCTTTCCATTCTGCTAATGAAACCCAGGTGAACTGTATCTTTTTACAAGTCTGTCTGACAGTGGTCACCTAAACAAAAAGGCCCCAAGCATCCCAGGTTTTGTGGTTTTTTGCTTTCACTAAAGAGAATGGCAGAAGTGTGATCAGAACGGAGCATCCTTTGATTCACAGCTCTACATCACACCGAGCTATTTCCAGCAAAGTAGTTTTAAAAGGGAGTGTCTGCACCTCCTGAAACAACTGCTACTGTCTAAACTCAAGATACCTTACAAGAAAGAACTGTTCTTTTATATTTAAAAATTAAACAGGTCTGACTAACTATCCAGTAAATTGAAGGTGGGTCATCTTGCTCAAGGAAACGCTGGATGCTGAAAATCCCAAGGTCCATACTTCTGTTCTTGCTACAGGTTTCTTCCCCAACTATTGTTATTTATACTCCAGTAACACCCCAAGGCAGGAGTTAAAGCCACATTATTTTAGGTACGGCGCGTACAACAAATAGACCGATACATCAAAGAGGCTAAGTCCAACATAACAACAATGTTCTTCTGGTTAATTGTGAGTATTTCACTTTATCTTCCATGAAAACTAGAGACAATAACACTGCCTCCTAGCATGTATGTTGAGGCCAGGAAGAGTAGTTCATAAATGTTTGGCAAATGCTTGATTTTTAAGGTGCAAGGTACCAGAGAAGTATAAAGTAATACAGAGAGTTTCCCTCCAGAGCAAAATAAGCATTGTAAAGAAATTATGCAGCACATGTAGCTGTTGCAAAATAAGCAATTGTAAGATTTCAGAATTTTTTCCACATGAATATTGAATAATAATGTGTTCTTTAAATGACCCCAGGGCGTTACAGTAACTGAGACCACATTCCTTCACAAGTCATCACGGCGCTTTGTTTTATTAATAATTATACTACAATGTTTGGTAAATTACAGTAATGCTGGAAATCTCTGTCTCTTGTACACCCTCACTGTTAGATCATCAGTTTGACAATGAAATACTCCAAATCCCAAACCAGCTCTAAAATATATGTCTTTCAGCAGACTTGGTCCTTAACCAGGTCTCTCTGGCTTATCAACAGCCAAAATTTCACAGCAGATATGTCTGCTATTTAAGACTTCTGTTTGCCAAAGTGTTCTTCTGGCTGGGATCAACCCCTTGGGTGCTGTGCTGGAAAACTTGCCAAAAATAGGGAGGCTTGTACTACATTTGGATCTTTCTGTCTTTTCCTCAGATTTCATTTTTAACTTGATATTCTCTCCTGAAAAAGCTCAAGGAAATGACAATGAAGCTAAACAATAATAACACATGATGTTCATGTGACATATTTACATAATAAATATCTCTTCTCACAAGTTCAAAATTTCCCATGCTTTAAATGTAATTATGTAGGAGGAGAAAGGTGGGAGCAAACTTGTTCTCCTTTATGTTAAGCTATCAGCTGTCCATTCACTAAATGTAACAATATAGAAAGCAGCTGCTATAGTAATCTGTACAGTATTTTTGATTTGTTTTGTTTGTTTCTTCATTAGGTACTACTGCAAGACCTTCTCGGTTCTCTGCTAATTTTCCTTGCAAAATATTTCCACATCGATATCTTCCACATAGTAGCAAAATAGTTACAGACCTGTGCAAAAGAAAAAGTGATTGATAGTGTATTGTAAGGCTAATCCGAAGCTTACTGAGGTCGATGTAATTCTCTGCTTCGGCTTCTGTTGGTTTGGGGATCAGACTCTAAAGGAGTGCTTGAGAAATCTTAAAAGTTTATTTTAAATAGGAAAAGATGAACTGCAAGCCAAACAGTTTATTCGGAAGAGAGAGAGAAGAGCAAGGCAAAGATTGTTCTTTTCTCCATGCTACAGACTATGGAGGAACAGTTCTGTTCATAGTGTTGATTTATAAATAACTTAATTGCCAATCTGAAAAATCTTGAAAAAGAAAAACATTCACAGGAAGCAATATGAAAAACATGAAGAACTCTCATACCTTCTGAGGCAATAAATACTGTGAAGCCTTAAACACATGATATTGTGGTTTCAGGATTTAGAATTTCTCCCTTTTTGGCAATTCCCATGAAATTAGCAATTTTGGACACTTGAAAGCACTTTAGATCTCACATGTATTTTGAGATCCAAATTTCCATTGTGTACTTAATTTATCCCAACATTCCTTATTGAAAGCAACAAGATAACTGGATCCCACTATCTGTTCAGCTCATCTCAGTGATTTTGCTCTTCTTTTGCTTTATCTGGCCGTATTTTAGAGACCTGTTTCACATTAGGTGGAGAACTTCTGCCTTTGGAACAACTACTGGAGGGCTTAAAAGTTCATTTCGGAAAAGAGTGATTCAAAAACAGATTCCTGTGTGTTAATGGACTCTTTCTTCCTCCTAAGAAAACAGCGGAGCATAGATTTTCTCATTCCACATCAGACCAGTGATACCATATCTTGTCTCTAACAGCAGCCAGCTATGGGTGCTTCTGACAAAAACACAACAGGCAGTTGGAGACACGTGAACCTGTTGAGAACTTTCCCCTGGCTCTGGCCACAAAGGACATGACTTACATTTTAAAGTTTGAGGGTTTTATGCTCTGTGGGTTGATGATATACTTTTAAATGGTTTTTGTTCTCAGATTCATTGGAAGTCACTTACTGCTGTAAACCAAAAGGAAATAATTATCTTAGTTACCTCTTCCAGAAGATTTAATGTGTTTTTCATCAGTCTCACCTTATGTATTTATGCTAACAGGAAACAGGTCCAATCTCTCTGATATTTCCTTCACCTCAAAAAGTCTAAAGAAACTACTTTAGACTTTTACAGCAGTGTGACATGCCTTTGTATCATTTTATCTCTGTGAGTATTACACAAAATGTCATGAATAAAACTGAGAATAATATTCCAGCTAGGAAAATCTTATTTGTTTATGCAGTGGCATTGTAATATCTTCTATTTCACAAACTCATTTTATGTCTTACCAGGTTTGTCTGGCATTAGGTAAATGTTACGGAGTTAGTTCATTTCCCAGCCTGAACTTTCTTACTACTTTGAGAGGGTGTTCAGCCATCCCAAGTTTTGATTGATTTTGAATGATGTGTGTCACCACTTCTTTGTTCCATGAGTTTTGCCAGCTCTGAAAAGCAAACAAACAAAATGTAAGATGAGTTATAGGATTCTTACGGGACTCTGCTGCTAATTATCTCGTAGCACTTTTCTCCTCAGGAAAATAATGTTTAAATTATATCACATTTCTTCAGATTTTATATCTTTTCCAAAGACACACTGTTTGGCAAAATGAAGACTGTAACTTCTGCATGTGATTTAAAGGATAAACAAAAAGGGGAAAAAAAATCTGCTAGTTCAATAAAATAATTCTGCCAGAGGAAAACCATAGCTAATGTCAGATTAGTGTCAAAGCCTCCCTGTGCTACTTGTGCCTTGCTTTTTTCCCTAAGGCTACCTTTCTGAGAGGGATGGTGAGCTCTCACCAGCAGCCTACCTCCCATTTCTGCTCCTTGGTCTTGAACAATGCCTCCTTTTCCTGCCTGTAGTAATTCAGTGACAGACATAGCAACGCATAAATCATGTGGAGTAGGAATCTAATTTTCTGAGTAATTGCACTGAGAAGCTAAAGCGTAAACTGAGTGCAGGACACCTCTCATGGCATCTCCTGCCAGCAGCTCCCCTCCATACAGCATAGAAACCACCCAGGTATCTCCATTTCCAAAGAAAATAATCACCTTTTGTTCTACCATGGATATTAATCAGTTCTACTATCTATAACGTGTGTCCTAATAAATGCAACAATATCGTCACTGTAAATAAGTCCATGTAAAAATTATTTACTGAGGATTATTTATATATCAAAAGTTATTTCAGGGAAGTTCACGTGTTTAGATTTATCAAGGTGAAAGGCAAACCAACATTAAGGACATCGGGCGTAACAATATCAACCACGGTTACTGAGTAATACCACCATGTGACAAGCTGCAAACTTTTCTAATCCTAACCCAGGCTTGGAAGAAAACACCAGACTCTCAAGAGGACAATTGACACTGCAATGTTTAACAGCACTGCAATTAGGTATTTATTATATGTAATAGCTCCCAGCTATCCATTAAGAATGTATATATTTCACTTTATTCATTACTCTTGAGCATATGTTTTTAAGCATGTGTATGTATGTGTCCAGAAAAAATAAACACATCTTAATTGAATCCAAAATTTAAGGTGGACTTCCTTGGGACATTAGAGCTGTCATTATTGAGTGTCGATACTTGAAGTCTGGAAAACTGTATTCAACAACTATTAAAGCTACATCCAACACTCAGTAGTGGCTTCAGAGACCTAATTTTCTTCACTCACGTTCAGCGGAAAATTGGTCTTGATGTCTTATAGGCTTTTATTTTAGTATAATCTATGTTTTAAAATGGAAAGCCAAACTTTTGGTGAGCTCTAAATTGTAACATACATTTTAATTTTTTGGAATTAAATTTTGTTATGAAATCATGACAGAACAGTTATTTTTGTAGATATATTTATTGTTTTGTTGTAAAATAGAAGTTGACTTCATTTTCCATGCTTGAACTCTGAAAATGGCCACATTGAAGACTGCAGTCAAACTGCACATCAACTTAAACCTTAAACAAGCATTCAGTTATGCACTGGCCAACTTGATTCCACCACAAATTGCATTGCTTTCTGACAAACGCTGCCAGAGCAAAATTAAAATAACAGAAATCGGGATTATTTTAGCAGTACTGCCTTTACAATCAAATTTTTAAAAGTCTGAATAGTCGAGATTAATGTAGTGTAAATCAATGTGTTTGGCTTTGTAGTAGAAGGGTCATATCTTGGATCATAATCTTTCTTTTGAAGAAAATCCTGCCTTTCAGAAACCAAATATATAACAACTGTAACTTTCTATCTGACTTTTCTGACCTAGTCATGGTTCCCATCATCCCAGAGTTGATATAATGTCTGCTCTTTATTTTCTAAGAACTACCTAAATGTTTCAAATTCTATGTTTCTTCTGAACAAATGTGATGTGAAAAGAGTTACACTTTATCTCAAAAGTTCTCGTGCTGAGATATATTAAAGAATACAGTGAACTTATTGCTGTCCAAAATTTTCTACCGAGGTTGGTTAGCTCTATGAAGAGAAAACCCTGTCTCAAAACTGAACCATAGGTTTCATGCAGAGTTCATTAATAATGTAGTAAAGTTTTTGGGTTTTTTTATGGCTTACATCTTCTTTTATGCAGCAGATTGGATTATAGCAAAGATTTTGTCCAGCTTTAACATTCACTGTTATTTTTGTCTTCCAAAACTGAATTCCGCACCTGTCAAGAAAATACTGTGCGTTCAGCAAAGGTCTGAGTTTTAGAGGTGATGGATCCAGTGAAACATGAACTCCAGGTCCACACAGCACACGGTGCTGGTTATGCATTTTAGCAGAGCTGAACTCTCATTCCAAGTCACATCCACCAAAATTCATTGCATCAGGAGCAGGCCTGGATAAACACTTTTTTTTTTCTTGTTTGAGACCACCAAGCCCTGCACACTGAACGTGATACTCAGTCTATTGTCTCTCACCCCAAATCCTTGCCCCAGTGCCTGCATCTCCCCTTTTGTGGTGTAGTGTGGTGTGGTGCCTCCACCTCTCTCCTCTACCCCACAACCTTCCCATTTGCCTGCCACGACTCACTGCTGCCCGGGCCCTGGAGGGCTGTGTCCCCTTCATTTGGCACAATCCCCAAAGTATTTGTCTTATGGATCAGCATTTAAGCGGTTTAATGTGCCCACAGTTTTTCAGTGTGTATGCAAAACAGAGTGTCTTCAGCATTTAAACTGAGATTAGGCCTGCAGCACTCTGTGTTTCTATTGTATGTGCTGCTATTTTTAGCGAGATTGGAATATACGCTATTCAGCTTAATAATAAACATTAGTGCTTGTTAAAGGGAATAGAAACATCGTAATTCTGCTGTGTTTTTAACTAATTTTTTGGCTGGCTTTCTGCAACGTAGCGGGTGATGGAAAATTATAGCACGCCAACAGCATGGTAACAATTTCCTCTACAGCAATGGGCTTCTACATGACATCGTGATGTGGAAGCAATGATATTTTGCAACCAAAACATCATCTGAAAAGCAAAAACTGCTGTGTAGATCTAATTTAGAAGTTAGGAAACTTACTGTTTTCATAACTTGACTCCTAGCCTTGTCAGTTATTCTATGAAAAATGGGCATGAATGGCAAGAGAGAAACGATGTGCAGGATTCTGTAAAATAATTTGATGTTTACATAACATCAACACCTGAACAGAGAAGGACCACAACTGAAAGTGTGAATCCTGTCTAATGAAAATGTAGGCACAATTCAAAAGCCGTGTCTTTAAATATATCCATAGTGATATTGAAATAATACAAACCCTTAAGTTCTTCAGTCCTCGCCTGACACATTTTTATTTTTCTTTCTGTAGTTTTGAATTAAGTAATATAAAAATAATAGGGTAAAATTTGCACTGCTTTTACAGACATTGCTGTGTTCAGAAAAGAAAAACAAAATAAAGCATGATTATTGACTCAGAAGTGTAAGAGACATGCAGCAAGTCAAAAGAAGCAACAGAAACTCACAGGAGGAAACTGAGGGCAGAACGTACCCCTATAAATTTAATGCTTATCAAGCAATGTAAAGAAATGAGAAGGGGTTGAACAGCCATAATACAAAAAAAATAGTGTAACTGTGAGGGCCAGAGAAGATGAACTACAAGAAGCAAACAACAATCTGCGTGTAAAGAGTGTAGAGCAATGGTTACTGCAATCTACAGACTAAACAAGCAATTACCTACTTGTGCTATACATTGATCATTTTAATAAATGAGAGAAAATATGAGCTATTGAAAGGGATATATAACAAACTGCATGGAAAATGTAAAAATTTGCAGAGGAAAGTGTTCAGTCTAGATGTTACAGTTCTGTCAATCTAACTATTGAATAAATAGGTATCCACAAGTATCATGAATTTATAAAGAATAAATATCTGAAGGCAAATCATATAGCACAATGGCGCACAGAGGAAAATCTCTGTAAGTTGTAAGAGCTAGGTAATTCTGGGAACACAAAAAGGCATGATGCCAAATAATTCCCCAAAGTTAAAGCAAAAAAAAAAAAAAAAGAAAAGAAAAAAAAAGAGAAAAATGAAGTCCGTGTATCTACAGCCTGGTTAAGCAATTGAGTGTAATTTTTTAGAAGTATAATATTGGGACTATATGTCTGAAATCTATATAAGGTCAGCATCCAACATTTGAGTCTTTCATTGGTTCAGGCTGTTTCACTCAACTCTAAACAGCTGTCAGAAATCTTTGTATATGGTACATTTTGCCTTGTTGGATTTTTTTGGTTTGCTTTGTTTTACAGATTTGTAGGTGTTTATTATCATTTCCTCCCGTGCCTCCAGCCTGTTCCACTGATACACCAGTGATGAGTGAACTCCAAACAGTAGGATGTTTTAGTGAATTACATAAATCAAATATTTTGCACATAATGAGCTCCTTTTATAACACAAGCTGTTGCACCTCTGTGTGTATGTTCCTATTTCTAAATCAGTCAACAGCACGTATAGCACACTGTAGAGTCTGAGAGCTTTTCACTTCGAGGCATCCAGAAACTCTGAGCCTTAGCTGGCTCAGTGAAGGATCCAGGCTGTGAAATCCACTGGAAAGTGCCAAAATGGAGCATGTGCTGTTTGACCTACCTCAAAGGGACAGGGGATATCAGGAACATGTCTGCATCTTATGGTGGGGATCTTAGGGGCTACTTGGTGGATGAGCTACAAGCAGGTGTGGTGAGGACCCTGCAGTAGCCCCTTACATGAGTCCCAGCTCCCTTGCAGTAGTGGTTTCTTCCACCCAGGGCTGGGAGCCATAGCTGAGGTAATGCACAAAAGACTCCCATCTCTCTTCCTTTTTGGATGCTTGCTATTGACTTCATCTAACTGGATGATTCATAGTGACTTTCTTAAGAACTTGGTGGAACAAGAAGTTAGATCAGATTTGGGGTTGTATGAAAATATATTGAACAAACTGCTAACTGGACCAAGTTAACAGCTCTCCTGTTCCCTCTCCTGAGCATTCAGACCATAGCCTGATGCCTTTGTAAGGTACTGGTGCTCCCTGCACATGCCAGGAAATGAGTGAGAGGTTTAGGTCTAACATCATCAGCTACAACGGCTGTTATATATAGAATCATAGCATTATTTAGTTTGGGAAAGACCTTTAATATCACCAAGTCCAACTGTTAACCTAACACTGACAAGTCCAACCACTAAACCATGTCCCTAAACACCACATCTACACATCTTTTAAATACCTCCAGGGATGGTGACTCAACCACTTCCCTGGGCAAGTTGTTCCAATGTTTCACAACCCTTTCAATGAACAATTTTTTCCTAACATTCAATATAAACCTCCCCTGGCATGATTTGAGGCCATTTCCCCTTGTCCTATCACTCGTTATCTGCAAGAAGAGGCCGACCCCCAGCCTACCACAACTTCCTTTCAGGTAGTTGTAGAGGGCAATAAGGTCTCCCCTCAGGCTCCTCTTCTCGAGGCTAAACAACCCCACTTCCCTCAGCTGCTCCTTTTAAGACTTGTGTTCCAGACCCTTCACCAGCTTCATTGCCCTTCTTGCACACTCCAGCACCTCTGTGTCTTTCTTGTAGAGAGGGGCCCAAAACTGAACACAGTATTTGAGCTGCTGCCTCACCAGGGCTGAGTGCAGGGGGATGATCACGAGAATGCTGTGCGAAACAGGCAGTATGTTTGCTATCTGTCTGATGAAGAAAATCCAGTCACTTTTTGGACATGTTTGCTGAGTACATGCAGTTAAACTGTATTACACAGCAGTTTGGACAAGACTGGCCTGTGCAAATCAAACTGTAGGTGTTCAGTCAGTTCAGCATATTTGGACACGACAAGAATTGCAGGAAATGTGCAGATCACCTGCAAGGCGTTGAGCAGCGTATCCAAAGTGTCCTGCATCTGGCTTGCTCCACAAACATAGTTAATCTACAGGTGCTTAGGGTGCCATGGCTGTGTCTGGGCGCCACCACCCTGGCTGCTCAACCAGGGGTCTTTTGCCAACAGCTTACAGTCACAGCCAGAGGAGTATGGGCCCAAGCAAAATGAAAGAAGTTGTTCTTAGGAAAACTGGGTGCTCCATTGGTTTGCTAAATCTTACAAATGAGGTAAATGATAAACCCTCTCATCAGATTTTTCTTGTCTCCCCATTTTACTTTTATGTGTTTATGTACGTGCACTCACAGCAATGCACACATGGCCAACCTCTACTCCCTCACAATACTGCTTGTGTCACCTCAGCACTTCTGTCCTCCCCAGCTCTCTGTTACTCAGCGTAAATGTTTTATAGAGGCTTAATATGCTTTGTGTATCTGCTCTTTAGAGAGTGCAGACTGCAGGCAGAGGCAGTGCTGCAGAAGAAACGCAGGCGTAGCTGCAGCTAAACAAACAGGACTGTTTGAACAGAGCCATGAAAAGCACACAAACTGCAGACTGAAATGGGACCGGCTGCTATAAGGCAAGGATTACAGCTCGGGTGGGTGGTGTCAAGAATTTAGGGGTAAGCAGTTGGAATCAAGTCAAAACAGATTAATAATCTATAGGAAAGGGGGGGTTTCTAAACTTTGCAAGTGGCAGGAAAGAGGAAGGTGTTGAATTGGGAAAGTAGGTGTAGTGTCAGTGTAGAAAGTGACGACAAGTCAAAGGAAGAGCTGCAGTCTGTGGGACTGAAGTACTTGACATGAGAAAATGGTAGGGAACAGGGCACAACATGCCTCAATTTGAGGTTGGAAAGACATGTTGGGATGGAACAGAAAAGGGGCACAGTGGAGTTTGGGAAGGAATAGAATCAAAAGGTGAATGACATCATAAAAGAGTGAAATTCACTTTCCCTCCTTGCTGGTTTGTTGCCTTTATTGAGAACTCAAATGCTTTGAAAATCAAGAGGTTTTCTGCTTTTAAACTGAGAACTAAAGAACCCCAGAGCATGTTTATTTAGCATTGCTGTATCTGTGTCTCAGTTGCTTCATTATCTTCTATGATCCAGCTGGACTGTATCATCCCATGATGCGCAACAGTGGCTCACCAAAAGGCTCATAAACCCATTAGACTTGAAATGAGATGCAAAGTGGGGTTCTTGAATAGCTTTCCATTTGGAGAACAGAAGGCAAGAACTTCAGTGAGTTTTAAGAAGTGCTTGTGTCTGTGAACGTGAGCGTACAGCATTTTCATTGCAATGGACTCGGTGAATGTTTTCCTGGATTTAGAAAGTATTTTGAGACTCAGATGCTCATGAACTATGAGAGCATCATGCATCAAACTGAAAAGCTGTCAGGTACACAAAAGGACTAAAGGTCATAAGAAACTAGAAATACAAATCAACTACCCTAACAGGTTATATCTACATAGAAAAAATATTTTACTCTTTAGAAACATTTTGTGTCTTGCACTTTTGTAGGGAATTAATGAGATTTTTCAGGGAAAATGGGTATTTCTACATGTGCCTGTGTTACCTCCTGAGTCAAAAGCCACAAAAAAAGGAGAGAATCGTCCTGTCTGATCTAGTGCTCCTTATTTTTGGATGAGTGTTATTTTTCATTTCAGGAAAAGGAAACAAGAATGAGAATGTTACGCTGAACACAGCAGACACCAGGTAAATGTAAACATTATTCTGGAATCTGCCAACAGTGATGTGCTTCACCACTTGACTGATTGATGTGACTCTCACGTAGCTGAGCTTTGTAAAGACTCCTTTATGGCCCACAGATGTGATTTTATGTTGACATCACTGAAACAAATCAAATTCCAAGGCAAGACTGTGAAGGCCAGCACAAAATCTAAATCAACCATATCTTAGGCATAAATGTACCACTGAAATAGATTGTTTAAGTTGTTTAACTTCAGCTTCAGTTAGGTCACCACAATACACCCTTGTAAGAAAAGCAGCCTAGGATGTCTTGCAAGGTACAATGAGGTGCAAAATTACATCTACTCAGGAAATTAAGAAAGTTTCCTTGGAAAAGACAACGTATCTGAACAAGTGGTGTTGGTTAAGCACAATATCCTCAAGAACAGGGAAATATAGGCTCAAAATTTACAACAGTAATACATTGTTAATGACAATTTGCAACTTTTAAACATTTTCTGGGCTTCGTGTTGGAAGCACAGGTGATTTTCTTAGCTATTATTTGTAGCAAACAAACAAATGAAAGTTAGATTTCTGTTGCTCCCTTAAATCTATGAATAATTCTCTACACACGTACAACCCTTGCAAGAACACATTACTGGTAGTGATAAATTCAAATCCCAAGTGCGGGCTTTGCTAACAGGACTGTCCCTATACAGACCTTTTGCACTGAAAAAAAGTTCCTGTAAAAACACCTCAGATCTGACTCTGCAAAAGATGGGCACATTTCAGTTACTAGACTATGGTCTAGGCAAAAGCACTATCACAAACCTTAAACATTTCCAGGTCCTCTGTGACTTTTTTTCCAGCATGTATCCAAATGGTTGGTTTGAGGCTTGGTTTTTTTTAAACGCCCGTGTCTTAACCTACACAAGTGACAACAGACAGTTAAACTTGTGCTGCTCAGTTTGCCAAACTGCTTACTAAAACAGAGATCCAAAGGGATTCATTATTTCAAAACTCCCATCAAACAAAACAGGAAAATATTAGTCTTACAGGTAAGGAGGAACTTCAGTATGAATTGTGAATGATGAAATCTAGCTACTGGCATTGTGTTGTGTTAGTACAGCCAAAAAAGTGAGCATAAGAATTTAAAAAAAGTAAGTGGAATAGTCTTTTCCAATATTTCCCTCCTTTTGCAGCACAGTTGTTTCAAATTTATATTAGCTTATCCTTTCAAAACCGTTCCTAACCACTTCACAGGTATTTCTCTCTCCAGATAAAATTAATTCTTTCTGAATGACATTTCAACAGCCCTTGAACAGATGTTTTTAGTTTGAAATGGAGCCTGCAGACTCAAAACTGATTTTCTGAATTTTTTTTTCACCATAGAAGTAAAGTTAATGAGTAAGCTCTCCTTTCACCTTCAGTCAATTTACTGGTGTACAGTGTTTGTAGCCCCCATGGAACAGTAGTCTCATATTTTAAAAAATCTCAAAATTCAGTAAACATTCACTCTGGTGTTTCCTATGAAAATTACTTCTTGTCATTTCTTTTCCCCCTAGAACATGATGAACCTTCCATGGTATCATTTTATCTGGATGAGTAACCAAAAGATCTGGCATAAAATTTATTTACACTTGCTTTTGCCTTAAAATAAGTGAAAGGGAGCTGTGCCATGATAAGACACTTGTAGTTATATTATTTTTTGCATCAATAATGCAACCTAATAATTGGACTATTGTGTCTACAAATGAACTTTTAAAATAGTCTGGAAAAAGACACTAGTCTTTTTAATATAGTTACACTAACAATTAATTCTTCATTTAATATTTTCAGTGTGCTTGAATTGAAGCATTGCAAAACTGCTTGGAATTAACAATAATCATCAGCGGGTCTTATTCTGAGATCTTGCTCACCCTGTATCCATATCATAACTTCCAAACCACTCTGTTCAGCAATAAAAGACCACGATGAGTCCACCCATTTGCTGATTTATACATTTGATTTTCTGTGTAGTTGTAGCACCACTGGATTGCCCATGCGTGTAAAGCATACGATGAACAAAGTTTGGTGTTTCCAGCTTCACTGAACTGGAATACTGGTCTCCAAATTTGAAGGGCTCAGTTTTGGACCAGGATGAGAATTTTTCCTACATTCAGAGCCTCCACTGTAAGGAAAAAAAAAAAACCCAAATATTTTAATCTGACTTTTTGCTACAGATACGATGATTTAGTTTGGCTCCTCTCTGGCCAAAGGGCGGAGGCTGCTGCCCTCTGATGCCTCACTGGTATGTGTGATAGAGATGATAATCTGTCACATTTCTAGTGAATCAAAGATAGACTGCTCACTGCTCTGTGCCTTGTAGATTTACCTACAGCAGATAATAAAATTCACATGTGTTTACAAAGTATTAGCCTAATTGGAAAAAACCGGTCTGCTGGTAATGACCACCCACAGTATGAGGCAATGGAGAAACAGGCTTCTGTCAGGATTAGCACACTTTGGCCAGAGTATCAGGGACTGAGAAGAAGGTCTAAGGAACTTAGCAGTACTTTTCCCAGTATAGGTCATCCTCAAAGAACAGAAAAGCAGTAAATTATACTCTAGTTAATACTAATGCTACACACAGGCAGTAGATACAACAAATTCTGCTATTGCTTTTAGCAGCACATGACACTTGCTCTCTTCTCCTCCTGTACATCTATAACATAAATTTACAAGATCAGCACCAAATAATTGGGTCTGGATATGCCCAATCTGTAGAAAATAAGGCTGTAAATATATTTTTAAAAAGCAGGAGCATGAAACAAAAGCATTTAAAAATACATGCTACGAATAAAAAACAACAAAGCAAATGCTATTTAGATAACTATGATGCTTGAAAAATGTTTGATCAAATGTATTTGGGGATGTAGGTTACATAAGGAACTACCGTACATCTATTCTCTTCTTCAGTCTCAAAGATTTTTTTAAGGATGTTTCTCTGGTTTCCACAATTCAAACACAGATTGTGACTCCATACTTAAAGCTTGGGCCTGTATTCTGATACCTTTACTCAAGCTGGATCCTGTCTTACTCTTCAGTTAACTTCCAGCAGTTTCAATGGGACTGTTCGTAATATAAAGGTGACTGGATCTGGACCTCTAAAACAAAGACATACCTTCCATACCGGTAGGCAGGTCTTGTTTTTCTGCCAGAACACAAGTGTCTTTTCAGAAAGTATCAAGTACAAGTTGCTGCTCTTCATCAGGCTGCACAGGTTTTCAGGCAGGAATATTTTTAAAACTTTTATTTATTATTAAGGAAAGATCTGTTCTTTTTTCTTGCGAGCTGGCCAAACCTCAGCAGCACTTCTGCGAGCTCCAGATGCTGTTATGCCCAAAATTTCAGTGCACTGGATTCCCGTAACTAAAACAAGCTCAGACATGAGTAACACACTCCCCAACAGCTTTCTAGTCCATAAGCTTAAAGAAACAACTGACTCACCTAGCAGTATTGCATACTTTGGTCCAAATATTACTTTAAAAATATATATAAAGGAGCACAGTAATTTTTTGCAAGCTTTTAGAGACTTATTACTCCTGTCAAATTGCAGACTGTGGGAGTTTTGAAGGCAAAAATTAGGCAGCTCAAGAAATGCATGTCAAAACGCCTAATGACATTCTGCAGTCCTCCACCATTTTAAGAAAGGAATCTTTTCTCTGTCTCTCAAAGTTTAAATTGAACCAGATTTAATTAATTCATACCCTGGGAAATATATTTTAACTTTAGTTTATTTAATTTCAGAACAGAGGACTAAAATAGTAAAAAAAAAAAAAAATGATCACTTGCTAAAGAAATGAGTGGGCCAGGTTCTTTATTCTGTCACGTTTTAGAGTACACATCTGATGCATCTGTGTTGGGCCAGTCCAGATTTGCTTCCTTGGCTTCACTATAATCTGGCACAACATAGAGAACCTCACAGGAAAAACACAGGTCTGAAGGAAACCATCCAGGCACTAAGTGCCATCAGCATTACAGCTCTATAAAGATGAGCTTTAAGCCACCTGGGCATATACCTTAAGACAAGTCCTGTTTACAAAGGCAAGTAGTTACAGGACAAGGGGTAATGGGTTTAAACTAAAAGAGGGAGGATTTAGACTAGATATAAAGAGAAAATTCTTTCCTGTGAGGGTGGTGAGGCACTGGAACAGGCTGCCCAGAGAAGCTGTGGATGCCCCATCCCTGGCAGTGCTCAAGGCCAGGTTGGGTGGGGTTTTGGGCACCCTGGTCTAGTGTAGGGTGTCCCTGCCCATGGCAGGGGGGATTGGAACTAGATGATCTTTGAGGTCCCTTCCAACCCAAATCATGCCATGATTCTATGACAGCAGCGTGTGGCTCAACTGCACTGTGGGACCTTGCAGAAACCCATAGGTTTGTAGACTGCAGAGTATTCCTCAGGTCATAAATACAATTGTAGCAGTCATGTTAATACGACCGGCTGCACTACTGACATCTGCCATTACACTAGAATGCTATTCAAGCACTGATGAGGGTAGTTTATGTGCTGATTCTTTGTTTTAAACTTTATCTTTCTCAAAGTTTATCACTGGGAGCTGAGTTTTCTTTGTCTTTCAACCCACATTACGTTACATATGGCCTAAAAATGGTATCATTGGCAACTTGCCTGATTGGAAAGACTATGAATTACATAAAACAAGAATTTATTAATGTAATCTCTGACCTTCCACTCTCTGCCTGAGAAAGAGTTTCATTATGCTGTTACTGTCATATCTAAATAGTGCAGCATGTTTTCCCATTGGATTTTCATTGGAGAATTGTGATTACAAACAAAAGATAAGTGTTTTAAAATGTTCAATATAAAATATACAGGGTTTGTTTGTTTTTAAGGAAAGAAAAAAAAAGAGAAGATGCAAGATTTTTATAGAGCATGTGTTGACTAAGCCTTGGTATTAAATGTCAGGTGAGTTTCTTAAACACAGTTAAATTCCCAAATCTGCAAAGCTGATGCAATACAGAGGTATGTAGGGGAGAGAGACAGTTAGATTCACTGTTGTTTTACTGTGAAGGGTGGGATCAAAAGTCCATAGTTAGTAACTGTAAATTTCAGTGGTTCTTTGGCTTGGAAGTTGTAATCCAAACAAACTTCTGTAATGATTTGTAACAGAAACCCTCAGTAAAGATGCATGGGATTCCTGGGTTTTATATCTGAGAGTTGAGAATAAGGTGTTCTGGAACAGACCGCTTTTATCTCCAAATAGCTACATAAAATGGAAATACATATGCTGAAGGAATCAAGATAATTGAATTTTTTCTTAAAAAAAAAAAGAAGAAACACCGTAATATTTGTCCATGGGGTCCAGTTTTATTCCTATTTAAGGTCCTTATGCTGCACACTACTGGATGAATTCACATTTTTATTCAGGCTGCCACGGGGCTTACTGACTTATGGCTTCACTTACGCAAGCTGTGTGCTCGGATGTGGATCTTACCTCTCATATTAATATATAGTCTGCATATATCCCAGCAATTTAACTAATTTGATGGAAGGGACAAATTTTTTTTTGAGCAGAGGCATCAGTAGATTGTGTTTTGTCATGATGTAAACCTGGAAAAGAAACTAATTAATCTACAAAGATTCAATGTACTCCACCATCTTCAGTAGTTTTGTAAGTAGTTCATGGTTTAATACTTCACTGAGGAAGGAAGATGTGCAAAAGCCTGTGGATCCATCACTTAATGGAGGAAATATTTTTGTATGTCCATAAGATACCTGCACCTGTCACAGCTTCAGACTCACTATTTAGGGAGATTATGTCAATGGGGAACATGCTCAGGATCCTCTGTAGGTGGCATGAATTTCATGGCCTGCCTTCACCTATCCCCGACCCAGCCACTCCAAGGTGCTTTCCTTTAAACCAGTGTTACACCTGAGCTTGTCACTTCCCTTTTTGGTCCTTCCCAAGGAGCAAAGACAACACTTTTAGAGTCATTCAGGTCTTTAAAGCTCTGGTTCCGTCCCTACTGAAGCTTTCAAAAGCATTTGAATAAGTTTGGTGCCTTGTTTTCAAATCAGAATCTTTCAACGAGCTGCTGAAAAATCTGTGACTATTTGCCTCTGTTTGGCTGCTAAATACTCCCGAAAATCTGCTTCTACATGTGTGTTTGCAGCTGCGTGCTTATGTTGCTCATGACACTCAGCTTCAAACCATCCTCCACTGTGCGACCAACATCTGTATGCTACGTGAGTATGGAAATGATGCAAAAATGCTAGAAGTGACAAGGAATTCTCCACTGAAACTTTGCAGTCTAGGATTTCCTCAGGGCTTACTCCAAAAGTCTCCTAGTTTAAACCATAGCTCCCAGGTTTGTTAGGCAGACAGATTTCTGTCTCTGTGAAACCCCTCAGGCTGCTTCTGATCCCATGGGTCTGCCTCACATGGTGTCCTGACTCTAGGACGCTGCTTCAGTGATGAAAGAACTGACTGTTTGCTAGCTTTTTGGTGTAAAAGGAAAGGAACCAGAACAATTTTCCAAAACTTTTTTTTTTTTTAAATTTCCTTACAAAATTGCACAATTTTGATTTTTGGTTTCTATTTTAAATTTCCAGCAACACAGAATTCGGGACTCTAATCAGCTGTAAATGGAATAGTATGAGTGCAATATCTCAATATTTAATATTGAAAGCCACTCAAGTAATGACCCAATCTGCAGCAAAAATATTAAAATAACACATGCATTTTGGTGTCTGCTCTTCCTATAGCCAGAAGATTCTCATTTATTTCTTATTTCTTGTTTTGCCTGGGACTTTGACCATTACTTTGTCTTGGACACACTCCAGGTAAAATTTTTTGGTCTGTTTTTTCAGCAGTAATAAACACTTGAATCTTCCATACCTTTCACTCTTTAGTGCCAATCATCAGAAAGACATCATCTCTTGAATCCAAATCCTGAGGAACCACAAAGTCAGATCAAAGTCTGTGCATGGAATAGGCATATTTTATCTCTGGTAAACAGCTATGTTAAAATGACATTTCCATCTTTGAGATTTATGTGCTCATAAAGTCAAGTGCAGTATTGTAGATCTTTACTTAATTGCTTTTGCAACTTGCTTTACTATGGGTCTTAAATCACCCCAAAGACTGCCTCATCTTTTTAATAAAGAGGTTACAGTGTTGTTTCCAAGCAAGTCTGTTCTGGAAATCTGCACCTTTCCTCTTTATTTGTTTTACTATCACTCAGAGAATGAAAATGTATATAAACAATTCATCCATGAAGTTCCATGCATTGGTGTCATAACTTTGATGCCTTTGAATCTTCATATTTGAACAGTTTACAGCTCAGACATCTGACTTGATTGACCACAGATGTCTATGATATCACTAAGTTCTTTGGAAGACAGGGCATATTATTGCAGTATTAATGTTGAATATGTTTCTGTTTAATATGTGCTCCTGAGACCAAATTCCCTGTGTCATCTGGGATGCTTTCTCCAGATAAGAACAAGTTAATAGAGTTCTGCTAGCAGTTAAAGTCAGACTCAGCCCCAAAACCAACAAGTGAAATTAATATAATCAGATAGTTCAATGTGGATGCTAATAGTTTACGTTAATTCAAAAATAGATCAAACACATTCATGGAAGAACCTATTCAGGGTTATTAACCATAAAGCTCAGGAAATCCCCAATGAAGGTCAAAAACATGCTGCTATTTGTGCCCTGTTCAGACACTTTTTCCTATACAGCTGTTATTATCACTTATATAAACAGGAAGACTTAGATCATCTGTAGTCTGATTCAGTACGGCTGTTTATATGTCCTTATCTCAACTTTGAAGAAAGAAACAGCAATTAATAGAAAACATTTTACTCATGTCAGTAAATGAATGGACCTTCCAATCTAATGAAAGCCACACAAGGAATCTTAGGAGAGTATAATACTCAATAGCACATGATTTTTGATACAACAGGACTAGCACTAAAATCAGTAGGAAAAGTCCTTTGGATTTCAGTGAAGACTCAAGTCAGTACTGATCAATAATGCTAATGAAGAAAAAAAAAAAACAAAACCCAAAATGTCACTACTAGAGAGATAATGTAAGTCCATAGAAGCATACAATTTGCAAATTCCAAAGAAATAATATTTCTTGCATTGCGTAAGACCTTTAGTTCTTCATCATCATTTTTGGAATGTGAAAATACTACATTGACAGCATTCATAGCTGTCATACACAATGTTTAATCCATTGAAATTCCACTCTGTCCTCCTGTCAGGGTGTTTGGAAGGTTGCTTGTTCAATGCTGTAAAAATTCAAATGTCACTACAAAAATCAGAGCTCACTTGCTCTTGTTTAAAGTTCTGCCACACCTCCTCATATATCACCACTTCCTGAATTAACAACAAAACCAGATCCAGAATTTCCTGCTAAAATAACTACGGAAGCACCCTGGAATTTTTCTCCCTCCCTTTCCCTCTGCCACTATTACCTGAACAGATGTGGACTTTATTTTGGGGCAACCATTATCCTTACCACATATTGTGACTACTGTTAATATTAAATTCCTTCCTTATCTCTTTAATGTCCCTTCTAGCTTTATGCCAGTCTCCTCACAGAAAGTAAGTGAGTGTTGATTAAAGCAGTACAATCAATCATTTATGACCCCTGTACAATCCAATAAATGCTGATTTGGTCACCTGTTGTTTCAAAATACACCTTAACAAATGTGTTTAAATCAAAGCACAGTTAAGGTTCATTTAAAAGATAACAGGTTAGGAATACATATTACTTAAAGTACAAAAGCAACCATCATGAGATTGTAGTTCTGCAGAATCTATAGTTTTCAAAGGTAATTAGTGTCCAGAAGTTTAATAATCCAGCTGCGACTTATTTGTGTTAACCAACCTCTCAGGCTTTTAAATTCAACATTCTTTGAAATCAGATCTTAAATGTCTCCTGAAACTCCTGCTAAACAGTCACAGTTCCTTAAAGTGATGCAATTACCTAGCTCCGTGTTCATAAAAAAATAACAGTTCATTTCTCCTTCTCCTGACAGAAGACGATTCTGGAAATACAAATTCTAGTGCTCGAAAACTAGACGGGCAGGAAGAAGAGCCCAGAAGATCTTATCTTTAGAACTGATGACATTTAAAGGAATCACGTGATTTTGGGAGCTCAAACTAGGGAGGAGAATATGCATTTGTAGAGTTTGAAACCCGATTGCTGCTACATGCCAAAGATATGTGGGTTACTACTACTGCTCCCCATTGATTACACTTACACAAGCGTGCCAGTATTTGCTGTCATCATATCTTTGTTTTGGTGTAGAGAAAAACACTATCTCGTGTATTTATTTAATGCTTCTACTTCTTGTCCAGCCTAGACAAGGGAGTAAAGGACTCTATATATACACACAAACATCTTGATGGGATTGGAGGGAAGGAAATTTTTCTAAAATTTAAAAATAACTTAGATATGAGAGTGAAATTTGATCTGGATTTTTACTGTAAACTGGTTTCGAATTTTAATTCTAACAAAAAAAAAGAGTAAAGATTATATTTACAAAATCATTCAACAGTGCTAAGAACATAAAAGACAGTACAATACAACCACATTTTTCCTCACAGAAGCCTAGGGAGATTTCAATAGCATATATTTATGAATCAAACTATCGAAACAGAACTTGGTTCTTTCATTTCTTTTAAATTCTTAGCACCACCCTATTCATAACTCTCAATATGAAATAAATTACGTTCTTCATTGGTCCTTTTTCCTGAGATAAACACAAACAGATGGACACATGTAAGTCAGGAAAAGAGATTAGTACTATGGAAGAGACATTAAGAAGATGCAAGTTACATCTGTGCATTTACATTGGGTTTCAACTAACTCTGGCCTTTTTACCTATCCTCTAAACCAAGTTCCAGGAGTCAGAGATCTCTTCTCTCTGAGGATTTGCATCCAACACATGAATCACAGTGCAAAGGAGCGTTTCTCTCACCACCGACCACAGAGTAGTCTGAGTGCCTTATTTTCTTACAGCTAAAGTTAAATGAGATTAAATATTCCTTCCCTCCATATACCTCAGTCTAACATATGCAGTAGATATAACAGTCCATTGCAGTTATCATAAATCTAGGGCTAATTATTCTTTCCCATGCACTTTAATTCACTTTGGAAATTCCACAGTTAAAGTTTTTTTGTGGTTTATAGCTCAAAGCAAAGCTTCTTTCTCAGTGATAAACACAGATGTTTCTCATAAACAAAGTTAAAGTAATTAAAATTTGACCACAGGTCAGATTTTTCTATGAAGCTAAAAGCAATTCACAATAATGATTACATTCAAAGGTATTTCACTGTATTTTGAAGGACTGCAGAGCCCCAGTCCAACGCCTGCTGTCGACACCTGCCCAGCTGGCTGCCTGAGATCCATCGCACAGGGCATGGGTTATCTGAAACTGCTCCCTCCACCAGGCCAAGCTCCAGCTCTGGCTGCTGTGCGGCCTCTCAAGCTCTCTGCTTAGCTGAGGTTGGACTTGGGAGAATTGCTAACCAAACCTACCAAGGCTGAATGTTACTGCTTCTGAGATACAAAGAAGTCTTATGATCTAAAAACCTAACTGCTTTTTCAAAATACATGTTAGTTAAATAAAAGCCATGATTTAACCCTCCAAAACTGACTTTGTTTATATCCTCAGAAAGTCACTTCTACAACGTCACTGCTCCTACTCATCCAGTTTCACATTTTTCTTGGAAAATAGACTCTGTCTACTATTCCTCACATAAGTACAACTTTCTGACATAACTATCAATAGCTCAAATAAGCGTTTTCCAGAGGTCTGCTGTTAGATACACCTTGGGATTTATGATTCACCTACTCAGTTTCTTACAGTAATTGCAGAAAATAGACCTGCAGGCTTCAAAAGGTTCCCCAATCTATTCACTTTCACTTTAGGTAATGCAACAAACTAAGTATAAAACTGAACACCTGCAATGACTTCCTTGTGTTATTTTCTCTCTTGCTTGATCAGGCTTTGGGTTTAGGTGGAAATCCAATCAGTATCTTCTTTCTCTCACGCACCCTGCCTCTTCAGTGTGGTTGTGTGGTGGATTGGTTTTCATGTAGGTTTCCTCACAATTACACTGAATCATTCTACTCAGCTGTAATAGTGGTTAACAACTCATCTGCTGTTACCTTAAAACATGTTGGCATGGCTTGAATTTTAAGGAATTACTTCTGGTCTGATTTACAAAGAGGACATGGGACATCCACGAATGGCCACACAGAACACAAGGAAAGTACCTAAACACCTGTACTGGGTGTGACTGGGATGGAGTTATCCTTCTTCATAGCAGCCCATATGGAGTTGTGTTTTGGATTTGTGATCAAAACAGTGTTGATAATGCACCAGCGTTTTACTTATTATTGATCAGTGCTCGCACAGTGACAAAGCCTTCTCCATTTCCCATTCTACCCCACTGGCACACAGGGTAGGAGTGGCTAAGAGGCTGGGAGGAGACTTAGCAGGAATAGCTGACCCAAATTGGCCAAAGGGATATTACACACCATATGACATCATGCTCAGCAGTAAACCCGGGGGTTGTGAGGGTGTAGTTACTCCAAAGTAGGCATTGCTTAGAGACGAGCTGGGCATTGGTCAGCTGGTGGGAGGTTGTGAGTGACTGTCTTTGCATTACTTGGGGGTTTGGGGGTTTGTTTGTGGTTTTTTTTTTTTCTTTCTTAACTTGTTAAATTGTCTTTACCTTGATCCATGAGTTTTTCTTGCTTTTACTCTTCCAATTCTCTCCCTTATCCCACTGCAGGAAAGTGAGCAAACAACTGGATGGGAGCTTAGCTGCCAGACAGGACCATCCCACCACAACACCAAAAAAATATTGAAGACCCACTCACCCTACGTGCTTTATCTTCTGTCAGATTTTGTGTGTTCTCTTCTTTTGCTGTGCATTTTCCTAACTGTGCCATAAAAGGTGCTGAAGGATTTTAATGCAAGTCTTGGCTTCTTTGCTGAATCAAAAGGTTTGCTTTTGTTCTGGTGCCTAAATCCACCTGGGCATCAAGCCCCATCTGCATATACAACATTAAAAAACAGGAATTAAGTGCTGAAATTGTTTACTCAAGTTTTATAAAACTCACCCCCCAAAAGTTAACACCTATGCATCTGAGAACATTGCCATATAACATCAGAGATATATGTACAGTAGCCTATCATCTTCTACTTTCTTTCTGCATAAATATTTACTGATGATGGTAGTTCATCCATTATGCTATGTAGAAACCCATAAAGTTGAATTATGAAATTACCAGCTGGCTGAAAACTAATGTTGCTATAATAACATTTCCATTATAAATCATCTTATTGTAAAAAATTATGTGTATGGAAAATTTTCCACTAGCCTGCATTAAGATTACAGTTGTAATATGCTTACAGTTCTCCAAATATACATCTGGAAAAAAACAAATATCCTCTCTACTACCCTAAGCTGATTTTTTTATTTTAAATAACTCTTGATGTACAGGCTGATGCCTACAGTCCAGTGATTTGGAGTAACAGAACGCCTGGGCCTTGGTGCATGCTCTGCACGGCACGGCGAGGACACACAGGGGAGAGGTGGCTCATGGCTTGGCCCTTTGCACAGACCAAAAGCCCAGGAAGTCTCTCTTTACTTCTTTTATACATAGCTTGAATTTTGGTATCGCTCCCTGAAATTTTCAGTGGCATGAGCCACACACTGGAGCCTGGCCTTTTATCAAGCGGATATATTTCTGTTGTTGTTAGAGCCGTTCAAACGTGTGCGGCCTTCTTTTACAGGGTGGCCAGGTAGTGCAAGGGACAGTGGACCTTTGCAACACTTCGTGGTTGTGCTCAATGTACCTGTCATAACGCACACTAAAGCTAGGTTAACAATTCTCAAGAAAATAACTGAAAGTAGCCAAAATTTGAAAATGATTGCAAAGCCACCATTAACAAGACTATAAGGAAATTCTTAGGGTAGAATTAACTTCCTGAAATAAACTTTGCATTCTTTAGCAGCTTGAGGTCAGTTATAATAGTAAGAAAGCAGCACTGGAACTATTACAAGTATCCCTGAAGGAAAATCTCCAAATAAGTTAACTCTCAACTGCTAAGAATTACTTGCAAATAAAATTGTCTAATTCTGTCCAGCTGGAAGACAGCTCTGCAAGTGCATCTTTTGTTAATACTGTTCACTAGGGCTTTGTGGTTTTTTTCCTGTGTAGCATTAATCATATTTTCCACGATAGGTACTTTAAACCCTACTCTCAATTAAAGACCTAGAGAAGATGGGTTAAAACAAAAAGTGCTCCCAGAACTTGCAAAATGGGACCTTGTAAAATCGTAAGGAAACCAGATGGATCTGATTGATATACTCAAGAAAACAAAAAGATCAGGAATGCCTAGGTACTGCCACAGGACTCTGCTAAAAGGGTGCTTGGGATCAGATTCATTTACCTAATCACCATTGTAGTTTTAGGATCAGAGAGAAGCTGGACAGCATTTAACAGTACATCCAAAAAGCAGTTTGTTTGGAGATCCCAAACCAGATCAGAATGAATCAGAGGAATTTATATTTTTTTTGCTGCTGGCAGAGAGAGGGGTAGAGGTAGGAGGGCCAGCCTTACACCCTGGCAGCCTGTGACTGGAGAAGACTGAGAGGGGATCTGGTCAATACTTATAAATATCTAAAGGGTGGGTGTCTAGAGGAAGGGGCCAGACTCTTCTCAGTGGTGCCCAGTGACAGGACAAGGGGCAATGGGCACAAACTGGAACACAGGAAGTTCCTTTTCAATATGAGGAAAAACTTCTTTACGCTGAGGGTGATGGAGCCCTGGCACAGGCTGCCCAGAGAGGCTGTGGAGTCTCCTTCTCTGGAGATATTCAAAATCCACCTGGATGTAATCCTGTGCAACCTGCTCTAGGTGATCTTGCACTAGCAGAGGGGTTGGACTAGTTGATCTCCAGAGGTCCCTTCCAACCCCTACCACTCCATGAATCTGTGATTCTGTGACTGCTGCAAGCTCCAGTGAAACGAGGCCCCTTGATGCTACTTTTACAACCCCACATGGCTCCATTTATTAACTAGGTCTGTGCTCATAATAGAACGATTAATGCACGAAAGAGTTTCCTAAAAGCAGAAACATGTTCTAAACATGGACACATTTCAAGCACTGAAAAGATAAGTGGTGAAATAAAACTTTAGGCAGAAGAGCCTGTGCTGCTCCAACAAAACAATGGAAAATTAGAATGAAATGGGAGTGACCTTTTAGATATGAATCCCATCATCCTCTGATTGTATGATACACAAAGTTTTGATGTCAAACTCAGGAGATTTTTCATTCCTCTTGGCCCCAGCTCTGGGGGAAAAAAAAAGAAAAACCCACAAAAAAACCCCACAAAATCAAAACAATGCAAAGTGAAATTTAAGTCTATTTTGATCACTATGCCCATCTGGGTTTAATTAGACCAAACTGATATATCACTTCAGCACTGCTTCTCTGCTTTCCTCCCTTCCTGCTGTCCCATATCAGGCTCCCCATTCCTCTCTCCCTTTCCGTAGCACCCATTTCATTGATCTCCAGCGCTTGCTTTCTTCCTCAGAAGCTTTGCTGTCAGCAGACCAGGACCATTTATGAACCCACCACTCTGAGAGCACGTCAGCTGCTTGCTACCATTTTTCAAAAAAGCACAACTGATAGTTTCTCTTCATGACTATTCTTATTACTGCTTCTTTGTGAGCTTTTGTAAAGCAGTGTTCCCGTACCTAAGTACCACTAGTTAAATAAGACAAGCATAAGAGATTAATACAAGAACTGAATGCCATTTGTAGACAAGTGTGAGACAAGACAAAGCATTCATTGCACTACCTTTCTTTAAAAGAGCAAGGTCTGAATCTAAGAAAAGGAAGACTCCAGAAACAAACTGTGAAATATAACCCCTCCAAGTAATCAAAAGTATTTTCAGGCTTTAATCAATTCACTTTCCCCTGGAGAGTCTAACTAATACTGACCCTTCTTCCTGTATCTCATTTTGTATTAAAGAGTTATCCTCAAACACCCAAAGACTGAATTCCTTAGGAGAACAAAACCTCAACCTAACATGAGGATTTGGCCTATCCTTTTAAGCCAATATTATTGAAAAATTTTAAAAAAATTTATTTACAGACCCTGTGAGCAATCAGTACACCACGCACAATTTTAGTACTGGCAGTGCAGATACCCCACTCCCTTCACATGCTTCCAAAGCTTTTATCAAGTCATTGCTAATTCATAATCTTCTAGTAAATGATTCTTGTTTCCCTGACCTGGGAAACTTTAAATCAAGAGTTAACTTGCATAACTACTGAATTTCGGAACGTGTATGTGTGCATGTCATTACCTAGCATGCCCTTTCAGCTCAGGCCCGTAACCATTTTCCAGTAGTGCTCATGTCAGAGAAGGCTGAAAAACATATTTGTAAAAATATGTGCAGAATTGAAAAAAAAAGAGATGAAGTCCAACACGTGCCAGCTAATTAAAACTTTAAAAAAAGAGTTTCATTACACCAATATGTAAAGCTACCTCCAAAAATAACACTTCATGTGACAGATACACACATGGGATAGAAAACTGGGCAAGAGGAGCTGAGCCTAAACGCTTCATGCATCTCAGCTTGGCAGGTAGCACATGCCAATTCTACAGGCTGTACAGAGTCTTCTGCCTTGTGCTTGAGATGCATTTCCTCACTCTCCTCACTTTATGGACAAAATGACCTTGTCCTACTTTCAGTCTTTTCCACTACCATAAATAGATATTCATACACATCACTTTTCCATTCCATTTTAACAACAAGCAAGTCAGATCTTTCTGATCATTGGAATGGGACATATAAAAAACAACAATGTGCTAGTTACGTCTGGTCCTGTCCTGCAGCTCTTTGATGTAATATTCAGAGCTGAGAGACTTTTATGGACAGAATATCCACCATAGTTATGGGTATTACACTACTAACATAACAACTGCCATTGTTTTCCCATAAAATTATGATAGCCATCTGGAATTGCAAGGATATGAACAGAAAGCACTTCAGATGGAATAAATATATTTTTTTAATTATCAGTTTTACATCCAAAAGTATGGTGACGGGTTTATAGTTTTTCTGTTGAAAAGGTAACAATGGGAGTGGTTTTTAAAATATTTCATTCCTCCTACAACTTTATAAGTCTATACAATACAGCAATATAAGTCTAGCTTTTCCAGTTTGTAACATTTACAACAGATGTTTTCTTAAAATATCACTATGTAATTTTTTAAAGGTTGCTAAATATTGCCCTGATACAAAAAAAACCAACAAACAAACCCCTATCTAATTTACATTTTCAAGTAGGCTGATGTTTTATTACAACATAGTAGTCAAAAAGTTGTTTCATTTATTGCACAGGTTTTCAAACTCTGTCGTGATCATTACACAAATCAGCAAATGTATGAAGAAATAAATTTTGTCGTTATTAAAGAACATCTTATTTCTAGCTGTATAATTTGCCATTTTATTGTAGGAAGTCATACTGAATTGTTTGAGGTGTCTGAATTTTTTAGGCTAATACTGGGTTTTGCCCAAGTATTTGCTAGATTTTATATTAATATGTTAAATTAAGTGCTTCCCTTTTCCTCAGAAAAATTCATATTTATTGAAAAGCTAGAGAAAGTAAAAGTTTTTTGTTAAATCTATTTGATATTTGTGTGACAACATTTCCAAATTTTTATTTTTGCATTTTTTCTGTATTTATACTGACAGGCTTGGACTCCTCAAGTAGTCTGTTCAGTTTTGGGCCCCTCACTACCTGAAAGACATTGTGGTGCTGGAGTGTGCAAGAAAGGCAGTGAAGCTGGTGAAGGGTCTGGAACACAAGTCTTATGAGAAGCAGCTGAGGAAAGTGGCGTTGTTTAATCTGGAGAAGAGGAGGCTCAGGGGAGACCTTATTGCTCTCTACAGCTTCCTGAAAAGAGGTTGTAGCCAGGTGGGTGTTGGTCTCTTCTCCCTTGTAACAAGTGATAGGACAAGAGGAAATGGCCTCAAATCATGCCAGGGGAGGTTTGGATTGGCTATTAGGAAAAAATTCTTCATTGAAAGGGTTGGGAAGCATTGGAACAGGCTGTCCAGGGAAGCGGTTGAGTCACCATCCCTGGGGGTAATTAAAAGGTGCGTAAATGTGGTGCTTAGGGACATGGTTTAGTGGTCGACTTGGCAGTGCTGGGTTAATGTTTGAACTTGATGAGATTAAATGCTCTTCTCAACCTAAATGATTCTATGATGCTATTCTTTGTATTTTTTCAGTACAATTTGAGGGTGATCACCCATATTTCTGACAACACAAGAGTTGCCTTGTTGAGTATTTATCCAATAAATTGAGTTAAAACTCTGATTTTGTTCACCTCAGCAGCTCACCTGAGCTGCGGGTATGAAGGTTTGTGTCTGATTCACAAATAAAATATTTTCAGCTCCTCTAGGAGCAAGACTTTTTCATCATGACAATGATTCTGTTATTCTTACTTTTCATTTTTTACAAAAACAAACAAACCAAACTATGATACATCACAAATAGCTGTAGGCTGCCATGAGGTCTCCTCTCAGTCTCCTCTGGGCTGAACAAACCAAGGGACTTCAGCCTCTCCCCATACGTCTCCCCTCTAGACCCTTTGCCATCTTGGTTGCCCTCCTTTGGACACTCTCCAATAGCTTTATGTACTTCTTGTACTATGGTGCCCAAAACTGCACCCATTACTTGAGGTGAGGCTGCACCAGCACAGTGTAGAGTGGGACAATCACATCCCTAGAGCAGCTGGCAATGCCGTGCTTGATGTAACCCAGGGTACAGTTGGCCTTCCTGGCAGCCTGGGCACACTGGTGACTCATGTTCAACTTGCTGTTGACCAAGACCCCCAAGTCCCTCTCAGCACGGCTGCTCTCCAGCATCTCATTGAGCAGTCTGTACATACAGATGCAGAATCCAGCACTTGCTGTTGTTGAACTCCATGCGGCTGGTGATTGCCCAGTTCTCTCATCTGTCCAGATCTCTCTGCAAGGCCTCTCCACCCTCAATGGAATCAACACCTCCTCCCAATTCAGTATCATCTGCAAACTTGCTCATGACACCTTCTAGTCCTACATCCAGGTCATTTATGAAAACATTAAAAAGAACTGGCCCTAAAATGGAGCCCTGGGGAACCCCACTAGTTGCTGGCTGCCAGGCCGATGTAACCTCAATGTTCTTCCTCAAAATCCTGACTGATTCAGGCTTTTAATACCCTGTTCAGTTGATTAGATTCAAATGAGAACAATATAATGGTTTGCAATTCAGTTAGATGAAACACCATACATGACTATTAGCTATTCTGCACTTTTTTTTGTACTCTACTCAAATACTTAAACTGAATGAGATTTTTGTACTCTTGGCTACATGCATCTGATTACAAATCCAAGTATACAATACACATATGGCTAAGACACCAACAGCATTTGATTAGATCATTAACAAGACTGTAGACAATAATAAGGCATTTCAAACCCAGTTACAAAGCACTGCTATAATACAGCCCTGAGATCAATTATGAGGTTTAAAATACAATGGGTTCAACGCTATTTTACCGAAGAGACAGGAAAAAAGAAAAGCAAAACTCAGCATAAGAGAGCTCTATTTTGAAACACATGCTTGCTTCCAGTTTCTTACACAATACAGGTTTAGGAAATTATTTTATGACCTAATTTCCCCTGACAACATTTGTTCTGAGGCTGAGCAGTAAGGAGCTCTGCAATGCCACAAGCTTTGCTGATTGCAACCCTGGTGCTCTGCAACTAATGGGGCCCAGATGGGGCCAAGAACAAACAAAATGAGCTGGGTGGGAAGAGACTGATTTATGGTCCTACTCATTCTCCTCCCCCTCCAAAATAAACAAACCTAGGGAAAGGCAAATCCACTTAGTTGCTGGAGAAATCTCTAGCTTGTGTGACATGTGAGATGTGTGACATGTGAGGTCTCAAAATGGAGCAAGAAAATGAGACTATCAGATGTGTTCTTCCTGACAGGGTTGTAACTACCATAACTGCTGTATCTTTTTTGGAGTCAGGTTTCCTTGATGGACCATCTGGCCTAGAAGGTATAGCAAAGAATCACGTAAACTGTGTGTGCCACTTCAATGAAATGGTATGTATTTTCTGTGTGTGTGGTAGGACTTAGGCTCTCCAAGGACTCTCCAAGGCTCTCTTTCATCTGAGAAGGCCAGTACAGCAGAAAGCCAGCCTGTTTATGAGTGCCTGCCTGCTCATGCAAGCTATCTATGTAAATATTTAATTCTAGGTATATTTTGAGTTATCAGATAATGCATAAAATGAAGTATGTTTCCTTTAAAATAAATCTCATTTGGAGAAATAAATCTTTCATTCATGCATGAAACCTCTCACCTATAACTTTTGCCCTTTTTACAACTGCTTTCTTTTTACACCAAAAAAAAAAAAAAAGATTTTGTCAGTAGTAAATGAGACTCCTGTGTAAGTGAACTTTAATAGGGTGTGTTTTTTCATCTGGCCTTCTTCACGTTTGCTGTAAAGTCTGCAGTGATCCAAGAGCAATCTCGTGCAGATAAAATTGTTTACGAGGTAACAAGACAGCATGATTGCTTTACTGCCCCTCCACCTACAAAATAGGGTATAGGATTAAATGACATTTTAAGGTTGGACAGGATGATAAGTAAAGAAGGATAGTGAGCTGTCTTGAGGAGAATTATAAATATATTATCATACCTCCTGATACCCCTTGATTAATCATAATAAATACTGATCTTCAATAACAGTTCCAACCTTACAAAAGTAGCTATGATTTGGAAATCAAGTGCACATTTAAAACATTATTTTTAGTCTTAAACACAGGACTCTGAAAATGGTGTCATCAGACCTTCTTTCTGCAGTTCCAGGAGTATATGGGGAAAAAAACATCTCTGACATTGCTGAAGCTGGGCACGTGGCAAAGTGGCTCTGATTTCACCGAAATAATGCCACAGGGCTCTCAGGCAGTGATGGCTGCGAACCCTCAGCTCAGCAGCTGGTCTCCTAATTGTTTGCAGAAGCTGCTGACGTGTTAGACAAGAAGTGCTCGTGAACGCACACTGGAGTGTCAACTTCAATGTGTTAACAACGTTTAAATATCTCTCATGTGTGATGTAATCTCATGTCATTTATGTACTTTTGTGTATTGTATTCATGTTGTTTCATTCAATATCTTAATTCACCTATGAGTCTTCACAAGAAGCAGAAAGAATCAACCACAGTTTCATGCACTTTATCTTAGGAAAATTAAGTCCCTGGAAGATTTTGGTTGAGTGTGGTCCCTCACACTCCGGGACATCTGTCTCTGAGCATTACAAGAACGGAAAAGAGAAATGAGGAAAAAAGTCCTTTTCAAGCTTATCAAATTAACGAATAATTTCACATTTTAAAAATAATTAGCTGCTGGTTGAGGAGTTGTTTATTAACGTTTCACCGAAGAAATGTAGGGATACCCCAAGGATACTCATATTGCCCTTCTGCAACAGTGGAACAGCTGATAAGAAAAGACCAATTCCAGTGCAGGAAGAAAGAAAGGGAAGACCTAGTTTCCTCAAGAATCTCTCCAGTTCCCCAAAATAATCCATTTGAGGGTAGCATCTCATATGGCTATATGCATAAGCCAGCACTGATTATTTTGTAACTTAACTGGGCACTCCTGTCACTAAATCAGAACATGAAATCTTAGGGTTTCTATTTCCCTTCTCAAAGAAGGGGGAGATGCTCTTTAAATGAAAGAAAAAGCCTCACTGAAGGTAAGCCCTGCGCCACTGGTTCCTGCCTGAGGTGCTACTCACCTCACGGGGCTGAGGGAGGAAAAGAAGTTCCATGTGAGACTGGGACGGAGGAGAAAGCCGCAGCAGCAAGACTCACCTAACCTGGGAAGCACTGTGTTTTAGCCCAAAGTACGTATTGATTTCAGGGCTAAGGAACAAAATAGTTAATGGTAGATGTGTGATCTTATAAAAGAACAGTGTACCATGTTGCGATTTTACTGACCTCTTGTTTCCTTTATTAGAAATAACCTGAGATGGAAAATCGCAGCTGCCCTCCAAATTTAAAGCAGCAAACCACCAGGCTAGAGATGACAAATTATTTTCACTGGAGGAGCACCAGGGTTTTTAAGCACATGTCCCATTCTGTAGACACAAATATGATCTTTAATAATCTTTAATCCACGCTGACTACTTTGCAAACGAAGCCAGCTAGAGAGTCTGATGGCTCCTCTCTCCCCTTCTCCATGGAAGGCCGGCAGCAGTCAGTGTAACATTTCATTCTGCCCTGAGCTGGTTTTGTTTGTGGCAGAAATGTGAAACAGGATTATTAAGGATGAGTGACCTAGCATGACACTGCTCATCAAAACATTTTCACACTCTGCAGGCTACAAATCTGTTGATGTTCCTGAGTTTTGTGAATGATTGCTGTGGGAGTGGAGAATGTCCGCATAATACGTAAACTGGGCTGTGTGTTCCAAGTCTGTCGTCGCGGCACTGAAATCCATTCTTGACACTAATTTGTACAAATGGCAGGTCACTCAAGGAGGAAAATATTTTTTTTTTCTGGAAAGCAGTGCAGTTTGGTTTTTTATAGGAGACAAATCTTTGAAGGGCTTTTTGCCAGTCATTAAGCTACGGCTTTCAGCTAGATCTGTTTCCCATGTAAATAAAACGCTCTCAACAGTGTAGGTTTTTTTCCTGGAAGAGATTTGTTTAAATACAAATGAATGCAAATAGTGATCACATTTCTTTAAAATGGAGAAGCAGCTTGTAAAGATTGATGGGGAGGAGGGCTGCCTTTCAAGAGTTTTGAAGTTTCAGATAAAATTTTTAAAAGCATAAAATTTGGCTTTTGGGTTTTCTTTTAACAGAGTTGGGGGTAAAAAGGCATTGCTCTATTCACAGTTATTCAGAAATTAATAAGCACGTAAAGACAAAGCCAACCCAAAACCTGGATACCTTTTGTATTTTTTTAAACATCAGCCCATGCCATGATTCATTTCCTTAGAAATGAAAATTAATGCTTTACATGTAGAATATAACAAAGAAAACACTGTACCTTAAATAATTTTTGAGGAACTGCATAATGCAAGGGATGCCAAGCGTTTTCTGTTCTCACTGATTTCAAAACCTCATGGCATTAGGCCCTGAGTGTTTTAAAATGGGTCCTAAGCTATCCAATAGTCTCATGTCCTTTTCTAATGAAGACCCGGCTCACTTGTAAATCAACTTAGTGCCAAGGATATCAAAATCTGAATGAGTTCCTGTGAGACTTTTGATCCAAAATGGAAAAAAAAAGTGTCTTTTCTGTCATCCACACCAAGCTTTTGAGTGGCTGTTCTCACAGCCTTGACCATGAAAATAGTTGGAAAATCTGATTTCCATAATTCCAATATCTTTAACTCAGTCCCCAGGCACACAAAGTGAGTTAATACAGTGAGCACTTCAGCACTGACTCTGCCCTAAAGACTATTTTGCTGTAATTATGTAGTCATGCTGGACTGGAAGCAGGCCAGATAATAAGCAAAATTTTAAATCTTTCTCTGTAACGCACGCACATATTTTAGGCTCCAGAATATCAAATCTCTGTCCCTAATATGATTTAAAAGGCAAGCTGTCCCACCTAACCCTTTTCATTTTCTTCATAAAAAGAGGTATTGCATAGCTGGGTTATATGTGCAACTATCTTTTAATTCTGAATTAAGATCATCCTTCATTAGCTTGCAAAGCTGGGATGTAACTGAGACTGCCGTATATGGTCACCTTTTTCCAAGGGTTGTTAGGTTCTTTCTGGGATAACAACAGGGACAGTCACCAGAAATCCTAAATCTCTCATTCCTTGCAAACTGTTTGAGTGCTTCCTCAGTATGACATAAAACGTTCTCCCTTTCTTCATGCTTTCACACCATAAAGGCAATAGGTAAAAGGTTTGAAAAGCAGACGGCGTTGTTTCATCTTCGAAGACTCAGAAGGCTTTTGTTTGGGTTTTTTTTGGCAATTCCAAAACCCAGTTATGAGACACTGGTCTCCTGCTGACAGGGTGGGTCTGCTCAGGTCAAACATGAAGGAACTGTGCTTGACTGACAAAGCCAAGTAATAGTAAGAGTAAGATTATTTGTTTAGTTTCATATTATTTGTTTAATTAGTTTGTTTGTGTACAGTTCTGCAAGTTGGATGGTAGTTACCTGTACTGAGGCTGAATTCCAACATCTCTCTGCTTTCCAGTTTATAACTTTCCCAAACAAGTTCTTTTTTGACCTATTTTTTTTCACAAGTGTCAGTCCAAGGATACTTAGAAACCAGAAGGAAAATTACTTTACAAATCTCGAAACATTCCATTCTTCTTCTGTATACAAGGAATTGCCAAGGGATGTCATAAATGGCTGCTGCCTTTTGCAGCCCCCTCCTGGCCAGGGACCCAGGGTCTCTGCCCAGGCTGGGGGATGCAGCTGCCACTTTCCCCTTTGCAGGTTCAACCAGTAGTGAAGCTGAGTGTGTATCCCAGAGCCACACACACAGACACACACACACACACAGACCTTCCAGAGTTACAAGCACATTTCACAGATGCCCCGAATACCAGCATGGTTCCTTTGCCCCCCTGCTGCTCCTACCTGGCCCACAGCCTCTTGCTCGCCAGTGGGTCCAGCATGGAGTTTGCTGCAGTTGACACACATCTATCCCATGCACGCCTGGTTTGGGGCAGATATGGACACTTACCCTCTCAGCAGCTGGCACCAGGGACGTGGGCTGGGACCACAGTCCCACTCCAGTCACCAGCATGAAGCCCATTCACCTGATACCCCCATAATTGTTTTTCAGGACACACACTCATCCTGCCTTAGGGGCTGCAGTTAAGTCCCCCACCCACTCCAGTTGGTCTCCCTGAGACTCCACAGGCTCCAGCTTCTGACTCCACCAATCCAGGGCACCTGCACCCCCCATCTGACTCCAATGCCTGGCCCCAAATCCACCCACAATCCCCCAGCAGCCAGCACCTCATCCCTACAGTGCTCACACTCCCACAGGCCAGCGAGTGAAGTGGTGCAGAGGGAGCTACCTCAGGCCTTAAGGAGAAGACAGGCCAGGCTGGGGGCACGAGATGCAGAGCTGGGTCAGAGAAGCCTGCCGACCCACCACAGTATGCACACAGCTGGACCATCTTAAACATAGCCCTGTTCACTTCTTATCCCTTTGCTCCTTCCCTTCCCCTACATGCGCCCTCATCAGTTTCGCATAGTACAGCCCAGCCACCCCAATATCCAGGACACCCAACTTTGCATCCCCATCCCCAGGCAAAGCCTGCCATTTCTTGATGGCTCATCAGTTGGTGTGACCAAAGAGGTTTGTTTCTTCACACTGTCTCCATTATCTTTGTCATACAGGTCTGTGTCTCTGTATGACCTCATCGCTTCCCCCATTTCTTGTTATCCCCTTTTTCACTCAAATGGCCCTTGATCAGATCACATAACTGAAGCAGGGCCTCTTGTTTGCCCCATGCCCTTACAGAAGGAACACAGCAGCAACTGCTGAGATGTAGGCAATGCTGGGTGCTGAAGTGGAAAAGGGACTGTCCCTGTAAATGTTGTTGAGATCTAAAAATCAAGGGACATTCAAAGGCAAATGTTTGGAAAAGGTAACTGATGGGTTCTGGTAATTGAGATATCTACGGGCAAGATTTTGGTGGTAGGGATACAGGTGTTCCACTGTGTGCTCCACCCAGCCAGAGCCACTTCTCTCTTTTTCATGCAAAGTATTTCATGTTTAATCGTTTCATATCAGAAAGAAATGCTTTGGGAACCAGAACCTATCAGCTGAATTTTTGCATTTCTCATGATCAGTTATGCTATTATATAGATAATAAAGAAGGAAGTAGCAATTTCTCCTTAGTCTTATATCTGCAAACCAGACCACCGTGTATGCTAATGGAAAAGAGATTAGAAGCCTATGGTCTTGGACCTTCTGTGCCTGTAAAGAAAACTAGTATTTCGCTAGGGAAAAGACAGGACTCTGTTCTTCATCCCCCACATGTATGTTTTATTAATTTCTCCATCCAGTTCTTAGCAGTTTAAGTGGTAAATAAAACTTAACATTTTGTAGCTCATCCAGGCAAATCTAAATCAGGGTTTCACTAACATACTGCTTTTGATGTCCAACAAAGCCAAGAGGCCTTGTCATTGTGGTGTCATATTGAGCATAAATTTATTCACTACAGTGTTAGTTTTGTTACAACTTCAGTCATCAGTGTTTCATTATGAAAAATCTGTCAGTGGATCCTCCCTGCGCAGAGTCCTCCTGATGTAAGGAAAGAGAGATGAAAGTGTACCCAAAATTAAGAAGAAAAGGATGAGAGTGTTTTCATCTCTACATCATCCAGCCGAAAAAAATCCTCTCTAATTTTAGAGATGTTACTTCTATTATCAGTAAAGCTTTGGAAAATGAGCTTTGGAAAAGAAAAAGTAACAAGTGCCTCAGATGAAAAACCTGACCAATATTAAGAATAATGTGTCTTTCCCTCACCAAAATAATAATGACAGAAAACCTAGATTAATTTCTCCAGAATACGATTGTTAAAATGTGGTGAAATAGGTAGTGACAGATCTCTAGTAGTCTTTCCTTCCTAATTCCCCACCTTGAAGCACCCTGACCCAAAGGAAACTTGCATTTAAACTGCCTGTATCTCCTCCATTAAGGGGTGCTGATGGGCAGTACCATTTGAGAGGCATCAGCAGCTGGGAAAGTCTACCTTAAGGAGCACTATTTCCATTTGTGAAAACAGGTGTTTGTTATAGGTTCTCTGTTATCAGCACTCTGGGTTAAAACTAAATTTTATAATTTATTCCTTGTAGTTCATGAAATTAATATTGCTCTTATCTGTAACTTGAACCAAAAGAAATTTCCTGCTGCTGCTACTGCAAGGCTATTTCCAAGTGTCAGGCAGCAAACCCATTCTTTATACACGACCCACGCAGAGAAATGCAAGAAATTGCTCTGAAATTCTACAGCCTTCCAGTGAAAAAACAGCTAGGGTCTTCTGCCAGACAACTAATGCCATGTTTCTCCTCTGGCTAGTAGGGAACTCAGAGCTCCAGGGTTTCTTGCAAGGGCGAGACACAGGACTCAGGACCAGAGTAAATTCTCAGAGAATTTACTGACATAATCCCCCTGATCCTAGACTTGTAGGAATTAAAAAGGAAATCTTGACAAATTTCCATCCACTTGCCACAGGGCTGTCTTATGCTGAAATTCAATAGAGTCACTTTATTCTGAACAACAGCATTTAGAGACTGAGCAGAAAAGCAGCAGCACTCCACAAATGAGGTCAGCTTACGCTCTACCTATTCTTCTTCGTGTCTGCCAAAGACACGTGCTGACACTTTCTGACACCTTTCCAGAGAAAGGCCCAGCAGCTGAATAAGGCAGCTGAAGGCATTTCTTCATTCAGACTGCAGCCCCAACAGTTTCGTCATTCACCTACGTTGGACGTGCCTTTATTTCTTTTATCAGGAACACCCCCTAAAATTCTGCTAAATAAGATCCATGCCTTCGTGCACTTTGCTGCTCTCAGGCAAACAGACGGGTAGCTCACCACCACTGGAGCAGATGGTTGAAAGCTGGAGGTGCAGCAGCCCTTTTCAGTCCTGAGACCTCACAACATAGCCATGCTCATGTTTCTCTGCCTTTAAGAAATTTCTCTTGAAGGAAATTACAGTGATGGAAGCTCTAAAATTCATTTGTATCAACAAGCACTTAGAGGTGTATTTCAACTAAAAGGTGTGAGCTTTTTTCTTCTGCTCTTCACCTCAAAAACCTCAACTGTTACACATTCTTTTCTCTAGTTATTTCAACAGTAGGAGCCACTTGTCTTCCAAAAGTTTAACACATATATTACAGAATTGTACTGTAGATCATTTCCAGACTATATATGTTTCATTAGTGTCACATATCCTTCTCATTCCAGATGGAGCATAAATTCTCTTCTTTAAAAATAATTAGTGAAGAGAAATGAAATTTAATATACTACGCCAATAACTGGTACAAAAAAGAAAGTCATCGAACAGTCAAAAGCCAACATGTTGTGAAGCCCTGTAATACTCATTAGATGTGGGAATAATCAATATGCTGCTTCTAGGAAAAATCTATTTGCAAACAGTCATTACAAATTAAATTAAGCTTTAGGATACATAGTTAAAATTGTGTTGTAAAAATGCTCCTTTTCTGACAAAAAATCAGCAACAAATCCAGAACCTTTCATATTAATGAGTCTAACTTAGGTCAACTGACTAGTCACAAAAATGATTACTGATCACAACCCTAAATTTACTTTATTAAATCCCTCCAGTGCTCTTTCAACCTTGCTAATAATTTTGTCCTTCTAATTTATATACTGGTTTTTGTTTCTTACTCTTTAATAAAGAAATTTCCAAGCAATTTTCTGGGCATGACAAAATCACAAAATACAGTCCCTGACCCAAAAGAGATAATAATAAATCTTTAGTGACTTTAATACGTTTTATAGTAAGACAGTAAAATTCCATGTTTTCCCATAGGAAGGTGAGAACAAGTTAATGGAATTGAAAGATAAAGTGACTGGTTGACCCAACAGTTGCCCAAACAATGTCTGTAGATATGGTATTACATAAATTAAGGCTTCTTTTTTTTTTTTTTT
>VWZZ01000927.1:0-16764 GCA_013399095.1 Psophia crepitans | reverse complement strand
TTTTTTTTTTTTTTGAAAGATATTGAGATGTTCAGGATGAATCACTTCCTATCCAGTAATAAAAGATACTGCATTCCCAGACCTGCTGAAGAAGATGCTTGGTATGCCCTTTTAGCCAGTTTACTGTTTCTGCTCTGGAAAATATTACTTGAAAAACCCAATCTCTAGACATTTTGGAAACACAAGAATATTGGAAGGGAGGCAGAAGAGCAGGTCTACGTGCTCAGCACATGCTAGAGCTTAATCACGCTCTGAGGTTTTGCTTCTGCTAACTGCAAGCAGCTGAATCCTCAGCAGCTCTCCTTTGAAAAGGGTCTTTAGTACTATAGCACTGCAGCAGAGCTGGTCATCATGATCAAAACAGCAGTAGCCAAAATTTCACTGATGGTCACAAAGGAGACAAGTGGAGATCCTCTCTGCTGGCTGAGGAAAGAGGAGGGGAAGTTTGCTGTCACTTCTGTATAATTAGGTCAGGAAGTACTAGGTGACTTATCTCTAGTTTTACCTCCTGCACCTCTGTTTTAAATTGTTACTTTTTCAAAAGTAATTTAAATACAACATTACGTTGGCAGTACTATAACACAGCTAGGATTTAGTCAGTTTTCCCATTTTAAGGATCTATTTTCAGATGTCTAAACTAGAACTTAGTGGAGAGAAAAAACTTTATGGAGCACAAAGGGATGCAATTTGACTTACAAAATCTTCAGTCCAGGAGAACCTATTTTTTCCTAACTATTTCTTAAATGTAGAGACAGAAAAAAATAGTTCAAAGACTAGATACACCGTCAGTTTATTATTCCACCATCTCAATTGTGTTAATTCCTCCTGTCAAGCAAAAGCAATAGATTTTGGCATGATCAATAAGCATGGTTATTTTGGCATATAAAGTGTTTTTAATGTATTTTGGGCTCAGTTTTTTGAGGTAATGGAATTTGGGTTTCCCAGGGAGCTGGACTGGGATGTAATCCAACACATTCAAATTCATTAGACATGATTTTGTATCCCAAGGTAACTTCTTGGAAGAAAACAAATACATCTGGATTTCACATAGATTGTAATGGAAAGCTGCAAAAGGAAATGCTAAAGTAATTGTTTCATTGCTAATGCAATGGACCCAAAACCTAATGAGAGTCAAATAGAGTCTAATGCATCTTGAGGAATTCAGGTACCAACCAGACTGTCCACAGTGAAGAGCTTATTATTCTTTTTTAAAATAATGCTACAGGTCATGAGATAATAAGAACCCTATAGCTTTTTCCAGATGCAGAGGTTGTGTACCTTTTCTTTAAAATCAGCTTGAAATGTTAGCATTTTTTTCTTTTTTTTTTCTTTCACAGAACCACAGAAGAATCAAATGGAGTGAAAAATGCTTATTTCTCATCCAAAATTTCTCTATTCAAAGTTGGAAGTTAAAGCCTACAACCAACAAAAGTTAGTAGTATCTTTGTGTGAAAAGGCCATGAAGTTGTGCAGCCATACATGAAATATAAGCTTTTCAATAAATTATTCATAATTATCAAAATCTATACATTTTTCTGAACAAACCTCAGATGAAAATAAATATGCCTAGTTCTCTTTAGTGCCAGTAAATGTGTGGCCTCTTAAGTCTGTCTCCAAGGGATGCAGTTTGAAGCAATTTTCCTTTCAACCAGCAGTGGTAGAATAATCTTCTAATTCTTAAAGAGGGAAAAAAATCACTCTTTCGCAGTATAGTATTTATTGGCGTTACAGCTTTGGTAGTCAAAGTCTTCAGTTGCCTTGGAGCAGGGGTAACACATTCCATTTTTGATTTGGAGAATCTATAGCCAGTACGGAGTCCAGCAAGAGCAGCTGCTCCACAGGCGTGACAGGCGAGGAGCCTGCCCACAGTTAGCCGTCTCACTGCCACCTGTGTCTTCCAGGAGCAGGATCGATTTGGGCCCGACAGAGGAGATGCCTTTCCAGGACCTGGCAAAACCAGCGCCCGGGCTGCCCCGGCTCGGCAGGAAATATGCCGTAGCCCCTAGGCATTTATACATGTGTCAATGTGTGAGATCCACAAGGTCTGCCAGCACGCACCCTTGTATTTTGGATCTTTTCCCTCCAAACAGGCAATATAACCTAATTCCTCATCTTTGCCTGGCCGCGGTTCTATCATACAAGTGCACGGATAAAGAACAATACAGCATACTCAAGCGAACACAAGGTTAAACTCTCATTATAAGGTTGGAAATGGCTTAGAAAAAGAACATAAATCCTCTTAAAAACAGCTAGATTTATTTATGCAAATCCCATTTTTGGCTGTGTACCTTTCACTTCGGATATTTAAGAAATGCCTCAGCTGTTAGACCTGCAGAATCAGCTCACAGGGCAAGGAGCCCCTTTCTGCTCAATAGACTTGAAACTTCAATTTCTAGCTCAAAAGTTATCTTGGGGAGACAGAGACTTAGTGCCGCTCCTTCACACCGCAACTTGCACAACCATTTTTCTGATCCACTCTCTCCCCTTTGCACTGTAACACAACATCGGTACCTGTGATGCCACCGCTGTACCAGCGATCAGTCAAGGCTGCAACTGGATCGTTTGTGGTCTCATTTTAGTCATGAGTACTAGTTAGCACAGGCATTCTTTTATTGCATCCATTATTACATTTGCATTAATCTGCATTATATTGATAGGCAGAAAATGTTAACATTCAACATTATAATGTCAGCAATTAATAATATTGCAATGCAAATATAGCATGCTTCAATAGCTATATCCATATTATTTAATATGGCAAAATAAATTTCTGTTGCCTTTTTGTAGTTTGTAGTCTATTTACCATACCGGCTTGTCTATAGTGTAAAAGAGCCTCTTATTTTTATTGGGTTCTTTTTCTACACAATCTTCAAAGTAAGTTCTTAATGCTGAAAAATCAATATCCCATAAATATCCCCCAAAATAGTAATGAAATAAATTAAGGATCAAGTCATAGAATCAGAATGCTTTGGGTTGAAAGGGATCTTTAAAGGTCATCTAGTTGGCCCTGACAGGGACATCTTTCACCCGATCAAGTAGCTCAAAGTCCCATCCAACCTGACTTTTAACACTTACCAGGACTGGGGCATCCACAGCTTCTCTGGCAACCTGTTCCAGTGCCTCACCACCCTCATAATAAAAAATGTCTTCCTTTTGTTCAATCTACACCAACACTCTTTCAGTTTTAAACTGTTGCCTCTTGTCCTGCCTACAGGCCCTGGTAGAAAGTGTTTCTCCTTTTTATAAACCCATTTCAATTATTGAAAGGCCACAGTTAGCTGTCCCCAGCACTGAGCAATTAGTTATCTCTAGGCTGAACAAGCCCAACTCCCTCAGCCTGTCCTCGTAGGAGAGGTGCTCCAGCTCTCTGAACAGCTTTGTGGTCCTCCTCTGGACTTGCTCCAGCAGCTCCATGTCTTTCCTGTACTGGGGGCCCCAGAGCTGGACACAGCACTCCAAGTGGGGTCTCACAAGAGAGGAGCAGAGGGGGAGGATCACCTCCCTCACCCTGCCAGCCACACGCTTCCCTCGATGCAGCCCAGGATACAGTTGGCTTTCTGGGCTGAACTGCACATTTGCAGCTCATGTCCAATTTTTCATCCACCAGCACCCCCAAGTCCTTCTCCTCGGGGCTGCTCTCAATCAATTCTCTGCCCAGCCGGTAGCTGTGCTTGGGATTGTCCCAATCCATGTGCAGGACCTTGCTCTTGGCTCTGTTGAACATCACCAGGTTCTTACAGGCCCACTCCTCAATCCTATTGATGTCATGCTCTGTTATTGTATTGCTTATCTGAGTTGTAGATATTTCACTGATCATCACAGGTACAACATTCACTGGGAACACTTAAAATAAAGCCGAATAATATTTCGCCTCTGGCATCCCACGCTCTAATTTCACTGGCATCAGACAGTGCTAAAACACATAAAACGGCAGGAAAAGACAAACCGTAAATGTATCAGTTCTCAAAATAACAGCATTTCTCTTCTGAGTATGATTTTTCCTCAGCAACAAGAGGTTACTAATTTGCTCCAGTACTGCAATGAGCAATTGTAGCCTTCTTTAGGTAGCACGTAATGTCCTTCAGCAGCAGTCCCTCCGCAGGCAGGGGAGCTTCCTCTGGTTTGGGCTCAGGCCGACTCGCGCTCTGCAGGCCAAGGCACAGGCTTGCAGGGCTCACCGTTCCCCTGCGGGCGCTCTTCTCCAGCAGCAGCGCTATCTTCCCAACAGGAAAACCGACGGCAGGGAGAGCGAGCATTTTCTACAAGGGAAATCCTCCACTCCCTCTCTGCATGCTGCCGGAATAAGGGCTCCTCTTTTTACATTGCTCTGGAGAGACAAAGAAAAGAGGAAAAATTATGCTCACGCTCTGTGCCTAAAAGCACAGAAAGAATTGTTAAGCTGACTTTAAATCCATGGGAATGCTTGTGAATCTGCAATCGACCGTGCATTTTTAGAGGTATCAAAACCCTTTTTTTATTTTTTTTTCCTGGCTAGTTACAAGTATTTGTAAAAACTAAAGGCACAAATTGCAAATACGTTTTTTTCATGTGTCCTTCAGAAAAGGAAGATCCACAAATAGCTCCTTCCGGCACCTCTGGGGGCAGCTGGCAGTTGATCTCATGACAAAAGAGTTTCCCTCTGCTATTTCATGCTGCAGAAGCAGGACACTCTGCGGACAGATAAATCTTCTTCCTTAAGTTTTGCATTACTTCTTCTTCCTTCAGTGTCATGTACTCAGCCATATGCTACAGAAATTAATGCACTTTTTTGCTGCTAGACAGTATTCACAATTGACTTAAATTTTTGGCTCTGATTTTTTAATAGTTCTGAATACAACTTTAAAATATATGATAGTCTAGAACATATTAGCTAACTTTGCACATGAGAATGGAAAAACTTGCTGGGTCCTAGAATCTGATTATCCGCCTTTATGGGCAGATATGTCATATAATTAAAAAAAATAAATCTAAATATATCTTTACCGTACTCACAGGTCTCATTACTGTGGGAAAGTTGTTCCAGAAGCCACCCTTCTAAAAACAGCTTGTAATCATAGAATCATGGAGTCATAGAATGGATAGGGTTGGAAAATCATTTGATCCTGGGACATTGTCCTTAAAACAGAAATTCCTTTTCACTGCTTACCTACCCAAAATATATATAGACCAAAGTTGTGAATGATGCGACTCTTTGTTTCATTATCTTTATTGTAAGTTCTAGAAATTCAGCTGACCAGCAAAGGATCTATCCCATATAATCACCTTCTATCACATGTCATTTTCTGCCATTTGTAGATGGAGAGAAAAATGGTCTCCTCTGGACAGAGGAAACACAAAGTGCCAGTCTATCATACACAGCATTATAGAACACAGTGTATTACACTGATGAAGTTTAACAAGCACAGAACCATAGCACAGCTTGGGTTCAGAGGGAACGATACCTTGCTCTTCATGGATGCTTCTCATGGAACCCCTCGCAGCTGGGCTCTGACTGTATTGAAGCTAGCTCCTCTGAAAGCCAAGGTCTTTGTCCCACCACTCGTCTCCAGAGAGCACAGCAGGATCACAAACTCCCTGACGCTGTGATCTCTGAATCCAAGGCTGACATTGGTGGTTATGTTGTCAAGTTAGACTTCTCAGTTCGTGAGCAGTAAATCGAGCAATGTGTTGTTCCTTGTCAGCATGTCCAGCATCTATAGCAAGAAGAGGTCCTCAATGAGTTCCATGAAACTGATGGACGACTTGTGCATCACCATGTTATTTTCCCAACAAGTCTCTTGGTAATTGAAGTCAACCATGAGGACCAAGTTCTGTTGGCCCCTTTGGCTTCCTTGAGCAGCCAAAATAAGTTTTCATCAGCCTTGTCATCCTGATCCTGAAAAATATTTCCATTTAAAATTTCAACCACGCTTTACCTATGGACAAATATTACTCAGATATAAGCCTTTTCAGTTCTGAATAAATATTAAAATTACATATCTCTCACTTTGATTATGTTCAGATATCTTGCAGAGAAACCGAAAATAATGGCTCAAGCAACTTGTGTTTTTCTATAGTTGCACAGAGATTATGCATATGTCTCACTGCTATGAAATAACTTACTGTAAACTTGAGATGTTTGATGCTTTGAATCTAGAGTTACTCATAGTTTTATGTATTTTTTAAAGAACTTAATGAAAACCTCTGTAGAAATAATTAATTACAGAAAATGAAATAAAACAAATCTATCTGTAAGTTCAAATAATGAATGTGAACTGTTTAGCTATTTAATAACACAGACTGTCTTAATTCTCCTTAGGCAATCAATCTTGATTAGGTAATCTACCTTGATTATCATAAAATCTCTTTTTGTACAACAGCATTGCACAGATTAGGACAACGGGTTTTCTTTTAAGAAGCAAATTACAGATGAGTTAAAAAGGCTGTCATTCAAATATCCTTTTCCATTTTAAAGGATGCCAAAGCTATTTACAAATATTGTATATGCAGATAATACTTCATCACTGATGCATATCCTTCTGGGCATAAGGGAGGGTAGAACCACCGTAAAACAATTAAGACTTGCAGCAAAACAAGACAGCTGAGGTTAGAGGAGGAACTGGAGGAGAATGAAAAGACTGCCAGCAAAATTACCAGGACTAACACAAATCCCCTTCCAAAAGAGGACTGTAGCATGCACTTGTAGCACGCAAGTGAAATACTGAAGCATACTGCCCTCATTTTCCAGTACTCTGGTTTCATTGCTCAGTGAATGTCCAGCCCAAATTCTGGTTTAGGGACTGCAGGAAAACTTAAACTGACTTGCCTCCTACAGTCACTGTACATGTATATCTTATCATTTACAGTTACCAGTCAAGATTCAAAAATGGAATAACACACAGTTTGTGAATAAAACATTAAATTCACAAGAAAGACACTTTAACAATGCTAAGAAATATAGCCAATACTATGCATACTTTTCACCAGAAACTACTAGCCTACTATTGTCCATTTCTATATTTTATTGCTGCTGCCCGTCTACTCCGCTCTTGCGAGACCCCACCTGCAGTACTGCGTCCAGCTCTGGGGCCCCCAGTACAGGAAAGACATGGAGCTGCTGGAGTGAGTCCAGAGGAGGGCCACAAAGTTGATCAGAGGGCTGGAGCACCTCCCCTATGAGGACAGGCTGAGGGAGCTGGGGTTGTTCAGCCTGGAGAAGAGAAGGCTCTGGGGAGACCTAATTGTGGCCTTCCAGTACCTAAAGGGGACCTACAGGAAAGCTGGAGAGGTGCTGGTTACAAGGGCAGGGAGTGATAGGACAAGGGGTAATGGGTTTAAACTAAAAGAGGGGAGATTTAGATCAGATATAAAGACAACATTTTTTACTGTGAGGGTGATGAGGCACTGGAACAGGTTGCCCAGAGAAGCTGTGGAGGCCCCATCCCTGGCAGTGTTCAAGGCCAGACTGGATGGGGCTTTGGGCAACCTGGTCTAGTGGAGGGTGTCCCTGCCCATGGCAGGGGGGTTGGAACTAGATGATCTTTGAGGTCCCTTCCAACCCAAACCATTCTATAATTCTACGATTTGTCTGCAAGAATCCAACAACATATTGGTAATATATTTAGATGTTGTGCACACACACATGCGCACACACACATATATCGTCTCCTGACCTTCATTGGGAGTAGTTGGGTGCACAGTCACGACACAAAGTACTATATTGCCCAGGTCCTCCTGAGCTTTAGGAAAATGTCAGTGTCTCAACCCTGCCCAAACTTCATCGTCACATTAACAAAGACACCCTTGCCTGAGTGAAGGGGTCACCATTTCCTTCGTCCATCGCTACATCACCGGCCATAGCACATGTAATTCAGAAAGCACACATCCTGGGCATGTTTGCATTAATAAGGTTGGTTTATATCCTCCAGCCTTGTTCTCTGAGTGGTTTAGCTCCTGGTGAGTGCCTTGAGCTGACCACAGGTCAGCCTGCTTCTGAATCACTGAAAGAAAAGACTATATGCCTGAGGTCTCACGCACTCTGTTTTCTGTTTATTTCTGCCTTTTACAGTCTCCATCTGGCTCCACACTCTGCATGTGTGCTGACATGGGTACCAGGGGTTCCCTGCAGGCTATGGGCACTCCCCATAGGGCTCAGGGCAAGGCTGGCAGCCAGGGCCCATCCCAGCCCCAGCTTGGCTCAGGGCAGCCGGCGGCAACAGGGCAGCCCCAGCCCTGGGCATCGGGCACCTCCATGGGGATGGGGACAGGCTGAGGACAGGCTGTGACATGGGCCCATGGGTGGGCTGTGGGGAGCTGAGGCAGGGGCTGACAGCCCCAGAGGGCTGAGATGGGTTCTGGGGGTCTGCGCAGGGTGGGAGGAGTCCTGGAGTGCTGGTCAAAGACAGTCAGAGCTGTGGGGCACTCAGGGACATGACAACCACAGCAGATCCTGTGTTCAGAGGGGAAAAAAACCCCAAACCTCTAATCTGCAAACCAGTTTTTCACTGGCAGTTTTGGGACTCCTGATCCTCTGGCTGGACATACCCATGTCTCAGAGCCTACCCACCCACAGGGTGCAGAGAAGCCCGAACACATCCTGCCCATCTCATGACCCAAGGCTGCTGGACTTGAGCCATTTCGGAACCAGAGGGCATGCAGTTCAGTACAGTTTTGTAACCACCAGCCAAAATACCCATGTTGAAGGAGCACGGCCCCTCCAACACCCAGTGCCGTGCTGAGGAAGCTGTCTGCCTCCAAGGTGGGTGTGCAGCAGCCTGGCGCACAAGCAGGACAAGCTGGAGTTCATCAAACCCCAGCTAAGCACACCTGCCATAAGTTATGGCCCGAAGTTGGATAGCTCAGCGTTTAGCTGGTTTTTAGATACTTCTGAACTAATATATTTAAGAGACAAGTGCATTTTACTGAGGCTCGTTGTAATTAGCATTACAAAAAGCAGTTCTGTAGCTGACAGAAGAATTGACAGCATAGCATTGCAATCCTTAACAAGTCTTTTTTCCACGTAGCCCCAGGCCACTAAGTGAACACATCAGAAGTTGTAAGTATGTTGTAGCTCCGAAATCATAATGTTTGGCATTGATTTAGAAATGCCTCCTGCACATTAAAGGATATAGGGTTTTGCTTCTTGCAAGCACTACATTCCCCTGTATTGTAGCCATAAATGATCAAGTCATACTTTTGCTTTTAATGGATACATCTACTCTTTTGAAGTAATTCCCCCTGTACTTTCATGTGCATGGTGCATCGATTTGCATGATGGTGCTGGTGGAGCCGGCATGCACAAACTGAGTTTCTTTCAGGTGAAATTAAACTGAGAGATGAACTGCAGGACTACACCTAAATGTACTCCAGTAGCTCCAGCACTCAGTCTCTGGGACCAGGCTGAAGTTAGTCTGAAGCAAAACCAGATCCCTCAGGTGCATTGTGAGGTTGTAGCACCAACTGCAGATCTAGCAAGCGGTGTATGCGTTGGTTCCTGATCCTTGCTAATGTAGGTAGAGCCTATACAACCTTATAGTTGGGGTTTTGACCAAATTTCACCTTTTGCTTTAAAGATGCAAAGATACTTTTGACACAGTAGTATGTAACATGATATATTTAGAATTCATGTTTCCACACAGGATATTGCGGCTGTATGTAATTATTCCTCTTGTAAAATGGCCTTACACCATGCTATATTCTACTGCCTTGCCATCTTATATGACATGCTTAAAGAACACAATTCATATTCTCTTATTTCCCATTTTAGGTTCCTTTCTGAACTTATCTTTTATCTCTTTCAGTATTCCTCATAGTATTTCTAGAATTCCAAACAAGAAACTACCAAGTGACTAGCATATTACTTTCATCAGTAAGGAAATGTGTAACATGTGGCAGATAACTTCCCAAAGAAGGTGGGATGAATGTTCTGTAAGCCCTTTGGCACCGCACACTTGCTGAGCAGAGAGTTTAGGGTGACATAATACATTTTTCCATGTAAACGCAAGGAAGAAAAAAAAAACCACAAAGGAATCCAGGTTTCATCCATGTTGTCACAAAGTCTGGTAAATGCATTAGCTAAGGGCAGTGATTAATTCAGCACTCATGTAAATGAAATGTCCTGTCAAAGTCATTTTTAGTCTTAGTCCAAGTATAACTTCATCATCAGCTATTGGTAACATGTCACTTCCTAACTTTGGTTATTTCTCACCCGTATGCTTACTAACATATTAACTACTTTGCGTTATCACAATAATGCACCTTTTAATACAAATGCATTAGTGTGTTCATAACACCACCAGAACATTTTCCAGTGGCAATGTACTTCTCTTAAGATATGATCTCATGATTAAATTATTTCTGACTTGCTGCCACATACACCCATAGGTCATATATGTATTTTTCTTAACGAGTGAACATAAATTCTACCATACGGAGAGAAGTAAAATATGCCTAATGGGGAGGAAAACACATCCCTTGATGGGATTGAGGCAGGAAAAATAAATGTTGCTCAGTTGCTGCTTTCTCTCCCCTGCCTCTCATTTATCTTTGCCCTTTTTTCACATAATTATATGTGACAGACCAAAGACATACAGCATTTCTAAACTGCATGTATTTCAACAGCGTGTAGGAGGAACAAAATAAAGCACATCATTTTCACAATACTTAAAAACAAGAGTTCAGAAAAGAGAACAAATGTCACAGAACAAGAGAACAAGTGTCACGGGAGCCACTGCAGGTCTAACTTTCTTGAAAATAGAGAAAAGACAGTACACCCAAGTAAGGTTATCCTCACAAGGCATAGAGGTCGCATCATGTTATTTGTCTCCATTGGCTTGGCTGACAGACGGTGACCATCTCCCTCCACCTTGTGCCTGTTGCCAGTCTTCAAGAATCCTTGCGGAATGCACCTATTTGATGGTTACGTTGCAAAGACACTTTGAAGACTTCAGAGAGCAGCTGTTTCCAAGCAGTAGGTTAGCTCTCTGTGTGCTTGGTTCCAGCAAGAGTACTGCTAATGCAGTATAAGCACTTAAACGGCAAGAACGACCTTGCAATTTAATAGACTTCCCTACTTTGCTACTAAGAACTCCTCTGGAGGTCAACATTTTCCTCAGGCAAAAAAAAACCCAAAACAACAAAAGAACACAGGGAACCCAGAGCTACAGCTCAACAGTGTTAATAAATAGCAAAGCACCTGGCAAAACACTGGCCGAAATGGCAGAACCTGGTGTGTGGGGGGGGGGCATTACTACTATTGTTTCACTAAGCCTTATTTCAAGGCAATGTTTAAATCAACCAAACCATTTATATGATTTCCCAGCTAATGAGATTGTTGTCTGAGATTTCTATGTAAATTTTGCTTCATGGCGTAATTGCCATGAAAGAAATTGCTTCTTCTAAAAGGGGAAGAGCCAACGTATGCAGATGTGGGTGCTATGAAGAGCAGGGCAGAGGAACTGAAGGCTTGTTTTGAAACCATGTAAAGCTTGTTTTGCCACGTAACACCAACTGGAGGTGAAAAAGCTCCTGACCTCTGACAACTGCACTGTTTATTCAGTCAGGTGCCTGAAAAGAATCAGACATTAAAAACTGCAAGCATTTAAACTTGGGGATTGTTTGGAGTCACTAACAATAACCCAGCAGATACTTGCAGTCATGTGCAATGGCTCAGCCTTCTCAGAGGGACCGTAATGGCTCACTGGCACCAGTCTGCATTTCTGTTTGTGCACTCAGATTTGCCTAAAGAATATTCTGCATGAAACTTGCAGAAAGAAACTCTGGTTAGAGGAATCAGAGTCTGGAGGAAAGCCAAGGAATTATTTTATCCACAAAAAGTTAGATTCCTAAGTAAAGCCGAAAAATCTGGGCAAATATGGATTAGTATAAGAACTGGATTAGCGTAAGAAATATGGAGTCCCTTTGTACGGTGTCTTTACGCCAGCACAATACATAAAGCTGTAACTGTGCTTGCATTTTATATCTGCAGATGGTGGAAAGGCAGAAAGGTTATGTCAATTTTTCTATTTACACATACAAGTCTAGTACTTACATTGAAAATAAATGGAGGATTTAGACTTATAACCCCTGAAAAAAAAATTGCATTCCACAAAAAGATCTTATTAAGAAAGTCCTAGGCCCTCAGAATTTAGGTATTCAGCAGTGCTGACTGCATCTTGTAAAACCTAAGGCAGAAGTGCTCTCCATAAAGTCAGTATACCCTGTTCTTGAGCGGCCCCTTAAAGCTATGGCCAAAATAATTTTTAAAAGATAACTAATGTAACAGAATTTATAGTTCACATAAAGTCACACATGCCCATTTATAGGAGCAACTTGAAAGGAAAGATTCACTATGGTTTTTCTACACTAGATTATTAAAAGTCATATATTAATATAAAAGAGAGAGCAAGAAAGAAATGAGAAATTGGTTTGAGACCAAAACTGCAGATATTTGTACTAGTCTGCAGAATCAATCATGGGGAAGGGGTAGATTTTATGAATGGAGAATAAAATATAAAGTGTTTTAATAGCGAACATTTTGTATTGGCATGAGAAATATGGCATAATTGTTTTGTCATATGCTTGTTTTCAGGAACAAGCACGATTGACTTGACTGAAAAAAGTACAATAAGTTGGAAGAACAAAATGAAAACTATTTCAGAAGAGCCGCAGTAGCTTTCAATTGCTCCCTGACTAGACAACACCTTACTTGTTATTTAGGCGTTATTATAAGCCGGCCAAGGACAAATGGTCCAAGAAGGTCATTCCTTCTTTAAGGCCAATTTGGCTTTTCTCCTGTACTGAACCAGTGGGTTTTATTTTATAATGAAAAGGAATCCTGCGAAACTGCTTAAAAGCACTGGTTCCTGGTGTGTGCTTCAGTCTAGACTTTCTTGTCTATACTGAACTGCTAGAACATGTTGGGTAACAGCCTTTTCAGGGACTCATAGACTTGTGTGTCAATAGGGACTATTACATCATCTAAGCTGACCTGCAAGATATCAACAGACCTTCTATTTCATCCACTTATTTCTGTATTAAGCCCAATAACTTACTTAACTAAAAGTTTTCTTCCAGAAAGGCATCCAAGCTTGAGCTGGACACGTCTATGCCTTCTTTAATAGTTTGTTCCAATCTGATATCAAAACTGGTGGCTTATTTCCTGTTTGCACGTGCCTATCCAGATTCTGCTGCCAGACACAGGTATTTGTTAAGTCTTTCACCATTAATATATTTATCAAAGAACCATAGAATCACAGAACGGTTTGGATTGGAAGGGACATTAAAGATTATCTAGTTCCAACCCCCCCTGCCATGGGCAGGGACACCCTCCACCAGACCAGGTTGCCCAAAGCCCCATCCAACCTGGCCTGGAACACTGCCAGGGATGGGGCCTCCACAGCTTCTCTGGGCAGCCTGGTCCAGTGCCTCACCACCCTCACAGGAAAGAATTTCTTCCTAATGTCCAATCTAAATCTCCCCTCTTGTAGTTTAATGACTTGAGTATTCACTATCCCTGCACACACCCTCACCCCTAGAAACCTGCATATTTGTGAGGAATCTCTTGGTACACTCTTTAATCAAGTCTTTTTAAGCGTCCCACAGTCAATTGTGTTCTGTGATCCTAAAATCATTTTTCTGTACCTCTTCTGTTGTTTTAAAAGTCCTTTTGAGAAAGTAGATATCAGAAAAACAGTTTCCTAGCACTCCGCTACTCCCTTTTTTTGTGTGTATAAACTCAGCAATGACATAACCCTTCCTCTGTACTACCACTCTGGGAATTCATGCCAAGTTAAAAGGACACTGTCAGTAGCCCCTTTTCACAGCCACTCTTTCCAGGATATGCTCCCTACTTGACACAGGTTGCCTTTTGCAGTCCAGCATGTGAATGCCCTGCCTTTGTCAAAAGGACCCAGCTTATCAAACAACCCAAATTTCAGCGTAGGACTGACTGGTATTGATGATTACTTAGTCATCATCAGTCCTTGGAGCAAATGTGTTCAGCAGTCATTTTTTGCTCCAAGTCACACAGACAGTGTCGATTGTACTAGATCTAAGGCAGATATTTATAAACACAAGTCTTAGAATAGCATGTCCTCACCAACGGCTGCCTTATTCATAATATGCCAGTCAGTTTGTTCTTAACCCATTTAACACATGCTTCGCTGGTATTACAGAGTATTCACTTTTAAAATTAGCATTCATTCTACTTTTATATAAAGCCTTTCAAACCAGTAGGTAGATCGCAATCCTGCAATTACCATCACCTCCCAAACTAGTAATTGTGAAGAAAAACACCAGGTTTGTTTGACAGGTAATGTTAGTGTAGCTAGCCTAGGTTTGTCCAGGTCAATCTTCCTCTGCCTTTTAAACATCACCACCACATCACCACTCTCCTACTTTTTTGAGACTTCCCTGATATTATCAGTATATCATCAGTATTCACTTTAAAAGCATGGCATTAGGCCAAAGATTTCCTTTGCCACCTATTCAAGCAGGTAGTCAATGCAGCATTCAGTTCAAGGCAGACAGGAGGTATGATGTCTCTGCATAACTATCTCATCCAGTTTGGGTAAGAACCAAGCTGCCCGCTTTGTAAAAAGGTCATAGATGAGCTGTACTTGAGAGATGTTGGTCCACCAGGATCTCCTGCAGTTTCTGGGTGGCTCGGAAAAGGCCCCCACTACCACCACTCACAACTCACATGGATCAGTTCATTGGCTGCAGTACAGGGAATTAGAGGATGTGTCTTCTAGAGGCCTAAGCCCACAAGGGGGATGAAGCCAAGAACATATCGCTAATGAGGAAGCAGTAATTAAAGCAAAGATTAACATGCACCCTCTGAACTGGATGCCAATCACTCAAACGGTGCCTGCAGTGAACACACACCCTCAACAAGCACGGCATAGAGCAAATCCTCAGCTTTCCCCGTGTCCCTCTCATTATTCACAGGCCCAGGCTGCCAGGAAGCCCACAGACCCTTGCCTCCCTTCCCAAATAGCCTCTGTGCCACGCTGCTTTGCCTTAATTCCAGCAGCATTAAGACACCCAGCGCAGAGCAACTGCTTTCCTCTGGCTCTGCTTCAGGAACAGGGCTGGTGTCAGTGCAGCTGACTGGACCCAGTAGGTGGGAATAAACCTTTCCACACAGCTGTGGTAGGTTAAAGTCACCCTTTCTTCTCCAGAGCAACTAGAGCCAGGGCTATAAGTGCTAGGGCTGTAAGTGGTACTCCAGCTATAGCGGGTGCTAGGTCTATAGCTGGTGCTTTGGCTATAGGTGGTGCTCCAGACACAGAGGTTTGGGCTGTGAGACTACCCCCTCCCACGCTTATCAGACAGGAAGAGGTTTAGATTGGATATTAACAAAAAATTTATTCACCGAAAGGATTGTCAAGCATTGGAACAGGCTGCCCAGGGAAGTGGTTGAGTCACCATCCCTGGGGGTGTTTAAAAGATACATAGATGTGGTACTTGGGGACACGGTGTGGTGGTAGACTTGGTAGTGCCAGGTTAACGGACTTGATGATCTTAAAGGTCTTTTCCAACCTAAAGAATTTTGTTATTCTACGATAAGAAGTGAGGAATAAACAGGGTTCAGGCCGTTCATTCACATTGGGACAGCGTCTGTTCCCATTTTGTTTTTCTTTGCCTCAGCCTGAGCTGAAGCAAAGCTGTTCATGTGTATGGCAGCAGGCAATGAAACGTGACTGTTTCAAGGAGGAATTCCTTACAGCAGATGTTTTTTAAATAAAGTGGGATTTTTTTTCATCTAATGCTTTTAGCAAACTCTAAGGAAGTCAAAATCTGTTCTGAATATATAAATATTCATCTTTGTGAAAAGATGTATTTATCTTCTGATTCTCTTTTACTTTACATATAATTTGGGGGACTTCTTTCTATCTTTTAATTATAGGGGTGCTTCTAAAACAGGATGTACTGGCTTCTAACAGTTCTTACCTAAGGAGTTAGATAGCAATTAATGACTTGTTGGAAGAGGAAAATGTTGCTTTTTGAGCAGGTTTTTTACTTCACAGAATAAAACAAATTAATGAAACAAAACAGAAAAGAAAAAAATCTCTCCATCTTACTGACAGCTACTAAATTTATCTTGACAACCTAATAATTGATATCTATTCTTCATTTTTAGAGTAGGTTCTCATATCTAAAATAAGTTGAGACTCCCTGGAGTACCTTAATTCCCTGTAGAGCACTACCAGGGAATCCTACTACAAACTCTGTCAAAGAAGAGCACAGTGCTGAAAAACCCCTGTGATGATGACAAGTGTCCTATCACCAGGCAGCTGTGAGTGGTGTCACTAAAAAATGTAAACCAAAACCTGTGGAACATCTAAAGTCTTTCTTTTGCAGTGGTATGGCATTTCAAACTGCTTTAGGAAAGTGAATTAGTTTTGGCCAGAAAATCAGGTGAGGACTTTAATTCTGCGAAATATATAGTAACTAAAATTATAATATACTCAGTATATCAGAACTATTACCCTTCAGATTGATGAATGAACAGAAACATGCATAGGCTGAAATTAGAAGACATTCATATCCAACAAACCCTGAGTCTGGGGATGCCACCTAAAGTCCTGTACACAATTTACATCTCTAAAAGAGTTAAGGAATCCATTACAAAGTATCTGAGCTGTCTGTAACAAATTTTTTTGAACTGCAGCTGTTTTCAGTAGAGCACAAATTTTATTGGGTTATGTTAGAAAGTTTTTCTGAGTGGAAAAGGATATATATAACCATCCTGCATTCTGTAGAATCATCATAGAATCACAG
>VWZZ01000926.1:71108-92905 GCA_013399095.1 Psophia crepitans | reverse complement strand
TGGGGAAAATCCCTTCCCCGCCAGAGGGGTCAGGGCTGGGGACAGGCTGCCCAGGGAGGGGGCAGTCCCCGTCCCTGGGGGGTTCAACCAGTGTGTGGCCGTGGCACTGTGGGACAGGGGGCAGGAGCCATAGGGAGGTGGGCTGGCGGTTGGACCTGAGGCTTTTCCAACATTAAGGATTCTCTGATTCTATGACAAGCGGCGTTGTCTTCTGCCACTGCTGGAGCTCCACACACGGAGGGCTCAGGTCAGAAGACGTCTCGGTCCGGCCCCCTGCCTCCAGCTTGCTGCTCACTGTTTGCTTTAGCATTACGTTTGGGTAAGTTGTCCAACTGGTTTGTTTTTCATCTCGTGGCTATTTTCAGCTGCTCAGCCTAACAAGGTGAAATGTCTGAGATGCTTTTCTGTTCCTGTGACGGGGCTGTGAGGAGGCAGAGCTCTTACCCCAGCAGCTCCCCGGTGGGGAGCGGCTCACCCCGGCCTTGTCTCTTCCGTAGCCTTTGGCTGTCTGTTTGCACCGCTCAGGTCTTTTGGAAGAACTGCACTTAGTCTCTGCACGGACACCCTGAGCCCCAGGTCCCGGCCCTGCGATGGCCCGGTCGCCCTCCTGGGAGGCTGAGGCAGGGAGTGCTGGGAGGATCCGGCACCTCGGCCAGAGCCGACATCACTGGGCTCTGCGGAGGAGAGGCAGCAGGAGAGCCAGCGAGTCGTGCAGCCCCGCTGTGACGGCGGGGATGTGGGCTGTACCGCTCTTGGTTCGTGCCAGCAGCATCTGTGCCGGGGTGGAGGCTGCCCGAGATGTGGGAAGAGGGCGACGTTTCACCCCACCTCTTCTTCCAGTTGTAAATGGGAGATCTGTGCACTCTTGCAGTTGGAGTTGTGGTTCCTTCGGGGCTGGGAGGAGCTCTCAAACTGCCCACTTGGGCAAGATGAATTTTTAAAACAAACCCAATTCTTGCTCCTCGGTTAAAGTCCAGAGAGGACCTGCGAGCAGGGATGGTTTCTCTCCAGCGTCTGCTGAGGGACCGCACTGGGAACGTCGCTTCAAACTCCTCAGAGTTCCTGGCGGTCTCTGGTATATTTAACCTCATAATGCTGTAGGATGTGGAAGCACTAGTCTTCCTATTTCAAGTGAAGGATTAAAGCACAGAGATACTATTGCCACGCAGGAAGACATCTGGCAGGGGGGGGACTTGAACCCTCCTATAAATGTCAGCTTGGTGGCCCAGCCTGCGGGACATCCATCATTCCTGGGCACGGTGAAGGGGGAGTTCGCCGAAATCGGCGTTGGCTTGTGAAGTAAATTTAGCACCTTGATGTGAATCTGTTCGTCTGCTGGGTCAGCTACCTTCACAGAGTCTCTCCCACACCTTCAGAAACGTGTCCAGATGGAGAAGCAGCAAGCGGTGGTGAATGAACTGCATTTCCCAGGCTGTGCTCCCGCGGGGAAGCAGCACGCTGTGCTCTGCTCGTCACCCTGCTCCACTCCCGCGGTGGGGCCAGGCCATGCGCTGCGTCTCTGGAGCTGTCGCTCCCGGCATCGGGCGTCTCGTCCCCGCTCGTTTATGCTAATCTAGAAACAGAACAGACATCCAGTATTTGAACCTGCGTAGCCAGAGTAGGGCTCTGGTCTGTGGTAGTTCCGCGGATCTCTTTGGGTGTGCAGGCAGAGGAAGGGTCTGGCTGGGGGGTGGAGGGTTCGTTAGCCAGCGGGGGGTTGCTGAAGGCACGTTCTGACTGGCAAGGTGGTTGGCAGCTGCGTGTCCCTCCAGGATGCGGAATGAATGTTTTGGTAACTTTTTCATACCCCTTTTCTTGCTCCTTCATATGAAGAGGGTTTGCGGAAAACCGTTTGTGTCGTGGGTTGGAGCTCTGCAGAGCTGGGCAGCCCCTGCGCCCGCCAGCGGGTGTGTTTGATGGGCTGCCGTGTCCCGGGAGGAAGAGCCAGCCCTTTCCAGAAGCATTTTTTATCCGAGTTCTCATCCGTGATAGCCTTAGCTGGTGCGAGGGTGGATGAGAACTGAAAGAAAAGCTGGCAGTTCGTACCTGCTGCCGAGGCCGCCCCGCATCCCTCCTGTGCGGCAGCGGGGACGCTCCTCGCTCGCGGCACGCCTCCGGAGAAGGCTCTCGTTTCTCGTCCGGACCTGTCTGCTGCAGTTGGGCTTGAGAGCTGGTGTGACCACCAGCCTCGGTGAAGATAGACAATAAAATCCCAAAGACTTGTAACTAATGCAAGAGAGTGCGTTCTCGTCGGTTGTGTTCCTCTGAGTCGCAGTCTCCAGTAGCTCACCAGGATTTCTTCGAAACACAGATGAACAAGTTACTGCCGTTACAAACCCATCTTCCAGCCGCCCTGTCCCCAGTTGGCGCTTGCCGGGGAGCAGCGTGTGTGGTGTGCGAGGGCTCCGTTTCTGCTGTTGGCTAAATTCCTTTGGAAATGCCAAGTGCTCCATGAAGGTTTGCCTAGTTGTGGCTGACCTGGTATAGACGGCAAGCACGGTTACGTGATCTCTTGGTCATCCTACCAGAACACAACTGTCCTAATAAAAAGAGAAAATTTGCGTTGGGAAGGAAAGAAGAAGGTTTTATTGTTTGATAGAGTCTTCCTGTCAGTACTGGCGAAAGTCCGCGTGGAGGATTCGGTGCGGGAGGTGGGCGGAGGGGCTGGGTTTGGGGGAAACTGCGGGCAGGTCACGCAGCTGGACGGGGCGGTGGGAAGCTCGCTGTGCCTTTTCCCCTCTGCGGGTGCTGGAAGCAATGCTGTCTGCTGGAAGAGTCAGACGAGAGTGTCTCTTTCCCTGTTTAGTGAGGTACTAGGAAAGGTTCAGCGGGGTCCGGACTCGTGTTCCCGCAGCAGCCGCCGGTGTATTTGTGTCAGGGTTGGCAGAGCTTACCGTACCCACAGTTACACCTTTAGTAAACACACTTCTTGGACTTGAATGTAGCTGATGTTGAATAATGACTCGGTGTAACCCCGATCCAGTACAGTGGGACAGAAATAACCCAGAATTTTAAGCACTGGCAGACTTTTTTCGGTCTGACGTACCCACGTGTTACTGCTCAGATCCTGGTGCTGCCGGTCCCCACAGGGACAGTGTCTGCCCGGGCGAGCGGCAAGGAATTACCGCTCGCTGATGATGACTTGAAACGCGATCGGATCTGGGGTAAATGTATAGCTCTTTGTAGGTCACCGTAAAGCGAGCAGTCTTTTTACAGAGCTCCTGTCATCAAATACAACCACTTCACACAAAAAGAAGCTGTATTTTCAGCAGCCGAAGGGAGGGAGGAGCAGCCTCAGCCTGCGGAGAGCAGGATGTCGCCCCATCCGAGGCTGTTCTCCCTCAACGTGCTCGAGTAACGAGGCAAATGAGTCGTGTGTGCGATGCAGTGGCCTGTAGATGGGCACTGCAACTCTTCCCTGCTTCTGTGGGTGCCATACTAGCTGGTAAAGAGCCCAGAGAGGAAAAGCAGCTAAAACTGTGATAGTTCTGCATTGCTGGTGCTTCTAGCTCAGGCGCTCGATGATGTGATGATCTGCTGCCGTCGAGGCACGGCTCTGGAAGGTGCAGGGGACTTGGAAGAGGTCTGTCGGTAGCCTAACGATTGCTAAACCTGGCTGCTGGGTTCCTGGCTCGGGGCGTGCGGAAATGCTGCGGAGGTGATAGTTCTGCTCCTGGGAAAGAAATAAATGTTACCAGCACGCCCAGTGGCAACGGTCCGGAGCCTGCACTGGGCGCAAGGCTTTGGCGGGGCGGAGGTCACAGGGGGAAACACAATGCGTCTCTTCTTTTTGCTTATCAGCTGATGTAGCCTGAAAAAATAAGACAAACTTTTTCAGGACAGATGTTGTTTGTTTTTTTTCCCAAGTGAAGGTGCCAAAATCTTGGCAAACCGAGCTGCCCGGTTACAGCAGCAGCCCGGGGGGGGCTCTGCTCCCATTCCAGCAGAAGTACTGCCGAGGGAGAGGTGACGGCTGGGCGTCTGCTCGGGTGCCCCCTCGGTCAGTATCTCTCGCAGCGAGCTTTGGAGGGTGAGCCAGGGCCGGGAGCCCCCCCGGGGGGGCACCCACCGCCTGCGTGGCCAGGGCTCCGCCGGCCCTCGAGCCACAGGAGGCTGCAGCCGTCTGAGGGTTGCCCAGCGGCTGGGGAGCGGTGGGCGCGCGGGGCAGAGCAGGGGCCGTGGGGGGCTCCCCGCCCGCCTCGCTTTGTGAAGGCTGCCCGGAGCGCGGTGCGTGGCGCTGCAGTCTGAGCACAGCGGGTGCGTTTTCCCCTGAACCATCCAGCCCCGTATCCGTGGCATCCTCGTTCTCTGCGGACGAGAGCAGGGCAGCCGCTCGCCCCGCGGCCCGGCCCTTGCGATTGCCACCTTCATGTCTCTCTGGAAGAGACCAGGTGCGTGTTTCTGTGAGGGTTTAACCATTGCTAAGCTCTCTGTGACAGCGGTACTGGGTTTCAGCATCTTCAGCTTTGTGCAGCCCTCACAATATTTGCGGTTTTAATTTGGATACTTAGAGCTACGGTTTTTCTCGAGTCTGGTGTCTTACGCCATGCAGAAAGCGATGGTCCTGTAGCTGTTTTGAAACAATAACTTTAAAAAGGCTGGTTTTTTTCTGACGTAGAAGTACATAGCTTAAATAGTCTCTTCTATTGTTGGAAGCTGTGGTGGTCTATAATTAACTTAGCATAAATGAAGTGTTGTGTTTCTGAGTGCAGCTAATGGACACTTGAGTTGATCCCTCGCGTTGGTCATAAACTGTGGTAAGGTGCTGTTTGATTCCACTTGCAGTTTATGTTCTGATGTCCGTCCCTCCGACGCTGGGGCGCTTTGCTGGGGGGGCCTTCAAGTTCAGAGAAATCTCCCTGATCACATTGCTACTCTAAGGATGGCCATGAAATATCTCCAGCCCTGGGAGGTGTTTGGGCTGCTGGCAATGGCTGGGGGGACGCGGAGCGCGGGTGCTGGTGCGGAGCGCGGGGGGACGTGGACTGCGGGTGCTGGTGCGGAGCGCGGGTGCTGGTGCGGAGCGGGTCACGCTGCCAGAGCCTCTCGCCGTGGCAGCCAGCCGGCCTCCACGACCGCACACGTCTCTTGCATTTCTAATTTCTGCTTCAGCAGCCTGCCAGCTGTAGCTGCAGCACAGGCACCCACACGTGTGGGGAGGTATGCGAGGGGGAGGGAGAATCATTTCTGTAATCCCGACCCAAATATAAAGTCCTGCTGGGAATCATTCCTCAGCCAGAGGCTGGTTAGAGCTTGGCGGTGCAAAGGGCTCGTACCTTCGTACCTGAATCACCGATCCCGAGCTGTAAACCCGTCTGTGAGGAGGATTTACGGAGTGCTGAAGAACAAGTCTGCTTAATTTATTTTTTTGCCCTGCCTGTGCTGCCCTGCACGCCCAGGCACCCGCTGTGCCGTGGAAGCACGCCCGGGCCGCTCGCTCCGGGACCAGAGCTCGGGCATTTCTCAGCTCGGGCTCTCCTGTTCCCCTCCCAGGTCGTACGTGATTTATCCCTCTCATTGAAACTCTGTGGGGCGAGTTTCTTACCACATAAATAGTTATGGAAAGATACTGTTTGTTCAGCTGAAATAATGACAAATGGGGTCAAACTCAACTGCGGTCTTCTGGCTTTGTGCCCGGGGTGGCGTTGAATGGCCCTTGCCATCCTCGGCACTTAGAAATAACGAAGCGAGATCGATCGTGTCCTTTCTGTTGTGAAAACTCGCTGGGAGTTCAGGAGCCAGCGGGGGAGTTGAGCCCTGCGCGGGGTCGAGCAGCACACCCGCAGCCCAGCGCACAGCACGTCTGCGGGAGGCGTTCGCTCCGCCGCGGTGCTGTAACGTGTTTCTGTGCCTGTACTGCAGAGCCGTAACACGGAGAAACCTGTTGGTGACCTTCGTCTCTTGGGGAGGTGAAGGGGGGTTTGGGTTTCTCTGCGATGCGCAGTGTTTGCACTGACGGTCTGTGTTACCTGGGAGCCGTGAGGCCTGGGGGGGGAGCAAAGGTAAAGGCAGGCAGCGATTGCTGCAGGGTGTGGGAGCCCCGAAGGACAGGCGTGGGCTGGGCTGGTGGGGTGCTCTGTCCTGGGGGTTCTGGCTGCAGTCCCTCGTTAAGGGTCACGCATCCTCTCCAAATTACCGCTGAGGGACTCGGATGTGTCTTTCTGAGGGGAGACCTGGTCGCTCTCTGCAGCTCCCTGACAGGAGGGGTGGGCAGGGGGGGTTGGTCTCTGCTCCCCAGCACCAAGGGGTGGGACAAGAGGGACCGGCCCCAAATGGCTCCCGGGGAGGGTCAGGTTGGAGCTTGGGGAAAATCCCTTCCCCGCCAGAGGGGTCAGGGCTGGGGACAGGCTGCCCAGGGAGGGGGCAGTCCCCGTCCCTGGGGGGTTCAACCAGCGTGTGGCCGTGGCACTGCGGGACAGGGGGCAGGAGCCGTGGGGGGGTGGGCTGGCGGTTGGACTGATGGGCCCAGAGGGATTTTCCAGCCTCAGAGATTCCCTGATTCTGTGGTCAAATGTGGTGATGATGGCTGATGGGCTGCACGACGCGGCACGAGCCGAAAGGGGCCTTGGCCCTGGCTTAAAGGCCCCCAAGCGCGGGGTTCACACGCTGCTGGTTGTTGGGCTGCTTTTCTGCCGCCCTGGTGCCTGGTGCTTGGAAAACTGCCTCTCTCCTGCTTTAGTTTACCTTAAAACTGTGTCCTGTCCGCGCAGCTCGGCAGGAGCAGGGCTGTGCTTTGCAGGGCAGCCTGCGACGGCGCCTCTCGCTCTGCCTGGCGGGAAGCAGCGGTGCCGACAGCAGCTAATTGCGGCTTAAAACCGGTGGGGAAGAGGCGAGGCGTGGGTGAACCCGACATCTGGTCCAGCGTACGAGGGTGGGTGATGTTTCCAGCAGCTCCTACGCTGCCAGGTTGGAGTGAACACGTAGGCGCAGGGGGGGCTCTGGGCAGTCTCCGGGAGGATTAAACAGCGTCGCTGACCGAAGCCAGGGGGCCGACAGCTGGGTTAGGAACAGAGCGGTGCCCAGGAGGAGTGCGGCACTTCTGGTCTCTTCCTTGTGTTTGTTTCTGCTCCAGCAGCGTTGCTTTCAAACGCTGAGCGCTGGCGCGCGTTGCATCAGGCCGAAACTCTTCCCCGCGTGCAGAAGATGAGGGCCGCGCTGGCCAATGAGTCGCCGGCTTGCCTTTTAAAGCCATTTTATTACTGCCTTGAAGATTTTTGAAAGGGCCGTCTTGGGGAAGGAGCAGAAGTGGTTTGTGCTCGCTCTGCAATTGCCGCTGCTCCGGAAGGCGCTGCTGGCCTCTGGCCCGCAGGCGAGCCAGGCGCGGGCGCCGGCCCCTTGGAGCCGCAGGAGCGTTTTCTCCAGGCTGGCGGTTTCAGGAGATGCTGAGCTGACTGACCGGCAGCTGGCCGTTGCTGGAAAGCGTTCCCTCCTTCCCTGCTGGTTTGGCAGCGTCTGTCCCACACCCCGGCAGTTCCGTGCTCAGCAGGAGTCGGGGCTCGCCGCGGGGCCAGGGAAGGTCTCGGCATGGTGACGTGGGGTCCGGGAGCACGTGGGTCCGCCAGCGCGTGAGGCTGGTGAGGTTTGCTCCGAGCAGCCGCCGCAGGTCTGTGTGCTCGGTCAGGACAGCCAGCCAGCCTCGCCGTCCTCTGGTTTGGTAGCTCGGCGGCAGCGCAGGCGCGGGGTGGGTTGTGTGTGGCCTCAGGCTGCCCCGGGCCGAGGGACCCTGCGGAACCAGCAGCGGCAGGGCCCTGGTCTGCACGGCTCCTCTGCCTGGCCCCCTGCAGGGAACGGGCACCTCGTCGCCTGTGGCACTGGGCAGAGGTCTGTGGGTGTAACCTCCCCGCTCCGTCCTCCAAGAGCAGCGTTTCCATTTTCCAGCGTAGCAAAATGGGGCATAAAATATCTGATTTACCGTGTTCCACAGTGAGTCATTTCCAGACTTCTTTCTCTTTCTTTGAACTGAGATGGCCTCTTTTTTTTTTTTTAGTAACAACCTTTATTAGTAAGGCGGCAGCAGCTCAGCTTCCAGCCGCGCGGGCCAGATTTCCTGACAGCGTGGTGGCCGTGCCCGGCGGCGTGGTGCCAACACGACACATGCCTTCCCGCACCCACGCAGCGGTGCTGCTCGAAGTGGGGGGGATTTTTCATTTTGCTTTCGCGTTCAGAGGTGGCAGCTCTTATTTTGGGGCAGGAGAACTTGAATTTGGGACCGCCTGCCTCGCAACAGCGTGCTTGGGATTGTTGCAGTTGCAGTAACGTGTCCGACAAATGCTTTTCTCCTGGATCTGCTTGCATGTCATCGACGCTGTGTGTGTTTTCGTCACCCGTGGCTGGGTTTTGAAGGGAGGGGGCGCAGCCGGGGATGGGGACGCGTGGCTCGGCCTCCTCCCCAGCCACCCCTGTTTCCTGCCGGTCGCAGCGCGCTGTTCTCCGACGGCAGATCGCTGTTGGTCGGAGGCCGGGCTGGCAGTTGGCTGCCTCTCCCCGCGGCGCTTCCTCTGGGCGAGTGCTCTGCGGGTTTGGGGGGAAGCTGGCCTCGGAGCTGACGTAGCCCCAAGTGCTCCTTCTTTGCTCCAGCAACATATTTGGTTGATGAGGAGGGTTAAAAGTAAATAAATAAAATCTTGTTTCCCTACTAACCTTCACCTATGAATACAGACATTAATTTGCATTTTTGCCACTGTTGCTCCTCCTAATTTCTGCTCTTTACATTCTGCCGTGCCGCGCAGGGAGCGTTGCCACCTGGCAGGAACTAGTCACAGGGCAAGTGAAGCACTTGGGGATGAGGTTAATCCTTTGTGGTTACAATTGGCGGAAAAAAGATGGGCTGCGCTGCCCGGGAAGGGCCTTTCCCCTGCCCTGCAGGGCTGCGGGCGGGTCGGGATCCCCCCTCTCGGCGGAGGGCATGTTCCTCTCCGGCGCTTCACCCAGAGCGGTGTCGCCACTTCTCCATTTACCTTTGGTCCCGTGCTCCTTTCGGTACTGTTCAGTGGTGAGTGTGGTGGGACGGCCTCGCTGGGAGCGCTTCCTAGGGCGTGCTGACACCTCCGGGATCTCCTCCTCGCACCGGGGTTCCCGACTGCCGCCGTCCCCTGCGTGGAACCCAGCGGGTCTGCGAGCACCAAGAATAACGAAACTTGGGTTTTCTGCAGATCCGTGTCCTGTGTTCACGAACTGCTTCCACTCCCTCTTCCTCCTGCTCTCCCCCCCCGCCTCCCACCCCATGCCGTTGGGACAGCGGGTGGCCCGGGTGTGCCCGCTGGCCTCAGGCCCCCCTTTCGGCAGCATCCCCGTCCTCCTGGAGCGCGTCAGGGAGCTTATGAGCTGGTTCTTTGGTTGAGTTTGGGGAAGTAGGGGGGTCACAGGATGGCCAGGAAGGGTTTTTTCCTGAAGAAGCCAAGCTAACAGTTGTACATGGTTCTTGAGGTCAATTAATTAACACGTGTTTTTGCAGAGCAGCTTTTTCCTGCTAGGTGTGCTGTGGGCGCTGTGATGGTGAGCGAGCAGCGTCTCACCATAGGCATGGCCTTGCTCTGGTAAAGAGTTCTGCTCTTAAATGGGAGAGAAAGGCTTTGCTGGTTTCGGAGAAGAAAAAGGCTTGTAAATGAGGAAACGTTCTGAGGGACGGGAACGTGCTTCCACTGGGCTCGCTGGGTGCCGCAGCGCGGTTCTCCCACGTGATGGTTTATCTGCGAGCAGCAGCTGATTCCTCCTGGCACACAGCGTGGAGTGCTGTGAGCGGAGGCTGTGGTCACCGTGCTGTTCGGTGAGAACTGGAATCAGCAGCTCTTGGGAAGGCACACGAGGGATAGATAAGGTTAAAATTGGGAGAAGCCATCCTTGCAGGGCAGCACGGGCATGGGGCTGCTTCCTTGGAATTCATTACGCAGAAGCTTGTCTGTGAAGGGGCTGTGGGAGTCCTGGGTGGCCGGGTGTTGGGAGGGGAGGAGGATGGGCGATGCCTGCGAGAGGTCCTTCTGCTTTGTCCACATGCGAAGGTCGTTTCAGAAACCCTGCACCCCACGGTACTCCTCTTGGAAAGCCCTTCTTAAACTCCTGAGGCAACTCCCAGAAGTAATGAACCGAAAACTGAAGGAAACGTAGTGGGAATATGTTAGCATGAACCTGGCCAGAGCAGCTGTGTGGGTCTGACGTGCTTCACTGCTGAGATGTCAGATCTCCGCAGGCGTTGGGGCTGGGCAGCGAGGCTCGGTCGGGGCGTTGGAGCTGCTGCCGGCAGTTCTTGCCAGCCGAACCGCGGGTGACCCTAGCACAGGGTCTAGTCCTCTGGTGATAAAAGTAGGCTCACCTTTGCCTGTCCTTCCCGTGCTCTGCGGCGGGAAAGGCGAGGGAGCTGTGCCGTGGACTGGAAGTGATCTGTCGGCTGTACGGCGTGGGTGCCCCCGCTGTGGCTGCGCGTGGCAAGGTTTGATCCAGCGAGGGTGAGTCCATCTCTGAAGCAAACGTGTTTTCTTAAAGTTGCTTTAAGTTTTCCTTGGTACCCGCATGGGCAGGTGCACTCAGCTTTTTGGAGCACTCTGCAGTGATTTTTCTTCTCCTGAGGTCGTCGTCTTTACAGCTTCTGTGCAGCCAGCGGCACAGGGAAACCCACCCGCTGCCCAGGCGGCTCCTGGGGGTGCCTGCAGGTGCTGCACCGAAGATGCTCTTATCTCCTTTCACATCCTGTAAAAAAAAAAAAGCAAGAGATAAGAGAGGAAGAACAGAAAGATAGTTTCTATGGAGTGGGTGATTTAACTGCTTCCTTCCCGTGACTGACTCTGCTGAGCTAGACGGGGGCTGCCTGGCCAAACTAACCGCACAAGCTGAACGACATACTCAGAAGCAAGAAACCAGCTCAGCCTTGAAGTGCAGTTCCTTTAGAGAAAGCTCTTGCAAAAAAAAGGGGGATCATCTTCCTGTTAGAAGTGGTTTTAATTTTGAAAAGTCAGGATGAAATATTTGTAAGTTGTAAAAGCAGGTCACAGAATCACAGAATCACAGAGGTTGGAAGGGACCTCGAAAGATCATCTAGTCCAACCCCCTGCCAAGGCAGGGCCACCTAGAGCACATCACTCAGGAACACGTCCAGTTGGGTTTTGAATGTCTCCAGAGAAGGAGACTCCACACCCTCTCTGGGCAGCCTGTCCCAGGGCTCTGTCACCCTCACAGTGAAGAAGTTTTTTCCTTATGTTAACCCGGAACCTCCTGTGCTCCAGCTTGGACCCGTTGCCCCTTGTCCTAAGGTCCCTAATTTATGCAGTAGGAGGTTCAGAGAAGATGGAGCAAGACTCTTCTCGGGCTTGCAAGGGTGGGGGAGAGGTGCTGAACGCCCGTTGCAGCAGTGGCAGTTCTGATGGAAGTCTTGGAAATACAGGTAGCTGCGGCGCAGAAGCAGCCTAAGCTGCTGCTGGCACCTGCTTGTCCTGGTCACACTGACGGGGGTCTGCAGGGGAGCGAGCGTTTTCTGCAGCCGGCTGGAATGACTAAAGAGCCTCCAGGCTGTGCAGGTAACTTTCTGAAGCGGTCTTAAAGTTAGCAGTCAGCATCACGTTTGAAGAAGAGCCAGCAGCCAACCGAACACGAAAGCCAGACCCCCACTGTTGTAGCTAACGCACAAAACCGTGGGGTAAGAGGCGTTTTCGACCTGGTGTACCTCCAGTCAGCTGATGCAGTCAGTCGGGTTGCGTCACCACGGGGGTGACATAATTCAGGGGATGACGATCAGCCCCGGGATAGCCCATCTGAAGGAGAAGAAAGTTGAGCTGGGGAGTGTGAGTGATAGGGAAAACGTTTACTTTGGAAAAAAATGTGTTTGGAGCAGGCTGGCTGCGGGGGCGTGCGCGGTGCTCCGTGCTGCGAGCTGCCACCCGTCCCAGCCCCTGCATCCCAGGGCCCCTGCGTGGATGCTCTGCGCCGAGCGTCCTGCGGGGCCCGAAGCCTTGACCTGGGAGAAGGGGGGTGGTGAGGGAGGAGAGGCCGTGTGTCTTAAAGGAGCTCTTTGCTGCAAGGGGTTACGGCAGCATGCGTGCCAAGCGATGCTCCACTTAGCACTTCACGCTTGGTTTGTAGCTGGTGGTTTTTTGAAGGGTGCCTGCCTCAGCCGCTGCGGCCAGCCTGCCCCACGGCAGCTCCCGCCTGCATCTCCGAGGGTGCTGGTGAGTTGGGGGGCTCCTTGGGAAGCTGCAAACTGGGCGGGGGTCGCACCAGGGAGCAGAGCCAGTGCTGACCCCCTGTGCCGTCCGAGTGCGCCTGTGGGGTGGTTGCAGGGCTGGTCTGTGCCACAGCGGTGGTGGCAGCAAGGGCAGGGTAACGCCTGCGGGAGAGCTCGCTGCAGGAGACCCTCTCCAGGAACCCACGCTGCTTCCCTGCCTCTGGTCACTGTGGTCATAGAATCGTGAATCATTCAGGTTGGCAGAGACCTCCAGGACCATCTAGTCCAACCGTCCCCCCCCCACCTATTCCCCACTAACCCATGTCCCTCAGTACCACATCCAGCCTGTCCTTAAACCCCCCCAGGGACGGGGACTCCCCCCCTCCCTGGGCACCCCGTTCCAAGGCCTGACCAAAGGCGGGTGATTCTGCAAGTCCTTGTGTCCCGCTTTGGTTTGCCGTGTTGGAGGCGGCTGGAGGAGCGCTGGCCGGTGCTCAGGTGGGCACTGGCGGCCCAGGGTCAGTTAGGCTGGGGATAAATCCGAGTCCCACCGCTGTGCGCGCAGGGGGCGGATGGCTCGGTGTGAGCTGGCCTGGTGCATTCTCTGCTCTTGGAGACACAGGCAGAGCGCCGAGGTGCTCCCCCCAGCCTGCAGGATACTTCAGGCTTATTTAAAATCTCCTTAATTTCCTAGGTGCTTTGAAGTGTTGTATCCCCTTTGATCCTGGGGCTGGCCCCCAGAAGAGAGCCGTGGTCAGGGCGCGTGGAGCCAGGGCTGTTCGCAGCTTCGCCTGTGGCTCGTGGGGGTATGGCGCCGTGCCCCCCGCCGCCGGTGGTACTCTGCTTTCGGCAGCAGGACGGTTCAACCAGGGGAAGCCGAATGCAAATTGCTGTAGTCTGTGCAGGTCCCGTCCCGTCACGGGGAGCGCCGGAGGGCGGAGGTGGCCCTGGAGGGACCTGGCCGAGCAGAAGTGGGCTGGCAGGAACCTGTGTTAAACTGACGTCCAGCAAAGGCAAACGCAAGAGTCTTGCTGGGACAGCATAACCCTGCTCAGCGCTGCTGCCGGGGCCGGCTCTGGGAAGCAGCTTTGCGGAAGAGGATTTGGGCACCCTGGTGAAGAAGTTGTTCATGGGCAGAGTGCCCTTGGGTGAGCGAGGTGGGGGGTTCCTCAGGTCCACGGAGCAGCTCCTCCCGTTCCCCAGGCAGTTGCGATGCTGTGCCTGGAGTCCTCTGTCTGCTTTGGGGCTCAGAAAAGGTGGGGGCGTGCTGGTGTGAGTCTGGCGGTGGCAGGGGGCTGAGGGGACGGGGCTGGTCCAGCCTGGGGCAGAGGCCCCAGGGAGACCTCGCCGCTGCCTGCGGTGCCAAGGGACAGCCCAGCCTGGTGCTGGTAGGAGAGCACCAGACACGGGCAGCCCCCACCAGAGGTAGGGGAGACAGCGTGACTGTGAGAGCACTCAGGTGCTGGAGGGGTCCGGCGGGGTTCTGGGGTCTCCACCCTGGGTGACCTGGCCGGATCAGAGCTGCTTCGGGCAGGAGGTCGAGCCTGGGCGAGCTCCAGAGGCGCCTCCTGGCCGGTGGTATTCCATGGGTGGGATCGTACTTTAACTGCCTAGTGCGTTGCTCCGGGGGTAGCTCTGGCTAGCCTGGCACGCTGTTCCCTTCTGGGCTTGCCTGAATAAGGGTTTTAAAAAAATAGGTGAGTTTGAGGTGGTGGGCATTTATTGATGAATACTCTGAGAGGGGAATATATATTTCTGTGCTGCCTGGTGAGAGCTGCCAACGTTTTTGCTCCTGTTGCGACATGAAATGATGTATCTTGAGCTCTTCTTGCTCCCGGTATTTTTTGCAGCGTGTGTTGTGTCCCGGTGCACTGGGAGCGGGGCGCGGGGAGTTCCTGGCTTTGGGCAAGCCCTGCCGCAGTACCGGCTCGCACGGGTCGGGCCGGTGGGGTGGAACGGTAGAAAGATCGTGCATTTTTCTTTGATTTTTTTTTCTTCTTGGCTTTCTTTGGCATCTCAAATTTTTCAGGCAAGAATGACTCACTCATCCATTATGTGGTTTCCTGACTTTTAGCAATTTTTCTTTCGTTTAAAAAAATACTAATTACTAGTTTTGCATCGCGGTGCGCGGCAGCCAGCATCCGAAGCCGCGTACCGTGGGCTGCGGCTGACTCACGTCTGTTACAGCGTTTCAGACTGGCATGGGTTCCTTCCCACCCCTCGCTGCGTTTGTGTCCCTCAGAGCATCTGTAAAGCCTGTTTTGGCCCTGTGACGATCCCCTTGTCTCCCCACCGGGCAGGAGCGTTGGTCCTGGGTCCCGGAGAAGGGGAGTGCAGGGTTAGCCAGCCCCCTGGGGTCCCTCTGGTGCGGGGACCCCCGTGCTCCTGCCCCGCTGCGCCCAGGCACTGCAGCTAACGGCAGGCACGGGAGGTTTCTGTGCCTCGTTCCTCAAAACGTCACCCTACACGAATGGAGGGTGCTCTGGATTTGTTGGGCTCCCGTTCCGGCGTGGTGCAGCTGTGGGGCAGTTGTAGGGGGCAGAAACGAGCAGCCGCGCTGGGGAGAGGCGTCGCCTGTCAAGCTTGGGACGCCTCGGGAGGTGGCCGTGGGCTCTGTCCCCCGTGGTCCTTTCCCACCGCGACTCGGCAGAGCAGGGCTGCTGCTCCGGCAGCCCAGAGCATCCCGTGGGGTGGCTCCTGGTCCCAGCTCTCGGTGCGGCTTCGTCTGCACTGCTGGCGGCGGGGAGGGCGTTGGATCTGCTGTGGGAAAGGGTCGGACCTGCCTGGCCCGAGGAGGGGGCCCGACAGGCAGGGGAGCGCTCGCTTTGGCCTCTGGCGCGCCTGGGGAATGGCTTCAGAAAAGCGGCTGTTTCAGGGCGCTGGTGGAGATCTGCTCTTGAGAAACCTGCGGAATTTCTAAAGCATTTTTATACTGAGAAATATTTACACCTCAGCATTAATAAAGGTCTGTTACAGCTAAAAATAAGTAACCTTACACCCGATTTAACATGAGGAAGGTCACTTTTGCCTGACAGCGTTAACTGAATCTGCTGGTGATGGCCACCGGAACGTGGGGGGGGGGGCAGGAGGGGACCCGTCCCCGTGGCACCCGCCTGCACCGGCCCCGTACCGCTCTGGGGAGGGGACGTGGAGAAACGCCGCAGTGCAGAGGGGGTGAAGGAGCGATCAGCCTCTTCCACCTCCTGGGAGTTAGTTACAGATGTACCTGGAGTTCTGAAAATACTTTGGGAATTTTGGGGGGTGTCCTGGAATGCACGTCCTGAGTTAGATCTGTGACAGACAGGCCTGCACGGTCACGGCTGCGTTCTGTTCCTGCACTGGCTTTGGAGACACGGAGGTCGCCAAGCACCGTCAGCTAGAAATTGTGTTCAAAGACGTGGCGAGGATGTAACTCATAGAAAAATGCTTGTGGTCTGGAAAACCATCGTCTGTTTAGGGCATAAAGCAGAAGCTGGGGACTCCACATACACACACACAAACCCAAAAAACGCCCAAATTTGTGTCTAGTAACATTTTTTTCTTTCATAATTTGCAGCTCTCGGAGTCTCCTTCTCTGGAGACATTCAAACCCGACTGGACACGTTCCTGAGTGATGTGCTCTGGGTGGCCCTGCCTTGGCGGGGGGGGTTGGACTAGATGAACTTTCGAGGTCCCTTCCAACCCTTGTGATTCTGTGATTCTGTGTGATTCTGTGATTCTGTGAAACATCTGGTCAGTGCCTTGATGAAACCCGCTTGCCGAGCGGCGGTGGCTTCGCAGTGCCAGTGGGTGTCGGACCTGGCTGCCGACCCTTGGCTGAGCTGCTGCGGTTTTCAGATAACCCACAGCATCAGCAGATTTAAAGGAGCTGGTGGCATGGAGCTTGTGTCCAGTGAAGGTGCCGCTGGAGAGCCCCAGTTGTGAGAGGCCAGGCGTGGTCAGGGTGGCCTTCAAGTCCCGTCTGGGTGGCCCTCACTGGTACACTTCTAACTGCTCGGTTTTGTGCGGCACAGGAGGAACGTGACGTAGTTTATTATTGTGAAGTAACCCAATCTCTGGTTATTTAAGCTCACTGGAACTTTTTTCCTCCCGTGGGATATCTTGGCTTTTGCCGCTCGTCTCCAGAAGGCCTCGGCGTGGTATTTTCCTGCCGGCTCTGGGCGAAACCCGCCTTGCCTTAGGGGGTGGTACCAGAGCAGCTTCAGCCCGACAGAAACAGCGCGTCCTTGGGCCCGCGGAAGGCGAACGGGACTTTGAGGGGGAAGCACCCGAAGCTGGCCCTGTGAGGGCAGCGCGCCCGAGCAGCGATGCCGAGCTCCGAGAGCACGGGCTGGGGGGGCAGCGCCATGGCTCGGTGCTCCGGGGCGGTGGGGCCGGACGCCCGCTGATGTCCCGTGGCTGGAGTAGGCTACGTGGGGTGGGCACTGCTCTGGGATGGGTGCTGGGTGCTTCCCACCCCAACGGGGGCAATACCTTGGTTTTGTTGCAGGGGGGTGTTGTGTCTTTTAATGGGCTGGAAGGAGTGAAGCATTTGAAGAGGAAGAGTGGGACAAGGAAGGCTTGGGGTGGAGGGGAGCAGGGGAAGTGAGGGTTGAAAAGGGCTCTGCTGCAGGTTGCAGGGAAGAACCAGGGTGTCTGGAAAAACGGGCCGAAGCTTTGCTGGTATTAAATCAGTAAGTTGTTGCATGGAGAAGCTGAAGAAGGCTAATTGCAATCAGTGATGAAGGAATTAATTGTAGTAAATAAATGCTGAGCTTGTGCCAAGGAGAGAAACCCATTTGTGGAGGAAATTTAGGATTTCTAATCAAGAGCTAGTGTCGCTTTGCTGCTTAATTCCTTCCTGTACCGGCCTTCAGCGGAGCGGGTGAGGGGCAGCGCCCGCAGTGCCAGGAGCCTCCATGGAGCACGCGGGGCTTTCTCCTGCATCTGCCCGGCTTTGCCATGCTGGTGCTGAGGGATCAGGGGATTTTCTGGGACAATCCCCAGGAGTTCTACATGGAACACTGTTATTGGGTGGTTTGGAAACATCTTTAGTTGGACCTTCCAGCAGAGGCACCCGAGGGTGTTGTTACTTTCTGTAAGAGGGTGTCAGAGCCCAACGGGTCCAGTCCCGGCTTGTATTTACATTTTTTCTGTTTAATTTGAGTTGGGTGTGGGGGGCGGGGGGCTTCATCACGCAAGCTGTTTAACTATCGGAAAAACCGTATCTTCGACCTCCTGCTAACACGTACTGAACGGTTGAAGGCTGTCTCGTAAGGCACCGGTTGGGTTGCTCGGGTGAGGAGCCGAGCTGCCGCAGAAGCAGCGCGCCGTGTTTCGCGTCCGGTGAAGTGAAAACCCGAGGACTTTGGTGACTTTCTATGTATCTGCCTGCCACAGCCCCCCCTCGCAGAGGTGATGGTAATGAAACGCAGCAGCCAGAGGACGTGAATAATGTAGTGGTGTGAGCGAGACACTTGCTTGACCGCTGTGCTCCGCCTGCTCCTGACCAAGCTCCCTTCAGCTGGAATCTTCCACCCACGCAAACCGCTGTGGAGGCCGGGGGCTGGAGGCCAGGGGCTGCCAGGGCGGGCGCGGACGGGTGAGGTCTGTGTTTGCAGTGCCGGTGAATTGTGTCCCCCCTCGGACAGGAGATGTACGGTGTGAAGGTGTCGTATCAAAACGTACTTTTGAGTACTATGTGGCAGAGGGAGCGGTGTGACTTTGTCGGGCTCTGTTGGTCGGTAATTAGAGCTGGAGGCTGATGATTGCTCTGCCCTTGTCGCCTGGCTCCCCGTGCTGCTCCGCTGTAGCCTTGCGCAGGGTCCGGGCTCCCTGCGCTGTTCCTTACCGCTCGGCGGGGAGTGGTAATCTCTGCGTAGGTTCCTTACAAAACCGTGTAATGCGTCTGTTAAAATCTATGAAGTTGTTCTCGGTTGGGTTTTTTTTTAGATTGAAAACCAGAGTTTTCGGGGATGAACGCTGAGCAAGGAAGTTAAGCTGAGTCCTTGTTTATAGTAGTAAAAAATGTAAACAATTCTTTTTCCCCAAACGTAAGGCTTTTTGTTGGCTGCCATTCCAGTGTTTATAAAAGCCAGTTATGTAAATGACAATTCTTATAATTAAACTGCTATCTAATCCTACCCCGATGGCTTCTCTTGCTATGCAGCTCGGTGCTACCGGGGGCCGCGATGGCAGCAGCGCGGCTTTTCAGCGTTATTAAAGCTAATGGGACCTCACAGAAGAAAATTGAGAGAACCTGAATTTAAACAAACAGAATTCTCATTAGAGAGAGTCTCCCACGAGACAGGAAAGATCTGGAATAAAATACTTGGATGTTACAGAGTCAGTGAGGCTGGCAGGGACTTCTGGAGATCGTCCTCTCCAGCCCTGCTCAAGTGCAGTCACACGGAGCTGGTTGTCCAGGGTCATGTCCAGTTGAGCTTTGACTCTCCATGGATGGACTCTCTGCGCAACTTGTGCCAGTGCTTGACCATCCTAAATTAAATAGATAAAAGTTAAAAATCCAAACAAACAAAAAAAACCAACAAAACCTTTCCTGACATTTAAGTTGGATTTCCTGTATTCCAGTTTGTGTCTTGCGCTTGCCCTTGCAGAGGGGGCTGGTCCTGGCCAGGCAGCCTCAGTGGGAGAAAAGACTGGAAAGTATCGTTCTCCTGGGACACATGTTCCCAGTTGTCCATCACACCAGCCCAGCCTGTTCTCATGGCGGATGTCTCCCCAGCTCTGCCTAGTCTACTCCAGCTCTTAGGCTTAAGTGCCTGTCGATGACCTCCTAGGTGATGGCACCCGCTGGGATGGCAGCTGGGCCCCAGGGCAGTCTGCTCGTTGGAGATTCCACTGGAGATTGTGAAATACCTTCAGTGGGGGGGAGGGAGCCCCGGGGGTGAAGGTGTGTGGGTGTGAGTCCAGGCCACTGGCAGGAGATGGCATGTGTTGATAGCACCCGGCCATCATCAGGCTATGGGGACACCGATGGGGGGAGGAGGAACCTTTTCTTCTGAAAGGAAAGACTTAAGAGATGATGGCCAGTAGATAAGAACAGGGCTGGAGGCAGAAAACAGAGACAAAAGCCTCCTGATGACTGGGAGAGGTGGGGTGGGGATGGTGATGCAGTCAGCCCCGAAGGGGTCCATCAGGCCCACCCCCCTGCGGGCTCACCCCCTGCGGTCTGCCGCCTAAGGACACGTCGGGACAAGCGGTGGGGACCAGACAGCACATGGCTCTTTGTAGAAACTGCAGCAGCAAAGCCCAGTGCTGGGCCCTCTGGAGGAGGAAGGAGTTCTTTGGGCAGCCCCGGTTCCACGCTCGTGTCGGGGCTTTCACGCACTGAAGGTGCCGCGGCCGGAGCGGGGCCCTGACCCGGAGCGGGAGGCACGCCGCCCCTTCAGCCCTCATTTACGTTACCAGCGGGTCAAGAGACGACCTGGCGTTTGAATAGGTCTTTTTTTTTTTGTCTCCCTTGAGGTTCTTTTTTTGTTTGCTCTTCCAGGGGTCTTCTCAAGGCTGCTGGCTCCCCGCTTTGGTTCTTCACGTCGGGCGTTTGCGCAGCTGCAGCCTCTCTTCCCCGGGAGGTAACGGGGCCTGGCCCCCTCCGGGAACCTGGGACCCTTCTGTTGTCAGTGGAGATTACATCACTTAATCTGCTGATTAAATCAGCTTGTGCCCCTATTCAGGCTTTTTCTGGCCTTGATGCAAACAACAAATTCCTCTCTCTTTACTAGCTGGATTGCCGCCGATTGCCTCTGGGTTATGGAGCAGGCCATTCCCGCGGGCATCGCTCCCTTGCTCCCTGTGCTTTCACCATTGTTCTCCCTTTTCTGTGACAAAGGCCCAGGCCCTGTCCTTGTCCTGCAAGAGGTGGGGGAGAGATGGCTTCAATCCCTGTGCGTTGCTGCCTGAGCGCCGGCCGGACCCCTCGGCCAGCCGGACCCCTTGGCCAGCCGGACCCCTTGGCCAGCCGGACCCCTTGGCCAGCCGGCGGGCGTGCGCGGTTAGCAGAGTGTTAACGGCAATAAAACCACTCTTGTTCTGTAATAACGTGGCCTTTCCCTCCTACAATTTGAACTTTGCCAGAGCATTGCTGCGGTCATTGCTGTCATAACAAGCACAGGCTCAGAACAAGATGGTCATGTAATATTTTGGGAGATATCTTTTAGCCTGATTTAATTTTTCCTTCTGAAGTCGAGTCCAAAGGCAGCATAAGTACAACAACCCTCCTGCGTTCCTGCTCTCTGCCGCTGAGATCAGCGTGACAGATCATCGCAGAAAAGGCCCAGCCCAAAGTTCGGAGCTAATTTTGCAGTAACTGGGAAGAAACCTCTTGCAGGGTGGGAGAGGAAGCCCGGATCCATGCAGATCAGTGTCAGGACATCCAATGCTGCCCCGAGCAGTGCGAGGGACGGGGCGGCCCCGCTGAGCCGGCAAAGGGAGAGCGTTGCAGCTCCCTCCCCGCGTTGGGTCCCCGGTTCCTGGGGCCGCCAGGTTCCCCGGCCGCGCGGGCAGCCGGCAGTTCGTGCAGGATGAGCTCGGTGCGGTTTGGGAAGCAGCGGGACAGCAGCCCTGCCTCTTCAGGAGCGCGCGAGGAGTCCCCAGCAGCACCCCAGCCACCTCGCCCTGTCTGTTGGGAGGAGCAGCGTGGGCCAGCGCCTGTTCGTTTCTTCAGCTAAGGAAAGCAGAGAGCCAGAAGCTCAGCCCGAGCAGCGCCCCGGGCGCAGAACCTGCCACGCTGGACCCGCAGGAAGGGTCTGGCTTAGGCTGTGCTGCGCTCCTGGGAGCCGGAGGGGGGACGCAGCTCCGCGCCCAACAGCCAGGGCATGGCGGCTTGGCAGCGGGGGGAGGAATCCCTCCTTTTATCACCTTTTACGAATTTTTGTGTTTCTCACAAACCGTTTAGGTGTGGTGCTCTCATAGGCAAACTTGAAAGAATCTGATTTACTCAGTTCTGGATGATTTTGTTGTTTTTTTTTTAAACCGAAGCCAGGGAAGGACGCATGGACAGCGATAGGTTTGTGAGGTCATTTGGAGTGGGGACAGAGAAAGCGGCTGTTCCCCTAAAGGGGTGTGGGGGAGCTGGGTGAAGCTCTGCGTCTGGAGGGGCAGCGCGTGGCCTCTCGAGGCGCCCAGCGGCACGGCGGAACGGCGGGCTCTGCCTTTCCAAAGCGAAACTCTTTGACATTTGCTCCTGTTTATTCGTAACTGCACAAGGGAGAAGGAGATTGTGCCAGTAATAATAATGATAACGATAATAAGAAAGAGAATTACCATTCTTCTTATAGGTCATGCAACCAAACCTGTATAAATTCAGCCCAAATTGTGCCAGGTCTAGGCCTGATGATGCTCGTAGCTGGCAGAAGCGCTGTGATACAGACATGGTGCTGTTGATCACAACGTCCTAAAGAAATGTCACCAAGGAAAACCAGCCTGTGAGCCCCGGTTGGGTGCTGGACCGGGGCTGTGGTGCCCCAAGGGAGCCAAGCGCAGCGTGGGGCTTTATTCGGGCTGCGACGGGAACGCCTCGCGTCGACCCGGGGGTGAACCTCCCTCGTTACCGCAGGGTTCTGCTCAGGCAGGCTCCCGCGGCTGGGGGCTGCTTCTGCTGAGAGTGAAGCTGAGGGGCTGGAGCACCAGTCTGGGGGGGGGGCTG
>VWZZ01000926.1:48271-62601 GCA_013399095.1 Psophia crepitans | reverse complement strand
GGGGGTGGCGCTGGGGGGGCTGGGAGCTCCCTGCCCACCCACACCAGGGTGGGGTTCGATGATGATGGGGCTGTATAATCCCAAAACGGTTCTGTAATGCTTTTCTGTGATTACCTCTGCTGCGGAGCCCACGGGTCTCTGCCGGTGCCCCAGCACTTGCAGGAAACCTGGGGCAGAGCGGCCGTGAGCAGAGGGCCCTACGGGAAAGTGTTTCCCTCTGAAAAGGGAGGTGATTTCTGCCCCAGGCAGGGCCACCCAGTGCCGCCTGCCCAGGACTCTGTTTCAGGTGTCCCCAGGCTGGGGTCAGCAGGGTCTTCGACACTTTGAAGTGCTGCCTTGCAGTGCTTTGCTGTCACACCAGTATTTTTGTGCCTGCGGCGGTTCCTGTGCCGGGTGCTTCGGACACATCCGTGTACAGGCAGTGCGTGTGCTCAGCACCGCTGCCTGCGTGTGAGGGGTGCGGGCAGTCCCTCCGGCGGGCGAAGGAGGAGAGCTGCAGCATATGGCTTGGGAATTGTTTGTGCCGTAGACGTGCAGACGTGGGCTCCGCGAAGCGCCCTGCGCGCTGCTGGCCTTGGGCGCGTGGGTGCGTGGCAGTCCGTGCAGCAGGAATTGCCGTGGATTTGTGCCGCTGGCAGCGTTGAGCAGCGACACGTGGCTGAGCGCCCCAGGTACGGAGCGAGCGGGTCAGCGGTCAGCCGAAACCGTCTCTGCTTTCTGGCCTGGCTCAGAGGAGCAGAGCTGAGACGCCGGCGCAGCAGCAGCAGCTCAGCAGAAGCCTTCACCTCCGAACAGCGTGCGGGGTGAGGATGGCTGCCTTGCTGCATTCACAGCGCTCTTCTTCCTTGTTCTTTTTCCCCAGAAGATACTACAGGAAAATCCGCTTTTAGGGTTTCCTGGGGCTTTGGTGTGGGCGGCCCAGCTGCGTCAGCGGAGGGGACGGCCCCGTCCTGCATCCTGCTCCCCGCCGGTCTGTAGAGATGTTCTCACCGCAGCCAGCACCGTCCCCTGCGGAGCGTCCTCGGGGGTTTGGTTTGGTCATGGTGTGCAGAAGGAAAGCTGCAGGAGATCAGTTTTCCTTTCTGTGCTCCCCGAGCTAAATATACAGAGCAGCAGCTGATCCCTGGGTCCGGTGGGAGTTGGCAGCGCGCAGCGCGCAGCGCCGGGTGACATTGCCGCGTTCCCTCTCGGTCACGAGTTGACAAACCAGGAGGCCGGTGACCTCACCTCGGGCTGGCGGGGCCGGAGCTGCCCGAGCTGCCCCGTTCCCACCTCCGCCCCGGCACGGCCGAAGCTTGGGTGGGCAGGGGAGCAGAGGGGCGCCCACTCGAGCTGCGGTGCCTGGGGGGGCCTCGCCAGCAGCTGCAGCGGGTTTGTACAGAGCCTGGGAAGGGAAAACTGCGCCAGATGATTTTCATGCCCTGTTAGAACTGAAATGCTCCCGCTTACCTGGAGGTGACGTAGTGTTTGGTAGTTCTGTTGCTCACCTCGGGGCTGCGCAGGCTGCCTGGTAGGCACGCTCCGGCTGATGCGTGCCTGGTAGCCACGCTCTGGCTGATGTGTGCCTGGTAGCCACGCTCTGGCTGATGTGTGCCTGGTAGGCACGCTCTGGCTGATGTGTGCCTGGTAGCCACGCTCCGGCTGATGCGTGCCTGGTAGGCACGCTCCGGCTGATGCGTGCCTGGTAGCCACGCTCCGGCTGATGCGTGCCTGGTAGCCACGCTCTGGCTGATGCGTGCCTGGTAGGCACGCTCTGGCTGATGCGTGCCTGGTAGCCACGCTCTGGCTGATGCGTGCCTGGTAGCCACGCTCTGGCTGATGTGTGCCTGGTAGGCACGCTCTGGCTGATGCGTGCGGGGGCGTAGCTGGGAAATTACTTTTGATTTTGTGGCGTGGGGTGGGCACCGGCATGGGAGTGATCCTCTTCCTTCTGATCGACTCCCGCGCTTTCCCTGCCTCGCAGCTCCTGCCTCCCTCCGGCCCACGGGCGCTCTCAGGTCGCGTCAGGCTGTCTTGCGCCCTCCCACCTTTTTTTCTGATACAATTTTCTTCCCTTTTCTTGTGGTGTTTCTGGCCCGTCTTCTCCTGAGGTGGGAGGGAGGTGGGAAGGCTCCAGAGCACACTCTTAGGAGAGTCGCGTCCCCCGAGGGAATGGTGCTGTGCCTGCCGCCCCTCCTGACGAGACACACGTATTTTCCGTTGGCGGCTCAGCCGGCGGGGAAGGTGCCTCCCCTCCTGCCCATGGCGTTTGCTTCAGCTTTGATGGCCCAAGTCAAATCTGATCGTAATTCTTTGGATTGTTACACCATTGGCATGCGGTTGAATTTTTGGTGATATTATACCTCAGAAGCCTGGGATCCCAGAAGTCTGGGTTATATTAATTTATTACGCTCTGTCTCTATTAAAAGGACTTTAACATACAGACTTACTGAACATTTCCTGGCTTGGCCTACCAGGAACAGAAACCTTCAGCGGCCCTGCAGAGAACGCTCCTGTTCAGTTTGATCTGCCAGTGCTGTGCAGCAACTAAAAATACTTAAATAATGGTTTTATTATGCATATGTCTATAAATAGAAACATATTTATATATTTAAACCGAAAGAGGGGAGCTGGAGCTGAGCTGGGAGGCAGCAATCCTTCCCTGGGAGGGTGCTGAGGCCCTGGCACAGGGTGCCCCGAGAAGCTGTGGCTGCCCCTGGCTCCCTGGCAGTGCCCAAGGCCAGGTTGGATGGGGCTTTGGGCAGCCTGGGCTGGTGGGGGGTGTCCNCAGACCCCTCTGCAATTCTGTGAACTAGGGAGATGATGTAGCTTTACTCCGAGTGACTCAAGACCAGAGGTGCTGCGTCTCTCAGAATTAGGGCGTTCCCGTAGAAGTTAGGATGTGGCAGTCTGTGGATGTACTAGTAAGGAAGACAAGTGAAAGATACTTTTATTTTTTTAATGTATCTCATCTCTCTAAAAGATGAATCAAAGAATGATCTCGCTGTTTGTTCTTCTCCTAGTTCTTGAGGGAGGACTTGAATTACCATGACCCAACAGTCAAGCACAGCACCTTCCATGGAGAAGACAAGCTCATCAGCGTGGAAGATCTCTGGAAGGCCTGGAAGACATCTGAAGGTAAAAAAGCCAAACTGCAACCGGCGCTCGCTCCACGCCCCGCCCCAGCAGTGATAAACTGTGGAATTTGTATGGTCTTGGCAGCGGTGCGCGTGCCTCCCAGGCAGAGCGAGCGTGCTGCTCCTGCTTCTGCTGCTTTGTGCAGCTTCTCTTCCAGCTTCCAGTTTCTGGCCGGGCGCTTTCAGGATCTCGTTGCTCTTGACGCTTCCCCACTGTCAATGCTGCCATCGGAGCGCGGCCGTAAATTGTTGTGTCCTTTCTCTGCCTCTATATGTGTCTGTTAAACAGAGCCCAATACCGTCCGATTCCAGGCTCTCCCCGGAATCCCCCGTTTCAGGTGGTGTCCTTATGGGGTGATCAATAACATCCTCCATATTCAATAGAGCTGCCTGGCACTTTTCCTACAGATCGCGTTGTCCTTAGAAGAACCTTGCTGACCCTGAGAAGCTCCTTAATCCAGTGAAAAGAAGGGAGAATAAAGTCCTAAACCCAGCAGCGTACACAGATACGTTGGGTGTAGCACTAAGCCGCGAGCTGATGAGGAGCGGCGTTACTCATCTCGGCACGTTAGCCCAGGGAGGTGGCGGGGGGGTTCAGGCGCTGGGGGAAACCTTCCCGAAACTTCCGAACCTCGGAAGAAAATTTCTTTTTTGGAGAGAACTTAAAACTGATTTTTCTTTCTTCATTCTAGTTAAGAAACGTTTTATTCTCAGATTTGGGGCTTCATTACAGAATGGTATTTTATCGTACTGGTAGTCGCGCTAACGAGAAAAACCTTCAGTACCTTGAGAAGGAAAACGGGTGTCCGGGTACAGAGCAAAACCCGGGTGTCGTGCTGACTGCGGGATGCGTTCTGCCTCCCTCGGAGCACTGCCAGAGGGGTGTGGGTGCACATCACACCGGTGTGCCGGGACCTTGCTGGGAGCGTTTCTGCCAGCGCCAGTCGTCGTGTTGCTCTCAAGACCTGGAACATCTCTTTCTCCGGCATTGCTGCTCTTCCTTTCCCTCCGCCCCCCACGATCAGGCGTCATATCAACACCCATCACGTGCAAAACTGGATTTCAGTCTTCTGATCCGTTCATCAATTACCATGTTCTCCGTTTGCCACCGGGGTCCTGTTCCGTGTGCACCTGAGCTTTCTGCCGCAGCCCACGTGCTGCGCGGGGCGGGCTGTGCCCAGGGCTTACAGGGCACTCTGCGGCTGCGCTTTTAAGTAACGCTGCAGCCCCTCAGCATCCCCGGAGGACTGAACAGTACTTAGGTAGAGCATTTGAAAGGCGCTTTGAAAACACAGTGGTCCCGTGCCTGATCCCGGAGTCGTTTATCCAGGACCTGACTCGCCGCCCCGTGGAGACCGGTGGCCACGGGTTCGACATTCTTGTCCAAACCCCTTAGAGGTGGGGGTGATGTGAATGGGTTGCATTGTCCCCTCTGCTCAGGGGAAGCCTTGGGTGAGAAATACTTGTGTTGTTTACGGATGGCTCTGCTTGAGGTACGGTTTGGTGTTGGCTGGGAAAGGGGATAAATCGTTGAGGGACGGAGGGAACGTCCCGTGGGGCTCCCCAGGCTGTTCATTGCTGAGCTGCTTTTGCTCTGTCCTGGCTTCTGGCGCGCACGGGACCTGCCGTGGCTTTGGCAGAGCTGCTGTACAACGGGCTTACTTGTCGTGTTGGGTTTAGGTACCCCTCTTCCCTTCTCGCCAGTCTAGCTGCCAAAATAAATTACGAGCTTCTAAAAGCACAGTCGTGATACGGAGCCTGATCTCGACGTTTGAACCTGAGTTGTGAAACCGGTAGAATCGGGCTTGTGGAAAAGGTCCGTGCCTTCGTGCGGGCCTGGAAAGCCGCTTGGGAGCAGCACCCAGGGATGGGTGCGGGGCAGCTCAGCCCCTCTCTGCCCTCCGTTCTCAAGCAAGGGCTTTTCCTACCTGCCGTTGCTCTTGTTCCTGCTCGGATGTGCAAGCCAGAAAGCTGTTTCTGCCCCGTAATTAGTGAAAAGTTAAAGGTCGCGGTGCTCTGCTGAGGTGTTGGATTCGATAGGTGAAGCCCTGGTAAGCGTGGCTCTGCCAAAGCCGCTGCCGCGGAGCAGATCATCGCAGCAAGGTTGCGGGGAGCCGCTCATCTTCGCACTGGAGCGTGCTGCCTGACGCTGCCAGCGTGTTTCCCAGTGATTTCTTCCCAACATAAAGACCTCTGGGTGCGTGAGGCCGAAGAGGAAGAGCCCCTGCCACCCAGGGCTCTCCGGCGGGGGCTCGCCGCTCTGCGCCCTGGGTGAGAAATACCTGCAGCACAGCTCTCTGCAGCATGGCTCTCCCGTGGCGCCTGGGCGCTGGCAGTGCCACCTCCCGGGGCACCGGGCGTCCCCTGCCCACCGCAGCCTCAACGTCCTGCATGTGGCCGCAGAGATCGGTTTCCCACGGGTTGTGGGCTGGCGACCAGTAAGCGCAGGGAGTTTCCGTAAGCGAGGGCAGTTCGCGGTTGCCAGCCCCGTCTGTGAGTCATCTCGCAAGCGTGCGCGGGGATGGCACCTTCGTTTGAAGTCCTGCTCTCTTTGCTCAGCGCTTGGCTCTCGCCCTGCCATCCTTCCGTGGAAGGCCTTCAGCTCACTGGGGCGAGCCGGAAGATGTTTCTCATATTTGTGGGACAACTCACTGTTGACATTCAAGAAGCAGCCATGCAGCTCGGGACCCGGCAGCGATGGAGCCCTCGGAGCCGGCAGCAAATGGGCCTTTTCCCCACTTGGTGTTGGGAAGGGCGTGTGGGAGAGATCCACAGGGGTTCGGCCAGAGCGTGCGAGGTGCCGGCCGCCAGCAGCGGGCGATGTCCAGCACAGCGCTCTGGGTTGCTGGGGCCTCCCCCTCTGCTCTGCCCTGCTGAGGCCACAGCTGCAGTTCTGGGTCCAGCTCTGGGCTCCTCAGTTCAAGCCAGACTGGGAACTACTGGGGAAAGCCCAGTAGAGGGCTGCGNCCACCCTGTGCCCCCTGCTGGGGGTGCCCCTGCTCTGGGTGACCCCCCGAGGGCCCTGCCCACCCCACCGGGCTGGGGCTCTGTGTGAGTCTGTAAATGCCAGAAGAGCTCAGTCCGTGCTAAGCAAAGGCAGAAATCGATAAATTAAAGCGTAGCAGCTCTGGCCGGTGAAGCAGTCTGTGGCACGATTTTCTGTGCTTTCACACCCTGGCCGTAACCACGACAAAACTGCCTGGCAAAGGCCGAAGCTCCATGTCCGAAGGTTTCTGATTCACAAATCCACAGGCGAGGCAGGTAAGGAGGAAGGTTCACCTGGTTCCCTTGGCTGCTGCTCTGCTCCTCCTGCAAGTCCCTTTCTCGAGCCGTTTACGACTGGTTTTTAAAAGCCCAGTGGAGAGATGCTGGTTTTTAACGATACTGGAGTGGTCCAGAGCCTGGAGGAGGGGGTGAGGTTCCAGAGCCCAGTGCCAGATCCGTTACCTGAATTCAGTTTCTCGAGGGTTTGGGCACGTGATGAGGATGAATGTTCTTTGTTGGGAGTTTGGAGACACCACCATCACTCGGGGATGGAAATCGAAGTGATTTCCCTTACCGTCTGCCAGCACTTCGGGTGTTGCCCCTCCGAGGATCTCGGCCTCGGGCCCTCGGGGTGACACTGCGAAAGGCACCACCGGCGCCAGCACCGTCCCCGGCTGCTCCGGCATCCCGTGGCCTCACGGCCCGTCTGTCTGCGAGCTGGAAGCACGGTGCGGAGCCACCCGCCGTGGCACGTTTGTTGTCAGAGGCTGCTGCTGGGAAAGCACCAGCCCTGCACGGCGCGGTGCTGTCCGGTCAGACCTGCGGCAGCCCGTCGTGTATGGAACAGACAAGGCAAAAGTAACCGCAGGACCAAGCAGGGAGAGGCTGGGGAGCTGCAGGATTGCCTGGAGTATCCCGGGGGGATTATTTCTTGTCTAATAGTCCTCAGGATTATCGTCCCCGTCCCAGCTCACTGTGTGCTTTGTAGGAACGTGTTGAATTTCGGCAGGTATTTTTCCTGTGCTGAAGGTGATGGGGTGAGGTGTGTCTGGTGAAGTTACGCTGTTGCTGCCGGCCTGATGATTTTAGTTGCTTAGTAAAAACGTTAAGCTGCTTGCTTGTCTTCTGCCTCTCCTACAGTGTATAACTGGACAGTTGACGAGGTGGTCCAGTGGCTCATTACCTACGTAGAGCTGCCGCAGTACGAAGAGACCTTCAGAAAGTTGCAGCTGAGTGGACATGCCATGCCCAGGTCAGTGCCCACTGCATTGTCTTGTGTTCCTCTGGGGGGTGTGCCAGGGAGAAAACCAGATTGGAGGTGGCTGATAACATCGTGTGCCGTTCCTGGGCGTGCACAGAGCCGAGTCCCGTTCCCGTTCCGCTTCGGTTACGTTCAGAGGCTTCGGCTTGGCCGTCGGGAGTGATGCAGCCACCCGCGTGCAGTTGCTGGGGGGGGAGAGGCTGGGCCCCGAGCCGTGCGGGTGCGAGCACCGTCCTGCTGCCTCGCTTGCGGAACGTCACCCGCCTGCGCCTGAAGCTGCAGATGTAGCGGTAAAACTGCCCTGGAACGGCGCAGCCCCGGGCTGCCTCCTGGCTCAGCCTCAGCCACAGCCTCCCTCCCTAACCCCCCTTCGGCCACTGCCCGTCGGCCTCGGCAAAGGAGCAGCTCCGCTTTTCAGTTCCCAGTCCAAGGGCTACTGGTGACGTATCCCTGCACCCCCAGCACTGGTGTGTGCTGGTGTTAGTTTGTGCCCCTCGGTGCTCCAGCAAAGGAGACCTCCAGGCCTGGTTCCTCAGGACAAACACTGGCTGTGAGCGGGCCCAACCCCCCAGGCCTGGAACACTCCGTGCAGCCCTTTGGGCAGAGGTTATTGTCGCTGGAAAGGGGCCCGTGAACTGGCTGGGAGGGAGGGAGGGCTTAACTGGGAATAAACCAGGGCTTCTGAGGCAGTGCGTGGTGTGCCCGCCTTTCTTCTGGGGGAGCGGTGCGATAGCCTATGAAATAAGGTGTCAAACCTAGCACTACAGATCTGATGGAAAAAAAAACATTAGAGATTGGTAGGACAGTAAAAGATCAGTTTTGTTGGGAAATCAGTAACTGAGGTTGTCAGGATTAATGAAGTAGCCGCGACCTTGGTTTTTCCTTCTCTCCCCGAGTAAAGCCAAAGGCAGTGCTGCTGAACTCTTCTGCAGTGGTGTCCTGTCTCAGAGGTGACAATATTTGAGGGATTTCTTTGTCCCAATCACCTAAGCAGGCAGCTTGCTGGTTCTGCGCATTGTGTTTCTCCTCCCGTGGTCTCCATGTTATGAAGTTTTGGTCAGTTGTTGATCCAGAGGGCAGTGTGCGCTGGCAGCCCAGAAAGCCCCCCGTGTGCTGGGCTGCATCCCCAGCAGCGGGACCAGCAGGGCCAGGGAGGGGATTCTGCCCCTCTGCCCCGCTCTGCTGAGACCCCCCTGCAGTGCTGCCTCCAGCTCGGGGGGCCCCAGGGCAGGAAGGACACGGAGCTGCTGGAGCGAGGCCAGAGGAGGCCCCGGAGATGCTGCGAGGGCTGGAGCCCCTCTGCTCTGGAGCCAGGCTGAGGGAGCTGGGCTTGTCCAGCCTGGAGCAGAGAAGGCTGCGGGGAGCCCTTGGAGCCCCTGGCAGTGCCTGCAGGGGCTGCAGGAAAGCTGGAGAGGGGCTGGTTGCAGGGCAGGGGGGGCCAGGCCAAGGGGAAGGGCCTGAAGCTGCAGGAGGGGAGCTGGAGCTGAGCTGGGAGGCAGCAATCCTTCCCTGGGAGGGTGCTGAGGCCCTGGCACAGGGTGCCCCGAGAAGCTGTGGCTGCCCCTGGCTCCCTGGCAGTGCCCAAGGCCAGGTTGGATGGGGCTTTGGGCAGCCTGGGCTGGTGGGGGTGTCCCTGCCCATGGCAGGGGGTGGGGCTGGGGGGTCTGGGAGCTCCCTGCCCACCCAAACCCTTCCCTGATTCCATATGACCATGCCTACATCTTTTTTTCAATACATACAATTTTTTCACAGGCTAGCAGTGAACAATGCAACCATGATGGGGAGCGTTCTGAAAATGACAGACCGAAGCCACAGGCAAAAGCTGCAGCTGAAGGCTCTCGACACGGTGCTGTTTGGGCCTCCTCTCCGTAAGTGCCAACATTCAGAGTCCTCTGGCTGCTCGTCAGCAGGATCTGCATCTGCTCGGTATCGAACAGCAAAGACCGATCTGTGTGAGCCAGGCTTTGCCCTGGCAGCCTCCCCGAGGGATCCCGTTCCCCTGCGACAGGGCCAGGGCGCCGCGGGGTCTGTGGGAGCAGCCCTGCACCGCAGCACCCTGCCTGCTGCGCCGGCCTTTCCGTCTCCGACGGGGTGCGGACCCACCGTCCTGTTGGGATCTCTGGTGTCCGTAGGGTGAAGCCTTCCCATCCTGCAGCCCGCTGGGGTGCTGAGCCCCTGGTGAAGGGTCCGGCTGCCCGAAGGGAATGGGATCTGTGGGGGGCAGCTTGGGGGACGCTGCCAGGGACCCAGGGCTCTGTCTGTGACTCAGGGTGCAGATGGCCCGTGGGAAGGCGTTTATGATGGATGAGAACGAGGGACCGAGTTCCTTTGATGCCGGCTCCAGCCGTCTGCTGGCGGGATCTCGAAGCCCTCTGATGCTTATCTCAGCACTGCTCGGGGTGCGTCTTGCGCATTCGTTCCGTCTGGCTCACCTCTACCGTCTCTTTATTAAAGGTCCTTGTGTCTCTCTCCCTCTTACTCACGTCTTTCTCATGAGCTTTTGATGCTTTTGTGAGGTGAACAGAAACGTCGCTGGATCGGGGCCTGTTCCTGCTTGGCATCGTGCAGGCGAGCCCCATTTTCAAGGCCGGCGGTGTCGCCCGGACACGATCCGAGCCCTCTCACGCTGTGCTCCTCGTTCCCTTTGAGCTGTCTCGTGTTCCCTGGGTGGGACCGTGAAGGTGAACGCGAAGCGGCAGCCTGGGCGCAAGTTCTGCCTGGGGGTCTCCCAGGGCTTGGATTGCCGGCAGCAGCGGGAATACTGCTGGGATGCAGCGGGATGACCCTTTGCTCTGCGGGACACGGGGTGCTGACAGACCGGCAGGGAAGTGTCGGGGTTGTGGCTTTTGCCCAGCCTTCCCTCGCTGGGCTGCCCAGCCCTTGGCCAGGGGGAAGTGAGAAGCTGCTTCCACATTTTTTATTCATTTTTTCCAGGCCCACTCTTGGTGCATCTTTCCTTGTTTTCAGTCCGTGCCCAAATTCCTGAGAAAAGGTGCAGTGAAGCAAATGGCTTTACAGTCAGCCAGCTTTTGCTGCTAATTATTAAAAAGCATATACTCATGCAGGCACAGTTTGCCTTTTTTTTTTTCATTTAGACTCGGGCTGCGTTACAAGCACAGCTTCGGTCCGCCGGTGGCACGGCTCGGGGTGGCGGAGCCGTCGGGTGAGCGCCTGCTGCTCCAACACGGGCTGGAGCCCAGTAACCCGGGTGCTCGGAGGGGGAATGTTTTACACAGTTCTGGGATGTAAATGGCAAAGCAAATGACTTGTAACGGTTGGAGATTAACGGCCGTTCTCCGTGTTGGAGGCCCTCTGTTTGCCCTGACCCTCCTCCGGTGGCGCCGATGAAAGCGTGCAGTGAGCCGTCGCGGTCGGGCTGCTCGGGCTCCGCAAGGGCTGGGTACGGGTTTTGCCGTCCGGGTGCAGCTGCTCCCTGAAGGGGGGAAATACCCTTTCCGTTTTTAGCTGAAGGAGAGGTTTAATGCGGCTTGAAGGTCATGCTTCTATTTTCTGGTCAACTGAGGGGATTTGTCCCCGGTTCGTACTGCGGTGTGTGGCGGGAGGTTGTTTGCCTGAAACGGATTCCTTAAGGAACGGGTTGTGGCACAGCGGTTTTCAACAGCCTTTGGCAATCCGCAGTCTGGGGCAGCACTCGGTGACCCTTGAGGCTGCAGAAGCAGCCGGGCAGTGGGCAGTGATGGACTCGGAGCTTTCGGATCCGTTCGGGCAGTGGGGGGGTCTCCGCTCACCTCCGCTGTGGACAGGGCGAAGCTGCCGGCCGTGGACGTGGCTCGCAGCTGCAGGATTCCGAGGGTTTGCCTTCTCCCTTGGAGATGCTGTCTGTTCACCGCGGGTATGTCGGTGAAGGGTGAGTGTCGGGAAGATGGAGCCAGGCTCTTCTCGGCCTCACTAAGCGATAGGACAAGGGGCAACGGGTCCAAGCTGGAGCACAGGAGGTTCCGAGTTAACATAAGGACAAACTGTTTCACCGTGAGGGTGACAGAGCCCTGGCACAGGCTGCCCAGAGAGGTTGTGGAGTCTCCTTCTCTGGAGACATTCAAAACCCGACTGGACACGTTCCTGAGTGATGTGCTCTAGGGGGCCCTGCCTTGGCGGGGGGGGTTGGACTAGATGATCTTTCGAGGTCCCTTCCAACCCCTGTGATTCTGTGATTCTGTGGTATAGAGCGTTAAAATAAACTCAGCCGAGATGGGAGCGCCGTGAGTGCTTCCTGCAGGCTCGTGAAACCACAGACCTCCCCTTGTCGGTGGGATTATACACGTGCACCCGGGTATGGCTCCTCGCTGCCGCGGGAAGCTGGGTGAAGCTTTCTCCCATCCCAGGGCCAGAGAGCTTGTTCTCTGCCGTCTCCTGGAGCTTGCTGCAGGAAGCGTCAGGGAGCCGAGCGGGCTCCCGGCCCGTTTCCGTGCCGATCAGCAGACTCCTGTAAGCCGGGAGGTCTGATTTCCCGTGCCAGGCTCCAGACGTGCCATTGCCTTCTGCAAACAGGTCTGCCCGCTTGCGGGCTGCAGCTCTGTAATTAATCCAGGCGCGAAGGAGTAGGGTAAAATTGCCATCTAAGCAAGATGAAGCGATTGCTGCTTCTCTGTCCCCTTGGTGTCCCGTTCCTGTGGTTCAGGAACTTATCCAGCACAAAATACCACAACGTCAGGTGAAACGGCGGAGGGGAATTTAGGAAAACAAGCAGGAAAATGCAAAACAAAAGATCGTTTTGGTGAAAAGGGAGTGTACATTATTCTTTATACCTCTCCAGGGATGGAGAGCGAGACAGTGGTGGCTCGAGGCACGACGGCAGTACCGTTTGGGCTCGGAATGCTGCACCCTGAGTACCCATCCCGGTGACTTCTGGCCACCCCTCCGAAGGCCAACGAAGCGAGACCCGCGTGCGGCCTGTGGGATTTCGGGAGAGGTTTCCGTAGCTCCGCTTCCCGGGACAGAAGTCCGCTGGCCGTACAGCGTTCCAGAGCTGGGCACCCTGTGCCACAGCCGGTTGCCAGGCCGCTGCCCCACGGGGCCTGCCCTGCGGGGAGCTGGCCCGGAGCGGGCAGCTCAGCCCTGGGACCAGCCGGGCGCCGTGACACCCATCACCTGGGTTTCGGTGCGCCCCGGTGCCTCCCGTGCCGTACCGCGCTGTCTGCGTGGGTCCTGCGGTGCCGTGGGACAGGGTCTCTGCCGTTCCCCCAGCCCTTCTCGTTTGCGGCCATTGTTAGCTGTCGTCCCGACGTTACCCTCGAGTTATTGAATGAGGCACGGGGGACGGACAGGAGGGTGAGCGGAGCCGGGGGCTGGCCGGGGGCTGTTTCCCGGGCAGGAGCTGGCCCCTGATGGAGCTTTCTGGACAAACTGACCTTTTTTGCTTTTCCTGAAGTGTTTACCCCTCGGTGCCCGCTCCCCGGGGTGGACGCAGCCACGTTTCCTTCGGTGTAGCTGCCGATATAGCCGATTTGTTTCCCTTTATTACAACTCAAAGCGTGTTTGACAAGTACTTTGTGATCCGCTGAATCACTGTTTGTTTAAAGCAATAGAATTTCTTAACCAAATACCGGGTTAATTTATCGCTGTGAGATTTACCATCCACTTTAAATATTTACAGTTAACTGGATTGTGTTTAGATTACCTGCACCTAGACAGGAAAGCGGCTCTGTCCCGTTCCCGGGGCCCGTTCCCGGGATCACCCAGCTCCTCGGGCCGCGGGCCAGCCAGAGCCCGGCTGTGGGTCTGGGGACTCCTCGAGGAGCATCAGCTCTGAACCTGGAAGGCCGAGGAGGGGCAGCAGGGAAATCTGGCCCGTCTTACGGCGTCCTTGCACTGAGAATCACACAGCTATAAAAGTTTCTTTACGTAATTACCCGCTAGCAAACAAAAAAGGTGCTCAGGTACTCGGAAGGCCTGGGGCTTGGTATGGGCAGGAGAACGAGAGGTGCCATCCGGGGAGTTTATGGAGCTGTTACCTCGGTTCGGGTTTGTTACGAGCGGAGGTGTTTCTGTATTTTGTTTTACGCTCTCGGCTCCGAGCGGCTGCTGGCAGCGTGGAGGGAGCAGTGCCTGTCCCGTGGCGGGACCCCACGGGTTGCCCCCGCCCGAAAACGGCTGCCGCTACGCGGGCATCGCCCCCCGGTGAACTGGCACGGGGAAACGAAAGAGTTAGTGCTGCCTATGGGGGGGTTCTGATGTTTCAGCGTAAGCAGCTGGTGTAGAACTCACAGAGTACGCAGAGTTTCTCACATGTTACACAGGCTTGGGTACGGTGCTGTAAAGTGGCTGATTTCTGATAGTCCGTCCTGGTTCGGTTCCCAGGGGAAAACTCTGTGGAAGTTTCTGTTGAAAACCGGAGGCCTTGAGTTGGTGCCGTTGTTCCTGACGGGAGCTTTTCCTTCAGCCCCTGGAGGTTGCTGTTCAGTCCTCGCTGTCGCACAGCTTTGCGGAGCCGGGGGCTGGAGCATCAAGCAAGGCGGCGCCACCAACCTGACGTGACGTATCGTCGCCTTGCGGTCAGCGTGGAACAGCCGCTGTCCTCGTTTGCCGTTGGGTCCGTTCTTCCTCCTTTCTCCCAAAAAGAAAAGAAAAAGAAGTCTGGAACTGAGTTTTCCCCGCTGTACGTTGCTTTTTCCGCAGCTTTTGGAAGCGGGAGGAGGCACGCCCACGTTTACCCGGCCGTGGTGCTGGGCGCGAAGGGGTGAGGCGGCGCAGGGGCAGCAGAGCAGCAGGGCCACACGCGAGCAGGGAGAACAGGCCGTGCCAGCCCGGCGGCACGCGAGGGGGAGACGCAGCGTGATTTAAGTTGCAATAAACTGGACGCAGACAATCCCAGCTTGGGCTGTAAAACCTCTGCTCCAGAGCCTGGCTGTACCTGTCACGGAGCGTTAGATCCGCAGGCTGAATAACTAAAATAACACGACGTTCTGGAACGACAAGTTAAAAAGCAGCAAGAAGATTGAGGGTGTAGA
>VWZZ01000926.1:14282-37059 GCA_013399095.1 Psophia crepitans | reverse complement strand
GGGCTGGGCTGGGTTAGTTGGGCTGGACTGGGCTGGGCTGGGTGGCATCCCTCAGAGGGCCGGGGCTTTCCAGCCTGAATGCCTGACCCTTCCCAAGTGGGTACAAGTCACCTGTGGTTACTTTTTGTTGCCGTACATAATTCCCACCAGTTTAATCCTGTTGTGAGGAAAAATAATCACTTCCAGGCAAGATTAAGACATGTCTAAATTTGAACATCCCATCTGGGTGTTTGTACCTGCTCAGGCAGATCTCTCCCCCCCCTTTTTTTTAATTAAAGGCAAAAGTCTTCATTTCTGTAAAAACACTGAACGTTTGAATTAACTTAGGGCTTATTAAAGGAAATCTTGATGTGGTTTGGAAAATTGAGAAAACAAGTACTGAGTATTTAAGAAGTGAAATGAAGTTGATACTCCGGAGTCGACAACTGAATTCCTTCCCAGGCACGGTGAACTTTCTCCTTGACTTCCCGAACGCAGGCTCTGGCAGCAGCGCAGGGTGACCGGGAGCGGGGCCGGTGCAGGCTGCGGCCGGCCAGCCCCATGCGCTCCGTCTCTCTGTTGCAGGCTGCAGAAGGCCCAGGAGGAGCATCGCTCTGTGGAGGTGGAAAAGGTGCACCTGGAGAAGAAGCTGCAGGACGAGATCAGCATCGCCAAGCAGGAGGCACACCGGCTCCGAGAGCTGCGGGAGGGCACGGAGAATGAACTGAGCCGGCAGAAATACGCTGAGCAGGAGCTGGAGCAGGTAAGGGTTCGGCCAGGTGGATGCCCTGGTGTACCAGACGTGCCAGTGAGAACGGTTCCTCGCTCTGCTTCATCCTTCTGAGGAATCCAGCGATGTTCTCCTTAGAATGCTCTTCTGCCTTTGCTTTCCACTCCCCTTTGTGGAGGAAAAGATCCAAATTTCTCCCACTACCCCCGTTACACGTCCCCCCTGTACCGCATGACGGCGCTGCCTGTGCGCTGGGCAGCAGGGACGGCGCCGGTGCTGTCTCAAGAGCGATGTGCTGCCGCCACACGCCAGAACTCCCACTCCAGACCATAAGCTCTGTCTTTTTTTTGTCTTTTTTTTTCTTTTCTACCTATCCCTGGGTTTTGGAGAGATTTGGAATGACCTTGGTTGTGCTTGCCATGTTTTCCTGTGGGTCAGATTGGTGCACTAAGGAAACTCCCTTCCAGGGAAGTTTAGCACTCGATCAGGATCTGTGCAGCCAGATTCGAGCCCGTGTGCAGCTCTCGGGAACAGCAGTTTTCGGTTTAGACTGGCAGGGAAGTGTCCCCAGGCTGCGCATCGTAACGCGGGCCGGGGCAGGATGCTGTGTGCAGCGCTGCCGCCGGCAGAAAGGAAATGCGCTTTGTCCAGAGGGAGGCGCAGAGCATTTGTAAAGTGATTTGTTGTAGGTCAGGAGCAGCATTCCCAGTGCTACATCTGAACCCCCTGAGACCTACAACCAAAGCTGTCGGAGGTGGTGGGAATCAAAGACGTTGCTGACGGCACCTGCCTGCAGTGACAGGGCAAAGCGCGGGCGCCTGGGGGTTTTACCGCAGCCCTGCCCTCTGCGCAGGCCCGCAGCTCCAGCTGCTGCTTCCCGTTCCACCCGAGGGACAATTCTTATCCCAGTTTAATTTCTGGATCAGTTTAAGCTGACCTGTGCGAGCCGGGTGTGCGGGAGCCAAACGAAACCTTGGGCGCTTGGAGGCTGTCAGCGTATCCGCCCAGCCCGGCTGCGCCCGCTCTTCCGTGCCGCCGTGGAGGGTGGCGAATAAAATGAGGTGGGAACCCCGGGGCTCCTGCCGAGGGAGATGGAGGCGTCCCGGGCCGGCAGGGACCCCCAGGGACCCCCGGCCAGCGCAGACGGAGTGCACACGTGGTCAGCAAACGGCGCGCTCCCTTCCTGCGCGGCACGCCGCCAGCCCAGACGCCCGCAGGCGCCCCAGCTGCCAGCTTTGCTCTCCTGCTCCGAACTGGTCATCCAGCCTCTCCCGAGGTCACGGAGCTCCGTTCCAGGGCACACACTGGGACGTCTGCACTCGCACACCCAGAAATCCAGTCGATTTATACCGTGGGCCGTTAGGTAAGGATGCGCAGCCCTCCTCTCGTAACCCCGAGCCCGTGTGCCCGCCCCGCCCCGGCGTTCGGGGAAGGCAGGGTCTCCCCGTCCCCCTTCCCGTTTGTTAGGAAGCCGAAGGCCAGAGGTGACCTGACCGCTCTGTTGTTTTTAGAGGCCTGCGGGAGGGACGCGGTGCCGCGGTGAGTATCGGTTTTACCCACCTGACCCACACCGTGTGAGTATAACACGATCACCGTCCCAGCGAGCCGCAGACCACAGACACATTAACCAGTCACTCCCACTGACCGTACAACTCATCGGACTTTAAGATATTCTTGGGTCCCAGGCAATATTAAACCAAGCCCTCCTTTTGCACCCGTTGGTTCTTATCACTAAAATAATGCTGGAGGGATTCGAAGCTCCTGTTGGAGTGCGGCACGTGAGGTGGAGAAGCGGCATGTGTCTGGGTTGCCCATGCCCGTCCCCTCCTCACCAGATCACCCCCCCCCAGCCACGCCGGCCCCCTGGGGCCGCAGACCCAGAGAGCCTTCCTCACTTTGTAAATCGTTGCTCTTAGTGATCAAAATGGGATCTTGGAAATCTTCACAGGACAGTGTGGGCACGCACAGTAACTCTGGTGTGTATTGATTCCCCTCGGAAGCGAGAGGGTTTGTGTTTTGGACGCTCTGTATGACGGCTCATCTCAACCACTGGTCCTTGCCTGCTGTTCTGCACCGCTTCCCTTTTCCTCCATTCTGTAAAAAATCGTTCCTTTAAATGTTTTGAACACTAATCTACCCCAAATACCTCGTGGCAGATTTCCTGCCTGCTTATTCTCCATATTCCTAAATCCCAGATGCTTGTGGATCATGGTCAGAGTTGTGCCTGTGGTGGGAGCAGTGCCCGGTGCCACCGGTGTCCAGGGGTCAAACCCAGGCCTGCCTGGGCCCGCGGTGCTGGGTTTGTGACGTTGGGGGTGATTTAGGCAGTTAAACGCTCAGTCACACGGAAGCGATGGAAGTGGTTCGCTCTGTGCGGAGCGTCCTGGCTGCTTCTGGAGGGACCGTGCAAGTGTCCTCCAGGGTCAGACACGGGATTTCAGGGCGTCTGCGTGTAACCTGCTGCTTTTCACAGAATCGCAGAATCGCAGTATCGTAGAGGTTGGAAGGGACCTTGAAAGCTCATCTAGTCCAACCCCCCCTGCCAAGGCAGGACCACCTAGAGCACATCACTCAGGAACGTGTCTGGTCGGGTTTTGAATGTCTCCAGAGAAGGAGACTCCACAACCTCTCTGGGCAGCCTGTCCCAGGGCTCTGTCACCCTCACGGTGACAAAAGTTTTTCCTTACGTTAACCCAGAACCTCCTGTGCTCCAATTTACACCCGTTGCCCCTTGTCCTATCGCTTAGTGAGGCCGAGAAGAGCCTGGCTCCATCTTCCCGACACTCACCCTTAACATATTTATAAACATTGATGAGGTCACCCCTCAGCCTCCTCTTCTCCAAGCTAAAGAGACCCAGCTCCCTCAGCCTTTCCTCAGAAGGGAGATGTTCCACTCCCTTGATCATCTTCGTGGCTCTGCGCTGGACTCTCTCTAGCAGTTCCCTGTCCTTCCTGAGCTGAGGGGCCCAGAACTGGATGCAATACTCCAGATGCGGCCTCACCAAGGCAGAATAGAGGGGGAGGAGGACCTCCCTCGACCTACTGACCACAGCCCTTCTAATGCACCCCAGGATGCCATTGGCCTTCCTGGCCACCAGGGCACATTGCTGGCTCATGGTCATCCCTCTGTCCACCAGGACCCCCAGGTCCCTTTCCCCTACACTGCTCTCCAGCGGGTCAGTCCCCAACCTGTACTGGCACAGGGGATTCTAAACACCACCTTAAGGGAAAAGATCCGAGTTTGAGCAGTCTTTTTAAAAACCCACCTCTCTGCAGCCCGCGTGTGGCTGCGCTCTGCGGGAAAGGAAGAGGCGCCGGCACCGGCGGGGTCAGGCCCTGCGAGAGAGCGCGGGGCAGACGCGGCCCAGGCACCGTCCCGGTGACGCGTGTGCAGCCCCGCTGCGTCGCTGGCCGGGCCGTAGCCGGACCTCTGCCAGCTCTGTCCACCCCCTCGGGGGCAGGTCTGCGTTGGTGGGCCGGGCGTGCTGGGCCGCGGGGGTGCTGAGGGCTGGCTTTTCTGGTGGCAGCAGGGCGGTGTGCGGGTGTGAGCACGCGTGCCCTGCGGCTGGAGGGCAGAGCGGGCGCGCTGCCGGGCTGTCCTGGCTGGCAGCACCGCCGAGTGCAGCCACCGTCCCGTGGTTTCTGCAGCGGGGGACACGGTGACTTCTTGCAGGGCTTGTGTCCTGGGTGTTAAAGTCCCTCCACCTCTAGGACTAAACGCTTTTATCTAAGGTTTTGGTATCTTCAACTTGCCTGTCACCCACTTTCTTCTAATTTTGTAATCGCTCCCGTCTCCAGCAAGATGTGTGAGTGTGTGGAGGAGACGGAGCTGGGATGGAAGGAGAGTCCCCACAAGCTACAGAAACTGCCGATTCCAGACGTGTGATTTCTTTTCCTGACCAAGCAGCACATGTTTTGTGTCTAAATATTTTTGTCATCTTGCTCCAGTGTGAAAGTTGTCTCTTGACAAGCTTCCTCTGCTCGGCTCAGTAGCTGCCGAGAAAAACAGCGATCGCCTGCGCGGCCTTGTGAGGGATCCTGCCTCAGGAGGAGAGGCGGTGGGCTCTGCCGACCTGCAGGCAGGCAGCAAGCTTTGCAGAGATTTCTAGAGGTGATGATAAGCACCCTGAAGATCCTTGTAGAATCACAGAGTCTTCATAGGAATCTTCATTTTGGTGGGCAGGGAGCTCCCGGCCCCCCCAGCTCCACCCCCTGCCACGGGCAGGGACACCCCACCAGCCCAGGCTGCCCAAAGCCCCATCCAGCCTGGCCTTGGGCACTGCCAGGGAGCCAGGGGCAGCCACAGCTTCTCAGGGCACCCTGTGCCAGGGCCTCAGCACCCTCCCAGGGAAGGATTGCTGCCTCCCAGCTCAGCTCCAGCTCCCCTCCTGCAGCTTCAGGCCCTTCCCCTTGGCCTGGCCCCCCCTGCCCTGCAACCAGCCCCTCTCCAGCTTTCCTGCAGCTCCTGCAGGCAGTAGAAGACGTACCTATGGTCTCTTTAACTAACCCATGCATGGTGCTACCAGCCCTGGAGGGTTTATGTGCAGTTTGTGCTGCTGCGCGGCAGGGGGGCTGAGGTCGGCCAGCCCAGCTCTCCTCGCCCTCCACGAGTGCTGCGGTGCTGCGGCAGGACAGCATTGCCCTGGCGGGGGAGTTTGTGGGGAAGCAGCTGCAGGTTGCTCTGCTCATCCCGGCAGCAGCCTTGTCTCACAGAGTCATAGAATCATTAAGGTTGGAAGAGACCTCCAGGACCATCTAGCCCAACTGTCCCCCCACCACCTATTCCCCACTAACCCATGTCATAGAATCACAGAATCATTAAGGTTGGAAGAGACCTCAAGGATCATCCAGTCCAACCATCCAAGTACCTAAGTACCACATCCAACCTGTCCTTAAACACCCCCAGGGACGGGGACTCCCCCCTCTCCCTGGGCACCCCCTTCCAGTGCCCGACCATGGCCACTCTGCTGTGCTCCTTTCTCCCACTCACCCGCGGTACCAGGGTGCCACCTCTCCTGCTGGTGGCCTCTGCTGCTCTCATGAGTAGGATTACATTGTGTGGAGTCTTTCCCCCCACCCCCCCTCTATTTTCTGGTGCCCGAAAAGCGCCGGGTTGGCAGCCAGCGGTCGGGACGGCCTTGCAGGAGGGCAGGCCGTCTCCGTCGCTGCTGCCAACGCCGCGCTGGCCGGTTCTCTCCCAGGTGCGGATGGCGCTGAAGAACGCCGAGAAGGAGCTGGAGTCCCACTGCAGCTGGGCTGCGCCCGAGGCCCTGCAGAAGTGGCTCCAGCTGACCCACGAGGTGGAGGTCCAGTACTACAACATCAAGAAACAGAACGCGGAGAAGCAGCTGCTGGTGGCCAAGGAAGGGGTGAGAACTTCAGCGTCCTGGGGCCGGGTCTTCCCCTCGCAGCCGCGGGGAAAGCTGTGGGGAAGGAAACCTGCCGAGTTTCTTTCTCTGCACCTTCTTTCTTTCCCTTTTAATGCCTTAATTCTGTGTTTTGTTAAAGCGCGGTGCCCCTGGGGCAGCGCAGGCTGAGCTGGGCCTGCCCGCCAGCGGGGCCCCGGGAAGGCGCAGAGCAGGGGGTGCTGCCTGCGCGACAGCGCCGCGGGCGCTCAGCACCACATTTTGCACTGATTCAGCGTAACCCCTGCTCGAGGTGATCTTCGTGCACAGGCAACAGAACTGCGAGCGTGTGCACGTGGTCTGAAGGGATGAATCACTTCTGTATTCCCAGTTGTTTAAAATTTTCTGTGCCAACCAAAAGCGATGAGCTGCAGGGAAGCTGTTGTAACATGTGTTTGTCTCTGCGGAGAAAAACAGCAGTCAGAGCTGGCAGCATCTAAAAAATTGTCTGCCTTAATATGTTTGTGTTAGGGACACTTAAACATGTCAGTGATTTTCCCTTTGGCTGCGGCAGTTCTCGTGCCCACGTCCTTGGTTTGTCTGTTGTGAGTCTCGCTCAGTGCCGCTGAGCCTGGGAACCAGGGAGCTGTGTGTGGAGACCCGAGTTTGGAACGGACACTGTGCCCCAAGGGGAGGGTGAAAAACCCAATCCCAAACCCAAAAGCCTCCCCGGCCCAACAGCTGTGGGCGCTGACAGCGTTTCTCTGGTAGCGTACTCGTGGGGGAGACAAAACACAGCTTTACCAGAGCCGTTTGCCGGATGCAGGAGCTGGCTCCGTTCCCTCGGGCTCTCGGGAGCAGGGCCGGGGAGGAGCGTGAAACCCCCAACCCGTTTACTCGCTGCTGGCGAGTTCCTCACCCCCCGTGTTAGGAAGAGCCACATCCTTCAGTAAAGACCCGATTCGCACTATTTACACGGGTGCAAACAGCTGCAGGGACTATTTCTGTCTCAGCCCATCCAGGATGTTCTTGTCCTGGAGGAAACACAAGGTCGTCTTCTTCCTGTGACCTTTTTCTGTTGATGTTCCAGGCTGAAAAAATTAAAAAGAAGCGAAACACCCTGTTTGGAACATTTCATGTTGCTCACAGCTCATCTCTAGATGATGTTGACCATAAAATCTTAACTGCAAAGTGAGTATCTGCTGAATACCTTCCCCTGTTTCTGCCTGCCTCTTTCACCCCTCTGGTGTTTCAGGCACGAGCGTGCTGCAGCCGCCCAGGTGCTCTTGGGCTCGTTTTGCTGAACTCTGGTTCTGTTGCCGTTAGTTAGCTGGGATGGGACTCGCTCCTTTCCATCAATAACCTTTTAATGTGTCTGTCTGAAACAAGAAGTGGCAGTTACGCAGGGCAGTTAAAGCCCCTGCCAAAGTGAGGATTCGGGAGGCTGCAGTTTTCGGTGATACCTCAGTCATTGCTGTGGGGTTTTTTAAATTCCTGTATTCCTCAAAGTGGAATGAAAGACGTCTCAAGTATTAGGGCACGGAGCTGAACCACTAGACTGCCTGTCGCAGACAATTCGTGGTGTGTTTTCCCTTCATTCCCTCCGTTTTTCCTTCTTTGTACCCTGCTTCCAGGCAAGCGCTGAGCGAAGTGACGGCTGCGCTGCGGGAGCGCCTGCATCGCTGGCAGCAGATAGAGCTGCTCTGTGGCTTCCAGATCGTCAACAACCCGGGCATCCACACCCTGGCGTCAGCCCTTAACATTGACCCCAGCTGGATGGGCACCCCGCGGCCCAACCCCTCGCACTTCATCATGACTGATGACGTGGACGATTTGGACGAAGAGATCGTCTCTCCCATGTCCATACAATGTACGTAGTCCGCGGTAGCTGCGCGCGCTGAGTCGGCCTCTGCCGGGTGCTGCGGCGTGGGTGGGGCAGGCGTTCAGACGTCTTTGCAGGAATTAAGGGGTCAGAGTTGGACTTCAATGCCCAAAGACAAAGTGTTAGTCGTTGAGGGTGGGGGATGGCCAGAAGTTCCAGTTGCCTGGAGCCTGTTCATTCCGGCAGAACTCGTAATCCGTAGATGTTATTAGTCATCAAATAATCGTACGTAGGGCGTTCTGTTCTGTTCAACTCGCTGAATTTAAGCATTTGCAGAAAAAAGCCCCAAAGGTGTGGGCTAGACCCACGGAAGTGAGGGAGGAAAACAAAGCGCTTGGTCCTGATGGCCAGAGCACTGGCTGGGGCCACGAAAGGACCTGCAGACCCCCCCGCTCCGGCACAGCTCTGGACTCACTCCTCTGGCTGATTGCACGGCAGGAGCAGCCTGTAGGGACCAGCACCCCCAGTGTCCCATGTGTGGGTGCTGTGGTGGGTGCTGTCCCCCTCCTCATCAGTGACCGCTCGCATACAAAGTGCATCAGCCCCTGTAGGGAGGAGCAGGGGTACTGGGGGGGATCCTGCTCTCCTGAGCCCCCATCTCGTGCCTGAGCTCCTGGACTGAGCGAAGGCTCTTTGCTCCTCTGCGAGAGGGTTGTGGATCACTCCTGACTACCGTTCCATGCTCACCCGCCCCAGATTCGGCCTTGCTTCTCTCAAAAATGCGTTTCCCCAGCGCAGTTTCCTGTCTCTCGCTATCGCCCAAGAGAACGGGAGGACCGAAGAGCAGTCGCAGGCGCCGCAGCAGCGCTCTGGTGGCGCAGGGAGCAGCCCGTGGGTAGAGCAGAGGGGAGAGGGCAGCCGGTGCTGGCAGCATTGGCTGGAGCACTCGCTTTAGTGATGTCCGATCCGGGTCCCTTTCTGGAGGACGTCACCAAAGCCAGGTCGGTTTAGCTGGGCAGCAGGTGGGGGGAGGAACGGCAGAACCTTGAGCTTGGCAGCGCGCTGCAGGAGGCGCCCGTAGGCGCTGTCGCCATCCCTCCCTCGGGATTTCAGGCGCTGGGAAGGTCTGGAGGTGAGTGCTGAGGTTGGGTGCAGGGCGATGGGGGAGGAAGGCAGAGCACCGAGGATTTGGGCAGCCTGCAGGACCTAAGGTGGGAGGAACAGTGTTGGCACGTGTCCAGGGCTCAGCAGACAGGGTCGGGGCTCCTGGTTAGTGAGGTTGGGCGTGCGTTTAAAGCATCCACAGACAGTGGTGTCCTGCTTACTGCTCTCTGTGATTGTTGGTTACCATGACAAACCCAGCTAAGAGAACTCTTGCAAAGATGTAAGCTGAGTATTAAGGAGAGAGGACAGCCCAAGTGCCTGGGGTACGCCTGAGCGTGCTGCTGGGGGACGCGAGCTGTACGGGGCACGCAGCCTCAGCCGAGACTTTAAGCCTCAGCTTCTCTGTGCCTCGCCTGAGGCACCCCGAGTGCTACTGCTGCACTTGCACCCCTGTCAGTCCCATGATCCATGGTGAGCCTGCCTGCTGCCTGCCTGCTGCCTGCCTCCGTGCCGCAGCCCTGGTCCCAGCCTTGCGGCTGGTAACTCTGCGTAGCAAGCACTGGGCACCCGCGTTCCCCAAGTGGGGAGCCTTTGCCTTGCCCTAGGGGACCTGCCCTAGGAACAGGGTGCCCCGAGAAGCTGTGGCTGCCCCTGGCTCCCTGGCAGTGCCCAAGGCCAGGTTGGATGGGGCTTTGGGCAGCCTGGGCTGGTGGGGGGTGTCCCTGCCCATGGCAGGGGGTGGCGCTGGGGGAGCTGGGGGCTCCCTGCCCACTCAAACTGATGCTGTGACTTTTCTGTTTCTGTGTACAAAAACTGCTTCAGGAGAGAAGCGTGCAGTTTCTCCTCCCCAGCGGTGCTGGGGTGCTGCTGACTGCCCGCCATGGTTCTCCCAGTAAATCACATTTTTCTCTCTCCCGCTCACACCCATCCCAGACGCAGCCTGGCTTTTCGGGCGCAGGTTCAGTGACCGCTCGTCCCTGTCCTCGGAGGATCAGTCCCTCTGGAAATACCCCGGTTTGGTTCTCTTCAATTATGTTTTCATTTTTTGTTCTACCCTCTGCCCTTTTTCTGGACTAAAATACATACACAAATTTTCCAACTTTCTGGCACGGAAAACTAATGAATGTACCTCTCTTCACTGAGTCATCAGCATCTTTACTAACCCCCGGGAAGAGTCTGGTGGGATGAAGAAGAATCACAGTTCGCTGTAGTTCTCACGTGCTCTTGGGTTTTGCTTTAAAAAAAAAAAGCCAACAGAAACCGAGACGTGAACTCTGGAGGGTTGTTTTTACTTGGTTTTACCCCTGGGGTGGAGATTAACGATTCAGGCTAGGCCAGGAGGAGGTGATGACATTCCCTTTCCCATCCCACCTCGTTCCCTGCGCAGGCTTTGCTGGCAGCCCCTCCGCTGCCGGCCGAGGCTGACTCCCATCCCTCCCCGCGGGTGCTGCTCCGGTTGCTGTGCCTCTCCCAAATAAACTGAGCAGCGCCACCCATTACACTCATCTGCCCCCTGATGCCGGGGCCGTGGGGACCCCACGCTCGCCCCAGAGACGCCGAGCCTCCCGTTGGCGGCTGGAAGCCTTCCCTTGGCGGAGCGCTGCCATCGCGGGACGGAGGAGGACGAGCGTGTGCAGCGGCAGGCCAGGCTGTGCGCTGGCGTTGGGTAGGGCCGGCGTGGCGGCGGGCTTGCTCGGGGTGCTGAGCAGGTCGTTCGGTGAACGTCGGTACCACATGTACAGTGTCTGGAGCCTGACCACGTCTGTGGGAAGCGACGGTCCGCAGTGGCTGTGCGGGGAGAGGTCTCGGCTGTGGTCCTGTGCTTGTCACAGGGTGACTCCTGCAGAGGGAAGAGGGTGTCACGTTGGTAAACGTGAGGAGTCCAACACGGGGGAAAAGCCCCAGCAAACCCCCCGGGGAACAGCACGGCCCATGAGGAAAAGAAACCCACAGCATCAAAGAAACCCCCGAGGTCCCGTGAGCCCTCCGAACCAGGCTCCCGAGCTGCGTCCCCGCCGGCAGGCAGGGCTCCGCCGCGCTGGCCCTCCGCGCTGCCGTGGCGAGCGGCGCTGCTGCTGCTGCACGGGCGCAGCGGGAGAGCAGGAGCAGCCTCCGGCTCTGCCCGTTAACGTGCTCCCCCGCCTCCTCTCATCAGGTTTTTGCAGTCCCCACCAGAGCAAGGGATTTTTTGCCCACCTTGACTCTGCGTGATTCGATATCATTTCAGCTCTGAAATCGATTGCATTTCAGCTCTGGGACCTTTCAGAGGAAAAAAAATAATGTTGCAATAGGAAGCGGCAGGTGTAAAGAGCCCCAGCGAGGGGTTCGTAGACGGGCAGCGCAGGAAAGCGAGAGGGAGCAAACCTGAGCGGCGGGACCTGCGGGAGAAGCTCCGTTAGCCTCGGGGTGCGGAGGCAGCAAAGTTGCCTGAATTATTCTTGCCTGTTCCTTCTTCCACCTGATGCACATCCCAGCAGCGACCCTTCCGCCCCCGCTGCCCGTGCGCTGCAGGAGATCCGCATTTCCTGGCTGGGCGTTTTTAGAGCAGTGATTTGCTGGTTCTTCGATTCCCGAAGGAGCTCTCCTTCTACTCCACCTCTGAGCTTCCCTGTCTGTTCAGCCTTTTAACCATTTTTACATTTATTTCTCGTGCATATAAGAAATCCGGAACAATCCTGAACACCTTATCTCCTGCAGAAACCCCCAAACCAAGCACGCTGTGTGGGAGTTGCAGCTAGCGGGTTGAACGCCAGCGGTCCGTGGTGTGCCGGCTGGCGCATCCTTGGTTTCCATGTGGAACGCTCTGCCCGGGGGGGGCAGGGACCTCCCTCCGCCTCGCTGAAGGCCACCGACCCCTGGCTCCGGCGCAGCGCGGGGGTGCGTTGCGGAGGGAGCTGGCTGAGCTCTCCGGCCTCTGTTACCTGACAGGCAAGGCCGCGCGGCCAGGAGGATCGTTAGGATCTTCCCAAGCTGTTCATTAGCTGGTGGCAGTGCACCGAAGGGGGCGGTCCAGTTGGTGTCGCTGAACCAAGGTGAATTTGCAATTAGAGACAAATATTTTCCAAATTGAGCGTCTCTCTGGGCAGCGAGCTAATTAGCAAACAGATTGGGGACAGGCGACTCCACGTCTGGGCCGGAGCTCTGATTTCAGGCGTGGGCTGTTGCTCAAAGCCTGTGCCTACCCCACTGTCGCAGCGGGGCACGTGGCCGGGAGGTCTCCGTGCCGGCACAGCAGCTTTCCTGCGCCTGCACACCGAGCGCAGCTGCGCTTCCAGCCCCGCGCTCGGTCCCGCACTCCTGCGCCTTGCTCCGGGAGCTGCACCGGCACGACGGCGCTGGGAGCGGGAGCAGAGCGGTGCTGCGGCGGTGGAGCTCACCAGGTGCCCCCCGAGCTGGTCTGAGCTCCTGCTTGGGGCTGCGCAGGGAAATCGTACTGCCGAGGCACGGAGCATCCGAGCGCCTTGGGCGGCTGCCGGAGGCCGGGGCGCGTCGTGCCCCGACAGTTCCGGCTGTGAGGGGCGCTGGGGCGCAGCGCAGGGCGTGGGTCACGCAGCCGGTTTCTGCTTCAAGCAGGACGATCAGATAAGGTGTTCAGAAGGCACCTGCCTCGGGACTGTCGGATGTCGGTTTTCATGGGCCGGGCATTAATCTAGCATGTTAAGCAGCAGCGCCAGCTTAAAGCTTCTTCTGCATTAAACCAGCGTCGCTTGCGGCGCAGGGTGGGATGGCGGCAGTGGCCCGCGCAGGCGTCCCGGTGACGGGCGGCATGGCGCTGCGGCGCACAGCCCTGGCCGTGGGTGGCAGCTTTTCCGCGGTGCCTCCTCGCTGATGTGACGGGCGTCTCCTTCCAGCCGCCTTCACCCTTCTCCCCTTTGTGTCGTTGCAGCTCCCGCCTTGCCCAGCACAGTTCGCCAGCGCCTGGTGGACCCGCAGCACGCCCACGGATCTCAGAGGTTGGTAGAGAGTTATGTGCAAGGCCAGAATGAGTCGGGCCAGCCTGCCCACTACCGGGCAGGCCGAGTCTCTCTCCGTCGAATGCACAGCCTCTCCTCTGGACAGTCTTTCAGTTCCGACCTTCCCGGCACCAGCCCGCCATCTGCCGCCACCACCTCTTCCGCCTCTTGCTCCTCATCCAGCACCACTGCATCTGCTCCTGCTTGCCATGTCCACCCTATCTATTACCATCACACCACCTCCTCTTATTTCCTTCAGACGGACTCCATCCCCGATCTGCCCCCTCCTGATGTCACCTCTGGAGTTCGCTGTCGCACTGAGAGCTTTGGGTATATTGCCGTTTCTTTTCTAGCTCCCTCTTGCCTGCTGTGTCTCAGAGCTGATGCTTGCCGGGTGCTCTTTCTCCTAGATTCCTTGCGCCCTTTCCTTTTGGGCCTCTGTTTCATGATTTATCCACCCGTTTGTTTCTTGGGCCGCGCTCCCATGCCAGCGCACCCTCTGAGGAGCGCCCCACGGCCCACCCCTGTATCTGCGAACGCAGTGGGTGCTGTTGTTTAGCTCTAGGTAAGCAAATGAGAATTTCTGGGTGCTCAGTCATCACTAAATAAGTCAGTCTTTCACTCAGGTAATGCACCTGGGAGAGCAAAGGTAACACAACTAATCCAACCAGCACTGACCTTATTTGAGCCTTGGCTTATTTGGGGTCTTCACAAGCGAGTAGCGAAGGAACCACGATGGGCAGATGCTGTGAGAGAGCGGTTGGTGCTGCCGGAGGGTTTGAAGTTTGTGCAGTTTTTAAGAGGTGGCAAAAAGCGGCGTGCAGGGGCCGTGTGTTTCTGCTTTGGCAGGGGATGAGGCACGGCCGTGCCTTGGCTGAGGGGGGTCTGAGTGACAAGGGGAGGAGGGAGTTGGACCTTCCCATGCTGCACCACTGGCTTTACCCTGGTCCCTTTCTGTCGTAACGGCTGGCAAGCGATGGCTCTCTGGAGACCCACGTACGATAGGACCCGAGGCAGCATGTGTCAGCCCCATCCCCAAATCCCGGACCCCTCCCGATTCCCCGTGCTGGCGTTAGAGGCGAAGGACTGGGTGGGCCATAGGTGGGGGAGTCCTGCCTGGTCTAACCGGGGTGCTGCCAGGGGGCCTCCGGCAGCCGGCCTGGGTCTGGGCACGTTCCGTACCCCAGCAGAGGATCGCGTTCCTGGGCGGCCCCGGGTGGCTTTCTCCCGAGCCGGGTCCACAGGCAGCAGGCGCTGGAGGTCCTCGCCCCACTGTTTGAGCCTGTGTCCGTTCGGAGGCTGGGTGCACGCCCTTGGCTGGGGGCTGAGCGGGGCGCGTGGTTTGCGCGGTCTCTAGCTCAGGGGCGTCGCAGGTGCTGGGTGCGGAGGTGTCGCGCCGAAGCGGAGGGGGGAAGGGCTGCGCTGGGCCGTCGGGGAGTCCCGTCCTCCCGCCCTGCCGGGGCGCTGCCCGTGGCCGCCCCAGCCGCTGCGTCTCTGTTCTGCGCTTTCCCCTCAGTGCAATTACAAACGGTCTCTTTATCCTGTGTTGGGGACAGACTTGCGGGAAAAGGCTGGGAGCCTCTCCGTGAGGAAGGCGACAGGGCAACGTCCCTTCGTGTCTGTTTATCCAGGCAGGACAACATTCCAAGCCACCGCATCTCCATTCGTCCCCGCTCGTCGTACCATTATCCCTCTCTCTGTAGGTACCTCTGCCCGTAGGCGCACCTCCTCTCCCATCGTTCACACGGTCTCTGTTCTGGATGTCCTGCCCCCGCTAACGCGTGTGTGTGAAGCCGGGCTGCCGGCGGGACCGGAGCCGCCCCGAGCAGCCCCGGCAGACGGTCGGTCTGGAGTATCGGCGGGGGGAAGGACGGCACCTGCTCCGCAACAGACAGTCAAACAGCAACGTCGTGGTTAATGGAGCAATGTTTGTTTGGGGATTACGGGAAGCAGCATAATGAATATTTAGATTAATTACTGCTGATCTGAGTTCAGTTGCAGCTGTCCCGGCTTGACTGATAAGAGCTGGGAACGCTTCTGGTAACACCACACAGTCCCTCTTCCCATCGACCGTCCCGTCCCTGCAGAAAGCAGGGCTTGTCCTGGGAGCCCCAAGGCTGATGTACCCTTTCAAAAATAGCTGTATAAACAGGGGGCTTTTCAGCCGAGGCCTGTGGCACACTTAATTTTAATTGCTGACCAGGGTAGGGTCTCAATCCTGCCAGCTCCCCTGAGCGCGGCAGAGGACTTTGGGATCCCAGTTAGAAAGGGCGGTGGTGCTGGGAGGTGTTAGGAGAGAGCAGCTGGCTCCTCGGGCTCCCCACGGGCACCCAGTCGCTGGGCAGGGCCTGGCTGGCCGCGGCTCAGCGGGCGGTAGGACTGTGTCTCCCTGTCCCCTGGCAAAGGCAGCCTGCTGTGCGGGACAGCCGGCGTAGCAGCGGCGTGTGGCAGCGCAGGAGCCGCCCGCCTGGGGCCCGCTCCAGCTGCGCCGCAGCAGGCGGCTCCAGAGAACGAGCGCGTCCGTCCTCTGCTCGCTTCAGGAAACAGGCGTGAAGGGTTGGGTGCCCAGATGTGTTCCTGGTTTGTTGCTCTTAATGTTTTGTCAAACTGCGTCGTTGGCAAATCCTGCTTCGATGCATCTCTTCAAAAACACTGTGACGCTCAGGAACCCTGATGCTCTGTGACGGTGACTGTGGGAACAGCACTGCCCCGACGGCAGGCCACAGCACACGCCGACGGATTGCTCTTTCTCTTTCGTGTAACCAGCCGTGGAGGCCTTTACATCCATCCCTCGAGCTTCGCAGCCTCCCAGAGAGGCAAGCAGAACAGACGGGGAAGCTGAGGCTGGGAAAGGCCTTGCCAAGGACGCAAGCGGAACCCAGACCCTCCGTGGCTCCCTCGGCAGGAGGAGAGCGCGACCTTGGGCCTGGGCTGCGGGGGGCTGCGGGCTCTCGGCGCCCAGCAGACGCCACTGTTGGCGAGACCTCCCAAGAGACGTCGTCTCGAACGAGCCGTTCCCCGAGAGGGGCCCGGGGGTCGCTCCTCTCCGTGCCAGCTGGGTGCGGTGCTAAAGTCCGCTGGGGGTAGAGCTGGTGTAGGGACCTTCTGTCCGGGCAAGGCCAGCGCGTGGCCGGCGAATCGCTTGCCTCAACGCCTCACTGTGTGCTTCTCTTTTGCAATTGGCTTCAGAGGATCCGGTGCAAATAAGGTCAGCGCTGTTCTGGTTTTGGAGGCTGATGTGTGTGTGGGTTTTGATGTGACGAAGGGGACAGGGTGTCCCTGGGGGGGGGGCGGAGGGTGCTGTGTGCACAGAGGTTTCTGCTGCCAGTGCCTGCTTCTAGTGGTACCCGTGGGTAAAAACCCCGTGGAGGTGGGAGCGTAGGACCAACTCCCCACGCTGGGGGCCCTTTTCCAGCGGGGAAGGGAGGTGGCAGCCAAAGCAAAAGGAGAGTGCCAGCAATCCCCTGAACAGGGTAAATCACAGCCCGCGCAGAGCCGGGGGGGGGGATGCCCATCGGATTCGTGCTGCAGAGGCTGTTCCTGAGGCCATGCCAAGCGCAGCAGAGGGACTGCGCCGTGCGGCAAGCCTGAGCCTGCCCGAGGGGAAGCCTTGCCGCGCTGGTGCCGCAGCTCGCCAGGGACACGGCTACAGCCATGCGGCTGGGGGTGGGGGGCAGCAGGGGCGAAGGCAGCAGGGTCTGTGTGGGGGGCACACCGAGCCCTGCTCCGGCGTCAGGCACCCTTGAACCCTCCGCAGCCTTCCTGGAGCCGGTGTCCTGCGCTGTACGGACGGCGGGAGCCCGCCGGGAGAGCTCGTTCAACTATTTATTCCAGATCATCCTCCTGCCCCCTCCCCTCTTCCTGCACCGCTGCCAGCCCTCCTTCACCCCATGCCTCGCTCTCTGCTGCTTCTTTGCACAGTCAGCCCATTCCCATTTTCTCACCCGCTGTCATTCACCGCGGCCGGTTCGGATTCCTGGAGTGGCGAGGCGGGAAGCGCCGGTGAGGGCGGGGAACAGAGCGGCTGCGCACGCATCCTGCCTTCGCCCGGGTGATCGCTGTTGTCTTGGGGCTGCGTGGATTGTCAGTGTGCCCAGCGACAGCAAAGGAAGGCAGGGAGCGCTGCGGCGGCGCGGCCGGGGTCGAGGAACGCGCAGCCCTCAGTGAGGCTCCTGGGTATTTTCACGTCCCGCCGGTGCTCCGAGGGCTTCAGGAGGGCCGAGTGCTCGGTGCTGCCCGCTGCACTGCAGCAGCGCTTTCTCTGCAGGCACCTTGCTGCGATGCCGTCGAGGCTGTGCCCGGCACCAGCAGTTCCTCTGAAACGGGCCGTACCGATTGAGGAGCAGGGGTTGCATGAAAATGAGCAGGATACGCGCGACCTCTCCTTGGCCGAGCCTCGCCCGAGGTGACCGGCAATATCCTGGCAATGTTCTCCCCTCCCCTCTTGCCCCAGCCCTGGGCTCGGCGGCGTCCCCTCCTCCTTGCTCTGGCAAAGCCAGCGTGCATCTGCAGAGCGGCGTCCCCGTGACGCACACCCCTGCTGCCGGGCGCTTGCCGTGGGAGCCGCTGGAACGGATCACCTTGGGCTGTGGAAGGTCCCGGCGGAAGTTTCCAGCTGCTGGAGTTCAGTTCTGAAAATCAGCCCCGGCCCTTGGGTGCCACTGCGGGGACGCAGCAGGTCCCCCAGGCACATCATCGGCGTCGGGGTGGGTTAACGGCCCGGTCGGCCCCTTGGGTCGTCCCAGCGTGGCGAGCGCTCTGCCGTGTGCCGGCGCGACACGCCTGCGGCTCGACTGCCCCGGGTTGAACCGCAGCTTCGCAGAGCGGCCTGGGGCCGCGGCTGCTGCCGGCTCCTCTCCGCTGCCCACCGCGGACGTGCCGCTGGGCATGCTGGGGTCGGCAGCCTCATGGCTCGCCTCTGCCCTTCGGGGGGTGTCCCTGATTCCCCGCTCGGTAGGTTACGAGTCAGATGGGCCAGCTCGGCACCACTGGGATATCTGAAAGGGGGTGCTCGTAGGCTGTTCCCCCTCGGCAGCTCCTGCGGTCCCCTCTGGACAGGCAGCTCATGAGCCCAGAGAGAAGGAATGGTTGTCCAGCAAGGCTGGACCAAGCGCAGCAGCCAGAGCAGTGCCGGCCGCCCGCTCCGGAGCAGGATGTCCCCAGGGAACAGCAGTGACAGCCACGTCTGCCATGGGGACGTGACCCACAAGCCCTGCACCGACCCCTTGGTGCCCAGGCACCCTCTGTCGCGGTGGGAGCAGTCCCGGGAGGGGACACAGCAGCCGTGGTGTGCACCGAGGACCTGCTCCGACCGAGCTGCTCGCCGGCAGCGGCCAGCGAAGCGTTTCACCTCCATCTCCACGCGGCACGGACCAGCTGTCCCAGGATCAGGTTCCCAGCGTCTGCGCTCGGGGGAAGAAAATCCTCCTGGACCGAAGCACGTTCCTCCATCTGCTGTCGTCATTTTCTCCGCAGGCTGCCGTGGCCGCCGGATGGCTTTGGATTTACAACCTCTGCAGGACCTGGGGAGAGGCCCACCGCCGGGCCTCTGAGCTGACGGGCATTTGCAGGTCTCAGCAGGGACAAAACTCACCTTCTTCACAAGTACGGGGTGTTTGAAGTCACCGCCGTTAAAAAAAATATTTTTTGCTGTATTTGCTATTAACTCAGGCTTTTTTTAAAAAGATTCCTGTCCCCTGACCCCACCCAGATACCTTTGTGATTACAGCAGCCGGTAGATTGGGTTCATACAGTCATGGAACCCCAGGCTGGTCTGGGTGGGCAGGGAGCTCCCAGCCCCTCCAGCGCCACCCCCTGCCATGGGCAGGGACACCCCCACCAGCCCAGGCTGCCCAAAGCCCCATCCAACCTGGCCTTGGGCACTGCCAGGGAGCCAGGGGCAGCCACAGCTTCTCGGGGCACCCTGTGCCAGGGCCTCAGCACCCTCCCAGGGATGGATCGCTGCCTCCCAGCTCAGCTCCAGCTCCCCTCCTGCAGCGGCTCCAAGGGCTCCCCACAGCTTTCTCTGCTCCAGGCTGGACAAGCCCAATTTTTACTGGAAAAGAATATTCTTGGTTGGAGTCACAACCCTGAATTTGAAGCGAGCGGGCGTTGCTGTCTAACCCGCCTTCACGGCTGCGTCTGCACGATGCTTGGCTGCTCTGTCAGGTGAACTCCAGCAGCCGGTGCTCTGCTCTGACAGGGTGGTCCCCAAGGAAGCAGTGATCTGGCGTGGCACGGTGGGATCAGCTGGAATGAGTCCTGCCTGCCCTGCCTGGAGGTGGCCCTGCCTGCTCGCAGTCCGGGCTCAGATCAGCGGCATTTCCAGGCCAAGGCTTTGCCCTGCTGCCTTCCCGTGCTGCCTCACCCGCGTGCCCCTACGGTGGCGACTGAGCGGAGTCTGGATGGAGCCTTTTCCCCTGAACCATGGGCCAAAGTTCCTGTCAAACCATGCTGCCAAAACCTGCTTTGTGTTCCTGGGAAGGGGGCACCAGTCCAGCTGCGAGGATGATGAGGGGGCTGGAGCATCTCTGTTCTGAGGAAAGGCCGAGAGAGCTGGGGCTGTTGAGGCTGGAGAAGAGCAGCCTGAGAGGGGATCTGATCAATGCTGATCAATATCTGCAGGGGGGGGTCCAGAGGAAGGGGCCAGACTCTGCCCAGTGGTGCCCAGGGACAGGCCAAGGGGCAGCGGCACAAACTGGGACACGGGAAGTTCCAGCTGAGCATGAGGAGAAACTTCTTCCCTGTGCGGGTGGGGGAGCCCTGGGCCAGGCTGCCCAGAGAGGGTGTGGGGTCTCCTTCTCTGGAGAGACCCCAGCCCCGCCTGGTGCCACCCTGTGCCCCCTGCTGGGGGTGCCCCTGCTCTGGGTGACCCCCGAGGGCCCTGCCCACCCCACCGGGCTGGGGCTCTGTGAACGGGTGACATACGCCTCTGGAAGCACGTGTCCAGCACCCCCTCGCCATGCAGCGTCTCTCTGGACAGCGGCTCAGCACACACGTGCGACGGCTTCTGCCGGCCTTTCTTGCGAGGGGTGACGCCGAGCGGCCCGGCAGGAATTCCTCTTTCGCAGGTGCCTTCAGCACCGCCATGGACCAGAGAGGATCAGGAGGAGCACGAGGCTCCTGGCTCCCTGGAGGAAAGGGGTCGAGCTTGTGACTGCAGTTACGCCGTCTGCGAGCAGCAGCCTGAGGTCTGGACCCCCCGGGTTGTGTGGGTGCCACCGGTGTCCACCTTCTGGAAGATGGCTCTGAAATACTCCCCGGTTCAGTCCCGTCACGTTTTGTTGCCCCTACGGTTCCTGATGCTGCCGCCCGTGACCCGGCCCCCGTTATCCCGGTGAAAGCCCTGGGCCAGGAGTGGTGACCGTGACCTTCTGCAGAGCCGCGGGAGCTGCTGGTGGCCGGGGACGTCAGGACCTCCCGTGGCTCCGTGCGGTGTGTGGCAGCGCAGTTGTCTCCCCTGGACGGCCTCCAAGATGCTCACTCGGAATAGCCGGGGCTTTCACACCGTGCGGGCTGCGGGGCCTGGCCCCCGCCGCTGCTACCCTCGGGGCTGCGGCGCTGCAGCCCGGTGCAGACGGGCTCGGCTGCGTGTGCCGCAGGCGGGGGCTGTTCCAGCAGTGCCCGGGGCCGTTTTCTTCTTGTTAAAACGAGCGGTGAGACGGTGCGCTGCTGGGCCGCTCCGCGGCTCTCGGGCTGTGCCCTCCCCGTCCCGGGGCGTTGGCACCCCTTTCCTCCGCACGCTCCCGTGGAGCTGTTCAACGAGGGCCCAACGAGTTTATTCGATGGGTTGTGTTAAAAAATACCCTCGTTCACATTACGGGGGACGATCTGAGGAGAGTCTTTCCCATGATGTACAAGCACCCTGTGCCGGTACAGTCGTACCGGGTGGCGCGGTGGTCCCTTGCTGCAGTCACTTTCCTGCGCACCCCCCTGGAAGTGTCCTCACGCACGAGCTCTGCGCCCAGCGCGTCTCCTCTCCTCCCACCCCGCGCTCTTGCTGCCTCCAAACTCCGATGCTGTTCATGCCGGTATCGCAAGACGGGACCACGGGGCTGTTGGAGCGGCGCTGGGCGGGTTCGGTGCTGAGCGGCACAGAGACCCACGTCCCCGGGGGGCTGCGCCGGGAGCGGCAGGGGCCGAGGAACCGGTGAGCATCTCCTGCCTCTTCTCACACCCTTTTGCTACTCCTCTGCTCATTCCCTCTCCGCTCACCTCTCCCATTCCGCACTACCTGCTTCCAGCCGGGGCAGACCCCGAGTACGGGGCAGGACCGGGGTCCCCCGCAGCCCCCTGCCTGCGCCTGCCCGGCCGGGCGGGAGGGGTGGCCCTGCGGCCTCCGAGCCGTGAGGCCAGCGTTGACGTAGGTGGTAGCGAGAGCAGTGCAGCTCCCTGTCCGGCTGCACGGGTGCGCTGACAGGACTGGCATGCAGCAGCGTTGTGCCCGTCCGGGTGGTCCCGGCTGGAAGGAGCAGGCTGTGACTTTCCTTTCTCCCTCCTACCTCCCACCCTCCACTTCAGAAAGGATCTGGGAGCCCCTCGGGCTGGCGCAGCGACGCTCTAACGCCTTTTGCGATCACAAGCAGGCACCAGGCTGGGGGCACAAACCGCTGTGCAGCAGAGGCTCTGCGGGCAGCGACTGCGGGCAGCTGCGTGTCGGGGGCGCGCTGGGGCATGGCTTTGCGCGGGAAAGCCGAACCTCTAATTCCTCCCTCCGGGATTAGGGGTTCGCACCGGCTGGCCCAGGCAAAGGGGGAGACTCGGGCCGGCGCTTTCTGCCGCGGGGCGAGGCGGGCACGCACACACAGATGCCAGCTGAGCGAGCGCGGAGGAACGCTCCGACGGAGCTGCCCCCAGTCCCGCTGCTTGGCAGGGCACCGGCCATGGCAGCCGCACCGCTCTCCGGGGCGAGCTGTGTGCTGCTGCCAGCTCCCCGGCCCAGCTCTCGTGGCAAGCAGCCTGGATGTTTCTGGGGGTGGGGGCAAGGGGGGAGGTGCCGGCTCTGAGCAGGGCGCAGCGGCCGCTGGCCAGCCCGGCTGTGCCCAGGCGAACGCAGCCGGTGCCTTCGGGTGCCCGAGCTCATGGCTGAGCGCTTGTCTCTGCCGCGTGGCCCGGGGCCTCGGTCCCTCTGGTTCTGCCCCCCCGTACTGCGCTGCCCCCCACGGCGCTGAACCGAGCGGCGCTTCGGCTCGTGCGAGGTCGGTGCTGGCAGCGAGCTCACCTGCGGGGAGAGGGGCTGCGCTTGCAGGGCAGGCAGCGAGCAGCCCTGCCTGCCTGCAGCGGGGGAGGCGCTGCCCGGTCTGCCGGGTGGTCGGCACCGGGCTGGGCGATCCCCCAGCCCGGGGGCGTCACCCCAGTGGTCCTGCTGGCCCTCGTACGGAGGAGCAGAACCGGTGGGTGAGGCGGCAGGACAGGGCTGCCTGGGGAGTCCCCTGCCCGCCCCGCCGGCCGCCCTCAGCTGCTGCATCCGTGTGTGCGGGCGGGCTCGGGCGCGCGTCCCCGGCTGCCAGGCCGGCGGTGCTAACCTCCTCTCTCCCCTCGCCCTCTCCACCCCAGAGACTTAACTCGCTGCGACTCCGACTCCTCCATCCCGCACCTGAGCGACCACCAGCGTATCCCCAGCTCTGCGCCCAAGCTGCTGGCTGCCCGGCCCAACCTGCTGACCAGGTCCATCGAGGAGGCTGCCCCCGGCCACCCTGCCATCGGTGCGCCCACCCCCAACGGCGGCAGCCGGCACGCGGAGGCCCCCTCCGCCCTGGGGGCTTTGCCGGAGCGGCTCCCCGAGAGCCCCATGGTGATGAAGAAGATGATGATGGTGAACCACAGCATGGAGAAGTCCTCCAGC
>VWZZ01000925.1:178755-212368 GCA_013399095.1 Psophia crepitans | reverse complement strand
TAAGGGTGAATTATTTATAGCTCATTGGGCCCATGACACCTCAGGCCATCAAGGGAGGGATGCAACATACAGACGGGCTTGTGATCAAGGGTTGGACTTGACCGTGGATACCATTTCACAAGTCATCCACGAATGTGAAACATGCACCGCAATCAAGCAAGCCAAGAGTGTAAAGCTGCACTGGTATGGAGGGAAATGGCTAAAATATAAATACAGGGAGGCCTGGCAGATAGACTATGTCACACTCCCACAAACCTGCCAAGGCAAGCACTATGTACTAACAATGGTGGAAGCCACCACTGGATGGCTGGAAACCTACTCTGTGCCTCATGCTATGTCCTGGAACACCATCCTGGGCCTTGAAAAACAGGTCCTTTGGCAACATAACACCCCAGAAAGAACTGAGTCAGACAATTGGACTCATTTCTGGAACAAACTCATAGACACTTGGGCCAAAGAGCATGGTATTGAGTGCATGTATCACATCCCCTACCATGCACCAGCCTCTGGGAAAATTGAGCAGTACAATGGACTGCTCAAAACCACGCTGAGAGGAATGGGTGGTGGGACCCTCAAACTTTGGGACACACATTTAGCAAAGGTCACCTGGTTAGTTAACACTAGGGGATCTGCCAGTCGAGCTGGTCCTGCCCAATCGAGACTTCCATGCTTTGTAGAAGGGGATAAGGTTCCCGTAGTGTGCATGAAAAACATGTTGGGGAAGGCAGTCTGGGTTCTCCCTGCTTTGAGCAAAGGCAAATCCATCTGTGGGATTGCTTTTGCTTAGGGACCAGGGTGTAGTTGGTGGGTCATGAAAAAGGATGGGGAAGCCAGATGTGTACCCCAGGGGGATCTGATTTTGGGTGAGAATAACCAATAAATTAAATGGTATGATGATCATTGCCTTAAAAAAGAAATCACCCAAATTAATGAAGGATGGACTTTGATGAAACTGAGCCAAGTGCCACTCTGATGAAACTAGAATTGATTTCAGTAACTGGTGCCCAGCAACTTCCTTGAAGATCAACATCTTCCATGTGCAGACTGTGAGCCTAGACTACACTAGATATACCAGTCATGAGCTCCAAATGCAGCATGCCACAATCCAGCAGCACAGACCATTGATCCTGCCCAGACAGACTGTCATGATAGACGAAGCCCTAAGCCCTGAACTAAATGAACTTGATGGACATTTTAGAGGGATGGCCCATGGACTAAAGGAATGCTATGAGTGTATGATCTGGGTATGACAGGAATGGTGTGGAATAAGGGGTGGATAATGTCCTGGTTTTGGCCAGGATAGAGTTAATTTTCAGAAGGAGCTGGGCCAGGTGAGCTGAGCTGGCCGGGGCTATTGCATACCATGACATAACACGTCATGTTCACCATAAAAGGGGGCTGGCCAGGGAGGGCCGGGTCAGCCTCTCCCTTCGTTGTCACATTAAACAGTCATTACCTCAACTCGAGGAGGCTTCCCCTTTCTCCTCCCCATCCTGCCAAAGGGGGAGGGGTGATCGAGCAGCCCTGTGGTGCTCAGCTGCCGGCTGTGACTGAACCATGACAGCAGGTTATCATTTACTCCCTTTCCTAAGAACAGTGAAGCTTTGGTTAACTCATTCTCAGCAAGTCTAACAGAACCCATCACCTCCCAACAGGCCTTTCTCATGCTTGAAGAGGAGCTGCAAAAACTTCAGGTCAGCATGAGTAAAATCCTTAGCATTTGTAAGGTAATTACTGAGCTCGGTAACTCATCTGCTCAAGGCAAATCCCAAGGAAAAAGATAATCACAAGGGTGCAATACAAAACTGCTATTGCTAACCTGATAACCATTGATACATAGAAAACAACTGGAAAGACTGGAAAGCCAGAAAGCAAGCAGGGAAATGGAAGAAAAATCAAGTGAGACTCACACTGCATTGCATTAATTTTATGTCATTGCAGAAGGAGAAAGAATAAACAAGATGTCTTAACCAAGTGAGTGAAGTTTGAAGGCTGTGCTCTAACCCCACCACTGGTGCTAATCTGCACTATGGCACTAAGTACGCAGTGCAGTTCTGCTGTGCCTCAGTTTCCCCATCTGCCTTTTAGCCTCAGCACTGCCTTCCCATGTCTCTGGCTATCTCCTGCTCCAAGCTGCTCTGCAGGCTGAGGGCTGCCAGACTGCATGATGGACTGTAGTGTGCAAAAAAGAAAAAAGAAAAAAAGAAAAAGAAAGTGGCTCCTGGAGCTTGCTGTATAGCTGAGAGGAAAAGCCCATTTAATTCTGGAGCCTGTCCCTTGAGGCCAACGCCAGGTACCGAAACAAAGATACAAGAAAACCATAGCAGGGAGCAACACAGTAATTTGCACTCTGGTTCCCTTGTCAGTTAGCTCCTGGCTGGCGTTTCCTTCAGTGGGAGAACTTAATCAGCTCCTGCGACAGTCTGCCTTCAGTGAGCTTCTGGCACCCTTCACCACCGCGCCCAGGGCAACGCAGACAAATGCTTTCCCTTCCCTGTGCACCCCAAGGTGGTCTTTGCCTGTGTGACCCCGGAGCTGTGCGCAAAGCCATCTCCACAGAGCTGTTTGTTTCTCCCCTGTCACGCACGGGTCACTGGGCTGCACGGCCGCTGCTCATTTATTTTGCAGCTATTCCAACACATTGTACGAATAAACTTATTTAATTCATATTGCCTCCAACTGGTCAATTTAGCATTTCCTCTGACGCAGGAGTCCTGTCATACGGCACAGCAAGCTCTCCTCGCCGCCTGGGCTCCCCTAGCTCCCGGCGTTACCTCTGCGCACGCTGCTACCACACCCAGAAAGGCGTTGGGCAGCACGGGCTGCGAGTCCACCTCTCCCACGCAGAAATAACTCCTCCTGCGTTTGCTGCCCCAGGCTTGCACGGACAGAGAGCCTCCAAAGTGCAAGATAAATCTCCAGACACACAGTGAGCCCCTCCATCACATTCCCTCTCGCCCGGCTTCCCCGTGCCTCCCAGGGAAGTCCCTGGCTGGCCAATGGGGCCAGCAAAGCCCAGGAGCAGCGGGGTGATCCACACGTGTCGAGATGGGCTTATTTGTGCACTCGGGCTGTTGTTTTATTCCCAAGGGAGCAAAACCCTTCTAGAGGAAATGCCATTACGGCGCTAAATCTCCCCCTCCCCAGCAGCGTTCAGACACCAGCGCTGTCTGTCCCGCGGACAGGAAGGCTTTTTCACACAGTTGCTCTCAAAGATTCAGCAACAAATATCGTCTTCTCAGTTCTGCCCACTACCTGAATTACGACACGGTGCACAATACTCTGACACTCCCATCAGAGGCAAGCAGGGGGCAGATGCCTCCAGATGTAATTTCTAATTTCCTTTGTTGGGGAGAATGTTTTCTTGTTTTAGCGATGTGCATTCAAAGCGTTCCAGTTCCCATGGCAACTCCTTGCTTCCACTGGAGATGCCATTTTTCATGCCATCCCTTCAGAATTAGACATCTCCCAGCAGAGGTTCTGAAGAAATGTCTGTCTTAAATATATATTTATTAGAGACAGTGCCTGCGAGCGTGCTTTATTGACAGGTTTCTTAGGCGACTCACAGCCTACGGAGGAGAATATGCTGGCTGCCAATCTGCCTTTTCTCAGCTTCTGTTTTCAACCAGAACTCTCCTCTCTTTTTCTGCCACATACATATTCGCCAGCACCTGCTCCTTTTTTTTTCTTTTCTTTTTTTTTAAAAATTCCTTTCTATTCCCATCCCCCTCCCCCATGCCCAACCTTGGCGCAGCTCCCCAGCAATGCAAGCGCAGCAGGGCAGTGCACAACCAGTTCTGCGCACGCTGAAAGTACCTGCATTTGTTCACTGCCTGCTGGCACAGGCGCTGCACAGGGACCCCTTCTTCTCCCGCAGGCAGAGCCATCACGGGCCTCACTATACATTTGCATGCAGAGAAAAACCGTAAGTACTGCAAAATAGAGACCACCCCAAGAGCATCCTAGCCTCAGAGGGCAGGAGCACCTGCACTGTCTCTGCCCCTGGCTGCTCTCCTTGTGCTATCTGGCTGTAGCCCACTGGGCACCATGTGCCCTCCGGGAAGGCATGAGCACATTGGAGCACTGATGCTGCTCCCCAGTGTAGGAGCCTGGGCACGGGGCTCCCACATCGGCTGGGGAAAGGATTCGTGTCCCAGGTCTTGATTACCTGGTGCCACTTGGGCAAACCCGTTGCTGAGGTTCACAGCGTTGTGGTACCCTCCACGGGAGCGGAGCCAAGGGATACTGAGATGGACCCTCCTCCCTGCCTAACACGCTGCCTTCCCTGCCGCATCAAGGCACGCTACCCGTCTCCGCTCCCACGCACTCCTCGCCTAACCATCACACCCAAAAAACCTACGCCTCTGGCTCAGAACCCCCTGCAGAAAAAGTAAGATGCGACATCCCACCCACTGCAGCTTCCAAAGATTTTTTGCAAGACCCCCAGGGAGAGTTTCTATTTCAGGCTGTGCAGGCAGCCCCCAGCCCCGCTGTGCTGCAGGGGCAGGGAGGCCCCACCATCCTGCAGGCTCCCCGGCTCCGCAGGGCCCCAGGTAACACAGTGCCTCACTTGCACCATGTCAGCATCTCCCACCCAAGCGCCTGACAGCTCAATGGAAAGAGGCACTGCCAGAACTGGAGGGGGTCTCGGTGGGAAACTGCATCAGAGCTCTCTAACAGAGCCGTAACATCACAGCTTCAAATTTCCTGTTCAAATCCAAGCTGGCAAATTGGTAGGAGCCGAGCAGATCCGGAGGCTGATGGAGCTAATCCCAGGCATGTTTTAAGGCAAAGGCCCAGGGAGCCTCACTCAAACCTGAAAAGATCGCTGAAGCTCACTGCTGTGCTTAATTGTCAGGTGCAGCCTGCTCGGAGGGGTGTGAAAAGCAGAAGAAAAACCAGAGCACTGGGAGCAAAAGCCACACACCAGCTTCAAGGTCAGGACATCGGCCGTCAGAAAAAACATGAACCAACGAAACAGCAGCAAAACAGCAGCTCCTGTTCGCCCCATTCTGGAAACCACATGAATAAACATCGCTGCTGTCCCTCAGAGAAGTTTAGAAACATTTTCTTACCCCAGCCTCCAGCAGGGACACACAGACTCAGGGGACATTTCTTGCTGACTCCAGACTTCACATTAATTGTACCGTCCCACCAGCCATTAATCAAACGTCTTCCTCTGGCATTTTTATTGAAAATCAATTTAATAAAGTAGGTGGGAGTCCACATGCTTCCATAACATCAGATAAATATTCACGGGGGCTTGTGCTGCTTTAGCTAAATGAGTTTTTTTAATTTAACTGGTGCAATTTCCTCGTTCCTTAATATATAGCTTGGCTTGCCCTTGTTCGGGAATAGAGATGAGGTGGGACTTGGGCTGGCGCTGGCTCGTTCTCAGGCACACCAAGGAACAATCCTCTGCTGTCAAGCCAACACCTCTTGACAAGGATATTGTCATCTGTAATTGGAAATACTGGTCTGCTGCAGTCACGTCACCCAGTGTGAATCCTCAGGCTCAATTCAGAAGGGCCATTTGGAGTTGAAAACTCATTTCCAACCACTAAGAGCATGGCCACCATTTCTGCCTCCGCGGGTGTGCCATTTGATTTCCGCTTTTCCCTCCCTGCTTAAGCAGCTGTTGTGCTCCAACAGCAAAAGCTAATTAAAGCCATCGGAAAACGCATTGCCCTGATGCTTACTGAAGGGGGTTAGAAGGCTTCCAGCTACCAGAATACACAACGTACCAGTGAAAGAACTGAAACACACCCACACAAAGCTTCAAAATTTGTGGGGCGCAGGAGTGCCAGGAGAAGGGATGAGCACCAAGCTCACCCTCACTAAGACAACCTCCATCTGCAGCCCTGGCTGGGAACGGCTGCCCTGGGGAGGGCAGGTTAACCCCTTGTTCCCTGAGGAGGCTGCAGAGCAGCCGTGATCGAGGCTCGTTATTGCGGTCCTCCTCCCCAAGACCGTTTATTAGAGTCCAGACGGAAGAAAGGCAAAATCTGACACATTGATCAAATTTAGTAGAAAGGCAGGATTCAGACAGTCCTTATCAGTGAGAGATTTTACAGCGTCTAACAGCTTTGTTAACTGGAGCGGTGAGGAGCTGCAGCTTCCAAAAAGCGGCAATGCAGGGCAATTCAACCACTGCCAGGACTCCTGTCACTCTACCCTAGTGATACCCTTCTCTTGAAAGGCAGTGCTTTAGAAATCAAGCGCATCATCATTTTGCCTTTGTTATTAACGCAAACTGACTTGTTTTCATCGTTATAGCCTCGACCTAATTCCTCCTGCACACGCTCCCTCCATGAACACGCTCCCTACAGCAGCTCAGATCTCTGGACAGGATTTGCCTCCCCTGTTTTCTGATGACATGAAGGCTGTGACTAGCCCCACAGACAGGCACAGATAGCCTGAGCCCGGGAATAGGGTGCAAACAGCCCTCCCTTCCTCACGCACTTCTGCACACGAATTACTGAGGTCGCGTTTCCTATGCCCCAGCTCCAGGGTGGAGGTAGTATGAAGACAAATGGGGTCCATGAAGTGCCAACATATATAATTTTCCCCTCATGCCCAAGAGCTACCGATGCTGCAGAGGTGGGCAATGCCCACTTTCTGATGCCGTCAGATAGTCTAGTCACCCAGTTCCTCCCAAAACACAGCATCGGCTGCAGGGACATTCTCCTGCAAGTCTTTAAGCCTACTGATTTCTCTGATTTCCCCTCCCATTAAGATAGCAGTCCTGCTTCTGAGAGATCACCCTTGCTGGAGACAAACTGCCTGTCAGCAAACAGCATTAAATACAGGGTATCATATTCGACAGATAACGAATTGCATGCTTTTAGCTTTTTCTCTCTTGCATGCAGGTCACACAACTAATGTCATTTCCAAACGCTGAAATCCTAGATGTGAAAAGGTAAAGCTTAATTGCCTTGAACAGCAATGCTTGTATTGACTCCAACATAAGGTCTATAAATATTAATACAGCTATATTTAGCCCCTTTCAATTATACATACAAAATTAAACATCTTTCTGGGAACAAATCAGTCTGGATAGGATTTGGGGTTTTTTTCCTTTTCAATGCATTCTGCATCAAAATAATAATAACTCTAATAGAGATAAGACTTAAAAAAACAAAACTGGGTGGAGGCAGAGGCTTCAAGATACTTTCACCTGGCTCAACCAATTTGCTCCACAAGTATTCTGAGGCACTTGTGTATTCCTAACCTCACCCCTGTCCCACATGCTTCCCCGCTTATTTGTTAGATTCAGTCCCTTTTCTGGCTGGCAGCAAACTGGGACCTGCTCAAGGTGTGTGCACATAGCAGGGTACACGGGGGAACCAGGCCAGGGCCCCAACATGACCTCTGGGAGAGGGATACTCGAGACGGGACTCCAGCCGGAGAGGAGAGGTCCCATCTGCAGTGTGGCCATGCCCACACAATGCCTTCTGCAGTCAGAGACCTTCTCTATCATATAAAAATCACATCCACTTTCCTGATTTGCAAATTAATTACACGTCGCTTTCCTCGCCAAAGTGGACTTAATGGTATTAACGTTACATGACAAAGAGAAGCTATCAGAAAACTTCTCTCATAATGATGGCTAGATAAACAAGAAAGAAGAAAGGAGATTTCACACTTTTGTTCTTTAACTGTTCCTCATGCAAGCAGACAGGGCCCTTTTCTAGGAAAAGTCTTTCAAATTCTCGGGCGAGACCAGGTGCATCTCTCCAAAGCGAAGAGCTCTAACCTTTCAAGCACAAAACCCTCTAATTCAATTCCCACATGTGCACAGAGCCTTTACAGAAAACACAACTTGTGAAAAGAAGAGTTTGCACCATCATTTTTTACAGGACAGTGGCCTTAATGGCTCAAGCGACATTCCCAGCTCTCCAGAAGACATGTCTTCAGGTGAGTAAGTAGCAACGCAGGACTGCAAAAATCTTATCTGGCCAGTATGGATACAAACAACTTCCTTGACAAGAATCCAGATGGGTGCAGTAAGCTTTGTGCAGATCCTCTGCCACCTTCCCCTTTACAAATTGCTGTCTTTTGGTGGTGGTTTTTTTTTTTATGGTCATCAAATCCTTTCCTTGACAAAGTTTCTTCAGAACTGATCCTTCCAAAAAGAGAGGCATGCAAAATGACTTTTGCAAGGTTGAAAAGTGTCTTGAATTTTCAGACACAATTTATTTCGCTGCAGCCATGAATCATTCCATCCACTGATTCAGTCTGAACTTTGTCATCAATAGGGTTTTCCAGCAGGTTTGAGGAAAAAAAAAAAAATCATATGCTTTTTCTATGCCTGTTGTTCTCATAATTTTTGTTTGAATTATGTGCTTCCAGAAGGTAAACTGAACAGGGTGTCCTTTGCTCACAATGCAAATTGCAGGTTAAAAAGTCTCTCTAGGCTACACTCGATGCTTGCAATTGCCAGTCCTCCACAAAGACTTTTTTTTGATAAACATTAACTGTATGTCCTTCAGAGGCAGATTTCAAAGTAGGCTAGTACACACAGCCAGAGAAATCCTTACATTACACCATATTTCCTGCCCCACCAGAACTCAGTGAGTTTTGCCATTTACTGCAACATGGTGAGAATTTCACTCTGACTTTTAACAGTATTTGGTTAACGGACCCTGCATGGTTTAGCCTCATAGTCTTGCAGCAACTCACTCCCCAAAGCCTCACACATCTTTCAGAGTCTCACGAACACTCCAATATTTTTATTTAATCAAACAATAACCTTTAATAAATGAAACGGCATTAACAAGCTAACCGGTCTGAATGAGCACCATTAATCCCCGCTCTGCAGGGTGGGCAGGTAGATGTGGTTTGATTGCTTCTTCCAGATGGAACCGGGCTGAAATTCACCACCAACACGATCAATGACTTTGCCTCGTCAGACATAATTGGTGCCTCTGTACAGGTACATGAACTGCTGCAAACATTTATCCTCCAGCTCAAGGAAAATAATACCTGCTGTTTCCTAAATATTCGACCAGTTGTTTCATCACCAGCTTCCCAGAACAAACCAACTGAAGTTGTTTTTAAACTCTCTAATACCTAATAAAAAACCCGAACTTATTTCATGATCCATAAGAAGACACATTATAAATCCTTTTCATGGGACTAAAAAAAATGGAAATTCTAGTAAATGAGTAGATGCCATAGTCCAACAGATCAATAAAGACATCGTTGCAAGCAGTTTATAGCCATCTATAACATCATCTACTAATGTTCTTAAAACCATGTAACACAGGTTTAACACGCTCAAACTTCAGCTCCCCCCTTCCAAAGTCATTATAAAGCAATAGTGTCATGCTGCCTCCAACACACACCCACCAGCTTCACCTTGGGCAGGGATCAGCTACCTAACATCCGCACTGGTCACTGCAGGTGTCTGATCTAGCACTGAAGCTCTGAGATGCTACTCCAGTACAAAATACTGGGGTAAAAATTCCTCCAAATGGATTCACTTTCCTAGAAAAATTTCTCATTCTTTGGGAAAAATCTTACTTCTTGCCTATATGCATGGATCTGTGGAGGTCTCAGCAGCTTGGGGCAGACCCCTCATTGGAACCATACACAGCAAATGAAGGCACCATCTAAAAAAAGGCATCCAAAGTTGCGTGAGAAACACCTTCCCCTCCACAACCCTGGCAGCCTGGGGGCTTGATTGTGGCCCTCTGGAGAGCCAAGGCGTGCACAGCCCAAGGACAGACTCATCGCTGGTCACTGAGGTTGGCCACACGACTGCTCCATGGAGCAGGTGACTGGGCAGGGACTTGCCATGGTGGTCCGCTCCCTCCCGCAGCACTGAAGGGGCACAGGCAGCTACGAGATGCCCTCAAAGGACCTGGTGCTGACCTGAAGCACAGGCACCATGTCACACCAAAAGCTATGAATCTCTTTTCACAATGGTTTTCTGACCCCCCCGGAGTGTTTGTGATATCCCTGAAGCTTTGGTACAGGCTTGTTGCCCTAAGCAAATTCATAACTTATTTAAGAGAAGACTTTCACCCTTAGGCATAGCTGTCAAGCCCGTATTCCTCACTTGCCTTCTGATGTGTGCATGCCTTTTCACACAGAGCTCCCTCTCCCTCTTCGCCGTGGGTTTAAACAGCAGCACAACTGGGATTCAGGCATGAGAGAGGAGAGCATCGGGGCTGTGCAAATCCATGGCAAAGCTGCCTTTGGAGAGCTGCACCCAAGGGGAAGACAACCTTTCTTTAATTTGTTCCTAGATCTTAACTTCAGAAGTTTGACAAGGCAGAGCAGGGTCCCGGTTGCCCAGAAAGGTAAATAGAAGAAAACACTGTTCAGGCAATGCCTCAGCTTCAAATTAAAACTCATCAAGGAATCTCAGACAAAGACAAAAATCTGAGATAAGACATGAATTTTTTCTAAGAAAGGATCAAATTCCTCCCTGGAGTAATCAATACAAGGCATGAAGTCAGATCAGAGAGATGAGATGAGAAGTTGGGAGAGGTGGAACATTAAGACAGAAAAACAGATTGAACACAGTTCTGGAAACCCTGGAAATCCTAACAAACCACAAAGGACCACCGGGTTTGTCATCTAATGTTTCTCTTTCACAAACAGTAGATCTAGATAATGTTTATGACAAACTGCAGGCGGCTTCATCCTGCACAGGTGAAAAAACTGCAGAAGAGCTCGAGGCCAGACCGAGTCCAGCCTCCCTGGACACCCAGGGACCAGCTCTGCTGCAACGGGGAGTGGAACACACTGCAGTGGGACTCTGCCACCACTGCTCACATGTCCCCACAGCAACAGTGTCCGATGCTTCAGCCAAAGGACCAAGAACAGTCCTGCCTCCTCCCCTCTGCCCACCACCAAGCACCCAAGAGCTGGGCTGCTGCACGCTGCAACTTTAGCTGCACCCAAAGAGCTTGTGAGGGTCCCTTCCCCAGGGCTTTGCAAGCCTGCAGAAGCAAAGGACAATTTCAACATTTCATCTAGTTGTCAGGAAACAAAAGTTCTCTAAACTTCAATCTGGGTAATTTAACAATTCCTACTATTATGCTGAAAGGGACTTAGAGGGTCTTGGTCAACAGCAAGTTGAATATGAGCCAACAGTGTGCCCAGGCTGCCAGGAAGGGCAACCGTGTCCTGGGGGGCATCAAGCACGGCATTGCCAGCCGGTCCAGGGACAGAATTGTCCCACTCTGCCCTGCACTGGGGCGGCCTCAACTCGAGTGCTGGGGGCAGGTTTGGGCGCCACAGCGCAGAAAGGACATAAAACTCCTGGAGAGTGTCCAAAGGAGGGCAACCAGGATGGTGAAGGGTTTAGAGGGGAAGACATATGAGGAGAGGCTGAAGGCCCTTGGCTTGTTCATCCTGGAGAAGAGGAGACTGAGGGCAGACCTCATGGTGGCCTACAGCTTCCTCACAAGGGGGAGCTGATCTCCTCCCTCTGGTGCAGGTGCTGATCTCCTCCCTCTGGTGCCCAGCAATAGAACCCGAGGGAACAGCATGGAGCTGCCACAGGGAAGGGTTAGGTTGGGGATCAGGAAAAGGTTCTTCAGCCAGAGGGTGGTGGGGCACTGGAACAGGCTCCCCGGGGAGGTAGTCACAGCACCAAGCTTGGCTGAGTTCAAGCAGTGTCTGGGCGATGGTCTCAGCCATCTGCTCTGATTGGGCTGGTTCTGTGTGGAGCCAGGAGTTGGACTTGATGATCCTTACGGGTCCCTTCCAACTCAGGACATTCTATGATTCTATGATTACAGGTTACTGTCACCGCAAACAGGTTTCTTTGATCTTGCTGGGCAGATAAGCCCTCACCGTTTCAGCTTGAAGAGCACTGTACTTTTGAGAGAAGTCAGTTTAACTATTCTGACTATTTTAGCCCCTCTGCCTTAATGCTCACATAGTAACAGACAAGCCCTTACCTGCAGGAGGTCAGGACAAAATGACAGATGCACTGAAGTGTAACACACCAAGCATCTCAATGGAACGTGTCAACCTAAAGGGAGCTGCCCTGAACCTAAGTCCAAAACCTATTGGCCATCATCACTCAAATCAGTGAAACACAGGTGGCAAGAGAGGGGTACAGATGTTTCTCACTTGCTCAGAAGCCAACCTGCCAAATTATACCATCATTAAAAAAGCAAGAAGAAACACTGCACTGCAGAAAGAAGAGACAAGAAAAACTCCAGCCGAGGTGTGCTTCACTTACAAAAGAATAAAGGGAATACATCAGCAGGATAAATATTAACAGGCAGATACAGATCAAAACCATTAGCAGAGCAGAGCTGACACAGTAAGGCCAGATCAAAGGCACGGTAGGCCCATGTGAGGCATCCCTGATTTGAGTTGTATTGCAAGCAGTAGAACCTGACCACACCAAAACCTGCTTGAGCCCAAGGGTGTCTGCACCAAGTCCAGTGTGGGCAGGGAGATGCTGACACCAAGCCACAACGAGCAATCCAGTGGAGAGGCGGCAGCCATGAGCCTGGGTTGCTTTCACTCTGGATATACCCAGTTGTGAAGGTACAAACTGGGGCTTCCCCTCTGCTTTCCACTTGCTGCCAACCCCGAGGACAACAAATGGGCACCATGTCCTGTCCCCAGCAAAGAAGAAATCAAAGGGGGCAAGTGCCTTGTTCTCCCTAGGGAACTGTATTGCTCTAATCCTGTTGGCTGTGTTTGAGAGTCCCAGTAAACTCTATGCTCTGAAAACTTCATTAAAGTCCTAACCCTGAGCTGTCCAGAAGCATGTCATACAGACAGACCACCAGCCAGTACTCCCTTGGCAGAGCCTAGTCAGCCATTTAGGGACTTCACTGACATGTGACAGAAACTTCAAGGAAACACCGTGAGTTACCTTGTGAGCGATGCTGCATCCAGGACTGGTAACACTGGATCCTAGCCTAGCTGCTTAACATGGCACAAATTACTTTTTAATTGCAATTGGATGAACTGGCTTATCTAGAAAGTTTACAGCCCATCTTTCAGAAAAGTGAACAGCCTACTCTCTCCTTCTCTTCCTTGGGGTAAAATCTTTTCCTCCTTGGCATCCCCTGGAAAAGGCTTTCCTGGTTTTGGCTCAGTTTTTTTCACAGGAGCTGGCATGGGACTGTGCTTTGGATTTGTGCTGGAAACAGTGTTGATAACACAGGGGTGTTTTCGTTACTGCTGAGCAGGGCTTACACAGAGCCAAGGCCTTTGCTGCTCCTCACCCCACCTCACCAGTGAGTAGGCTGGGGGTGCACAAGGAGCTGGGAGGGGACACCGCTGGGACAGCTGACCCCAACTGACCAAAGGGATACTCCGTACCACATGGCATCGTGTGCAGTATGTAAAGCTGGGGGAAGAAGAAGGAAGGAGGGGTGTTCGGAGTGACGGCGTTTGTCTTCCCATGTCACCATTACACGTGAGGGAGCCCTGCTGCCCTGGGGATGGCTGAACCCCTGCCTGCCGTGGGCAGTGGGGAATGGATTCCTTGGTTTGCTTTGCTTGTGCACGTGGCTTTTGCTTTACCTATTAAACTGTCTTTATCTGAAACCATGAGTTTTCTTACTTTTTTACTTGTCTGATTCTCTTCCCCATCCCGCTGTGAAGGAGTGAACAAGTTGTTGGCGGGTGCCTAATTGCCAGCTGGGATTAAACCACGACAGTCTTTTTTGGCACCCAATGTGGGGCTCAAAGCGTTTGAGATAACAACAGGTTTGACTGAAATATGCTAGATCAAATTTATGGCTGTTATCACTGTTTAGCTATTAATTGGCAGGCTCCTGTGCTTGCCATGGGGCTTGCTTGCCTTACTGTATATTAGAGTCTAGTGCTCATTAGTGGCTGCTTTTTGCTTTCGCTGCTCGCTGTACTGCTGTACTGCTTATCTTCTGCCTGCGCTGTGCCTGGGAACAGTTTGATAACAGCAACGGCAATGTGCCTGGGCTGGCAGATGGCCATGGCGTCACTGCTGCTTATGTGCTGCTGTACTGGACAGGCTGGAGCTCCCGTGCGCACTCAGGCTGAAGGGACTGTGACCTGTGGATGAGTCCACGTGGAGCAGGACACCCCTAAGTGTCTGTGGCTGTGAAGAATTCCACATCAGAGCAGATACATCTCAAAGCATGCGCAGCTGTGTATAAGTCCATGCCACAGCAGGTACACCTTGAAGGATCAGTGGCTTTGCATGAGGTCATGCTGGAGCACCTCAAAGCTCATGTGGCCACGAATAAGGCCATGACAAAGCAGGTACACCCCTGGATGGACTGCAGCCATGGTAAGGCCATGTTGGAGCAGGCCTATTTCTGAAGGCATTGTGGGGCTCATGAAGAAGGCCATGCTGGAACAGTTGCACCTCAAAGTGACTGTGGCTGTGGGTAAGTCTATGCTGCAGCAGGTATACCCCTGAAAAGACTGTGGCTCATAGGTAAGGCTCCACTTGTAGCAAGCACACCCCTAAGGGACTGCAATATGTGGATAAGTCCAAGCCAGAGCAGGGGCAAGGGGAGGAGTTCATTGCAATATTAAACCTTGTTCTGGTCCAAAGGGACCAGGGGTGGAGATTGTAATGGAAATACTTTTAAATTGTTGTAACCCAGGATTTGAGTTTCATGCTATGAGATTTACTATGGCAGGAACCACATGAACCAGTGGAGGACAAGCCTTCCAAGAAGCAGTACGAGAGCAGCAGTGACCTGAACTGAGCTGCCTTTGGTGCCCAGTAACTCCACACAACATAGCACCTCTCCTTCCTCTTCCAATTCTCCTCCCCATCCCACTGTGGAGATTGGGGTGGGGAAGGGTGAAGGAGTGGCCACATGGTGCTCTGCTGCCAACTGGGGCTAAACCATGACAAAACAGTGTTGATAACACAGGGATGTTTTTGTTCCTGCTGAGCAGGGCTTACACAGAGCCAAGGCCTTTTCTGCTCCTCACCTCACCTCACCAGCGAGTAGGCTGGGGGTGCACAAGGAGCTGGGAGGGGACACCACTGGGACAGCTGACCCCAACAAACCAAAGGGACACTCCGTAATATATGGCGTCATGTTCAGCAATAAAAAAAGCTGGGGGGAAAAAAAGGAGGTATGTTTGGAGTGATGGCATTTGTCTTCCCAAGTAGCCATTGTATGTGACGGAGCCCTATTTCCTGGAGATGGCTGAATGCCTGGCTGCCATGGGGAGTGGGGAGTGAATTCCTTGGTTAACTTTGCTTCCATGTGTGGCTTTTGCTTTACCTATAAAACTGTCTTTATCTCAAACCACGAATTTTCTCACTTTTACTCTTCTGATTCCCTATCCTGCTGAGGGGGAGTGAGCAAATGGCTGCATGGGGCTTAGCTGCCGGCTGGGGTTAATCCACGACAAAGGCCAACAGTTTTCTGGAGTGCAGGCTTCTCCTGACCACCCGATACAGAGACTTTGCCCACCACTGCTCCAGATGCCCTCTGGGTTCCTCATCCTTACACAAAATAGCACCTCAGACACATCTCCAGCGGGCGTGAAGCAGACAGTCTCTGTCTGAGCTGGAAGAAATTCCTGCCCCGTTTAGCAAACAGCTACGGAAAGGCCCTGTGTGCCTCTTCCCTGAGCAGTAAGGTGCTCCCTGATAGCTTTGTATTTCCAAACTATGTTAAGAGGATTCTCAAGGCTGTAAGGAAAGAAGAGGCTTGGGCAAGTCTGGAAACCTCCTCTCCTGCCATTCCGCAGGCATTCACAAGATGCTTGTGTTTCGGTCAGCACAATGGACCTGGTTAGGAAATAAGGCTGCAGGAGGTACAGCTGCACAGAGACTATCATTGAACCTTATACAACCCAACCACCACATCCCCTCCCATGGTAACTGTGCTATGCATCACACAGGCTGTGTAAGCACTGCAGAACTTCCACCGCTCTTCACAATAAGCAGCGCAAGGATATACAGGGTATTTCTGTGCATCAGCCATTCTTGGAGCATCACTCATGGTCCCATCACTCACATCCCACTCCTTGAGCATCTCTTCTTTTTGGGTATAGGATGTCTCTCCCTTTGTCAGCCAGTTCTACACCTTTCTCCTGGCCATATATCCTCTCTCCTACTCTTGCAAGCAAGGCAAGCTCCAGGTTCAAAACTGAGGCCGTTCCATGTGCCAGCTCTGCAGAGAGCTCCAGCAAAGAGTATTTGAGAGCTATAAACAGATGTCCCTCACCATGGCCCTTGCCGGTCTGGGCAGAGGATCTGTGTGACTGCACAGCTCCAGACCAGGAGTGGAAGCCAGTGCTGTCCATAGAAAGTCTCTCAGTGGGAGATTTTCTTATCCTGCAAGGCTGGCCATGACAACAGATGTCTCCATCCCCTCAGGGTCCATTTCTGTTCTTCTTCTGACTTAATAACCAATCTGCCCTCTGTTTTCCCAGGGGAAACACAGGTTATATGCTGACATTTCATTTCTCTCCTTCCCCATGCTGAGTCCTACAACATGATCTATTTATGCAGTTACCCCTTCCCCAAGCCCAGGCTGTATTTCAGTGGTCATGGGGCCAAATAAAAGGCTCAGCTCTGTCCCTAAGGGCAAGTGAGCCCCGGCTCACCTGGCAGAGACAGGGAGAAACCTCCTAACAGACATCTAAGACTTCTCTGTGAAACCAGCGGTTGTGTCCCCAGTGCTATGGGGCGTTCCTGCAGAAGGAGGCGTCTGACGACCACCATCCCTCCCCACCTTTCCTCTTCTAAGCTATCCTGGAGTATGCTCACAAACCTCTACCTGCCGTCAAGACTGCAAGGACTGCTTGCAGGAGAGGATGTCCTGAGCCACTCCCTGGAGGCAGGAGCAGCAGTAAGGCACAGGATCACCCTTGCCTGGAGCCTGGCTCTGCAGCACCGGGCACTCCAGAGCAGCCTCAGCACTGGTTTGCTTCAGTTTGTGTCGGCAGCATCCTGGTAGGAAGAGATGCTCTGGCATGGGAGCTATCAGAGTGGGTGGCAGCAGATGGTGAAAACAGAGGGGATAGAAAATAAATACAAAGAGGCTATCTTGAGGCGAAAAGTCACCACATCAACACTCTGTTGCTTACACAGTCTCTGTTCCCAAAGCCTAAACAAACATTGCTCAGTTCCCGGCGCACAAGGAAACGGCTCTGCCGAACATGGGGGACAGGCACCCGGGCGCACGCAGCACCACGCAGCCCCGAAAGGTGCTGCAACCCCGCACCTTGCTCAGCACTTTGTACCACAACCCAGTGTTATCAGGGGGATCCACCTCATACAGACCAGGGAAACCAAGGCCAAGAAGGGAGTCTGCCTGTCCTGCTTCCCAGTTACACACGATTTAGGCTAGTCCATCATTCCATTAGCCTGTGCGTGGGCTCAATACCACCACGTCTGCCCTTTTCATGGACACCAAAGCAGGACTGCATGGTGCTAATGGATGCTCTTGCTTGACATCTTCAGAAAAGCAATATTCCTGAGGGAAATGGAGAGCGCCAGTGCTGGGCCTCCAGGGACTGCCCAGTGCTGTCTCACAGGAAAACCAATGTACCTTGTAAGTCACTGAATCACAGTGCAAATTTGAATCAAAGCAATCCCTTTCACAGATCTCACATAACCTTTGACAGCAGGAGCCCATCTCTTTCTGACTATCACCCCAGGCTATTTCATTAACTCCTAAGTTTGGAATCTGCAGCAGGACCATTACTGCTTCTCTGGCCACCAGCGGCAGTGGGAAAGGTCTTTCCTTCTAATGCTCTTCCTAATAACAGCCCTGACAGACCGCCAAGGAATAAAAGCCCAGACTTGGGGAAAACAGATACAGGTAAAACGGGCAGAGCCTGGCTCATGGGGCTGCTCCATACACACACACACTGAGGACAACTCAGTGCCAGCCAAGAGCCCTCAAAACCTGTAGCCCTTGTCAAAACCTGGGTCCGCGAGAATGCTCCATGAGAGGAAATCAGAGGTGAAAGCAGTCTTTAGACATGCAATATCTGGTTCAGGCAAAGGCAATTTATTATGTTAAGCACATTACGAAAGGATCTAAAGCAACACAGTGGAGATGTTCCAAGAAAGGTTTTAACTTCCCCAGCAAGGGACTCCTGGGAGTCCTCTTGTTAATACTTTGCACGGGGTTGTCTGCAACTGAGCCTACAGTGAACATAAATGCCCCCTCAGTCCCCTTACAGAACTCATTTCAGTTAAATCAATACAGCCATTGGGGAGACTTGAGGGAAAAAAGCTATTAGTGGGACCGCAGTTAATTCTGGGGGAAAGAAACAAGCAACAAAAGCAATAAAACTGATGGATGACTTATGCAGACGCAGTAACCCTTTCCTGTCTGGGTTCTGCAGCGTGGCAGCCCATCAGAGGTGAGGATGCTCGCTGAAGAAACACTTCTTCCCTGAATGTTGAATGGTCTCTGCTTGGGATCAAAGTACTCTTGGACAGGTATAGGGCAGAAGCCATGGCACAGAGGTGGACATGGGGCTGGGAAGGACAAGGCTGCTCTGAAAAACACAGGGTACAATTCCAGGCTAGCACTATATCACAGGAGCCCCCATCAGCATGCAAGAGTTCAGGAAAGCTTGTTCCCAACCTCCCTTGGCAGCAAACTTGGACCTTCAGGGAACGGGGGAGAGCACGGTGACTCTAGCTTTGGGTGGCAGGCATGGTCCAGCAGCACACCTCTGCAGCTGAGCCCGAGACTTCAGAGCAGTGCAGGGACGTACCTCAGCGGCCCCGTGGCACAGTCACCGGCTCCTGATAGGGGTCGTCATCTGCCACAGCAATGCTCCTTGGCAACAACACACCAAGAAACCACACAGGCCCATGTGTCCCTCATCTCGCCAAGAAAGCTCTTCCCCACACATCTTCCTTCCGCCTCCTTACACCATGGTAAATGTATGCCATAAGGACTTGGAGGGAAGGTGACTACCATGGTTTTGCTTTCTAAAGTACCTTAAACATCTGTAGGTGCGTGGAAAGAAACTCAGCAGCAGTAGCTATAATGGCAGTGGTGTTAAAAGCAGCTCAAGAGACAACAGAGCCCAGCTGACTGCCCAGTGTCCAGGCTGGCACACAGAGAAGAGCTTGCCACATAGGCCACCTATGTAGGAAATAACTGAGACAATGTCGAGATAGAGGCTCTGCAGAGAACCAACATGAGTTGAAGGTTCTGCAAACTGGCAGTATCATTATTTCTGAAAGCGTAATGTCTAGAAAAGTAGCAGAAATAAGTTTAATCTTATTTGCTCCATCTACAGGCCTATCTATGTAATGTCATAGAAGACCGCAGCAGCCAGAGACTTGCACCTCTCATCTCACAAACTACCAAACAAGATAGCATGGACTCAAAATCGGGAAACCAGCAAGAGACCAACTCTGGCACTGAACCAGCCTCTCCTCCCGAGACTGCCAGACTTTTTAGTAAGTCATCTGTGCAGCCTCTCATTTCTAAAGCTACACAGCTGTGGAAAACATCTTCTCTCCACCCAACTGACCTCCAAGTCCAGGTCTTAGGCGGTTGTCGTATCCATCCAACAGTCGGTCCAGGATGCGGGTGAAAATGGTGATGTTATCTTTGCTGTCATCAATGACATCTGAAACATGCTTCTGAGAAAGCCTGGCACATGGGAGAAAAAAAAAAGAGGATAAAACATCATCAGAAGAGAAACCTACTCTTCACATGCTCTGAACAGTGACTGGAAATGAAGGGACGTTGGTTCATGCTCCAGCCTGTGCTGCAGCAGGCCCTGAGCTGCAGGATGGTGCATGCCTGTTGACAAGGTGATGTGCTTGCAGGACTCCCCACAGGGCCCCTTGAATCATCTTCACTCTGGCCTCCGCCACTGCAGCTCTCACTGTGGAAACTGAGGCATACCCACTGCCCTCTCCTCACCCTTCCATGCTCAGGGTCAGCAGCACCATGGGTAGCAGTTTAGAAGCACCATTTTTTCAGGGAGCCCTCCCCTGTCCCAGCATCCCTCTCCAGCGGCTAAGAAAAGGCATTTTTATGAAAAGAGGCTGTGGGAAGCTCAGTTACTCAGTGCCAGTATCTCCTTATAGGCAGCATGGAAGAAGTGATGCCAGTTATTTACCATATAGAGCTATTTCAAAGTTCTTTGCTCCTGGGAAGAGGGAAGGGAGGCAGAAAAGTAGGAATTCAGTAAAGCAGACTTAAAGCCTGAGTACATCATTAAAACTCTTCATGAATCATTTCTGTGGTTTGTTGAGCTTTCCCTGTTTATAAAACCAAATGAGTTTTCACGTTCCTATCTCTGCTCAACGCGAGAAGCCTGGAAGCCCCCAAATAAGATGATTTCCTCAGGGCATTTTCTGCCCCAGGTGGAATAAAATAAGTAGTAAATTTCTCAAACAAAGCTCATCTTACCAAACAAAATCTTCAATGCAGTTTTGCAAGCTCAAGGGGCTCAAATAATACATTTGCATTTTGTGTCTCCCTTTCAATCAACAGACAAGGAGCCTGTGAATCCTTCTGAAACTGGCTGTCTCTAGAAGAGATTTCAGACAACACAGAGCACTGGTGGTGTGGCTCCAAACAGCGCTTTCCCCAGCAGAAACAGCTGTTATGACCAAAACAAATGGAAAGGCAGAAGATAAGTAACAGAAAACCAAAAGGAAAATCTATAGAGATGCAGAGATTGCAAGGAAGATGGACGAGGAACTAAAAGTGACACCAGTGAGGCCAAAAAAAGATTAAGAGGCACAGACAGGCAGCGGCATGGCTGAGGAAGCCCAGCCAGGCAGGGGGAGAAAAGGCTGCTGAAGCAGAGGGATCCTCAGCAGCAGCACCAGGAGCCCCTCGGGAGCGGGACAGCCCCAACAGGCAAATCAGCCCCATGCCACCAACCGGAGAGGTAGGTGACTGGTAAGCATGCCCAGATGAAGACCACGAATGCAGCAAACTAGAGAGACCCACAGCTGGGGGAAAAGAAGCCCCTAAATTGTTGCTTTCTAACACTTCTGTCCCTTTCCTGCTCCTCCCCAGCCTCATTTGCTCCAGTCGATGCGTGCAGCCACTGGTTTGGGCATGTATCAGGAAGCAATTGGGGGGGGAAAAAAAAACCACAAAGAGGAATATCATTTAAGGAGTTCAAAACTTAATCCTGCTGCATCCCATCTGGTTAGACTAGTTACCCCTGGCACTACTGGTCCATTTGTAAGCACTCTGTGAAGGGTCAGCAGGATGACAAGTAGCAGAGCTGACTTGGAGCTCTCTATCAAAATGTTCTCCCAGCTGAAAGCCAGCTTCTGGAAGGTAAAAGAATAGCAAAAAAGTACTTTCTAGCAAAAGAGGAAAAATTGAGAGCAGGGTATGGGTATTTTTAGAGTCAGGCTGAATCAATACTATTCAGCATGCTGCAGCTAATTGAAATATTCCGTTTTGGGTAATTTTGACATTAATTTGTGTCAGCATCAATGACCAAACACTCCGGGAAATTGCATTTCAAGTGCTCGAGGTTTGCTTCTCCGGGGATCGGATCCCACTTCTCACAAGGCTGCTTGGCCTCTGGTTTTTAGCAAACCAATACCTGCTATCATGGGATAAGTGGTCAAGCCAGGAAGCTCAGCCTACGACGAGGGTAATAAAGCGCTTAAACTGGAGTTCCCATGGGGTAGGGGGCGGGGGAGCGACGCGGTTGGGAAAACACCCGCCCAGCCCTAACGCAGCCTGTCAGATCCAAAGCATCAAAATGCAGCTGATGCTATGAACTGCATCACGGCCTTCAAGGCTTCCCATTTGAATCCAAACACTGGTTTTGGTTTTTCATCTGGACTTTAAGTATTTGAAATATCTGAACTTCCTGCAGGTAAGCGGAATTTTGAGGAATTTAACAAATACCTACTGTAATTAATGAGGTTTCAATTGTACCAGCTTTCAATAGATGTCATGGATAAAAGCAATCTGTACCGGTGTCTGCTGATGGGTATCATCTATAACTTATGAATAGCTAGCATGCTCATGAAGGCTCATTCATTAATGTTTTATAAGCTATCTTTAAAAATTACTCGTAATATAAAGAGTGAGAGGACAGATTTTTGTGAAGGAACTCCTGGCGGAGGCTCAGCGGTGATGGGAAAAATGAGTTTACAAATTTCAAAGCCGTTTCACTTAGCCTGACATTTGAGGTTTTGACTTCAATCTGAGCAGCGTGGGATTCACTCAGTAGGCGCCAGGGAAAGAGCAGCGCAGGCAGAGCAAGGGAAAGGTGCAGGCAGGGGAGAGCCAGCAGCACCTCTCCTGGCACCTGATGTGGGCTAATTCTCCAGCCCAGCCGAGGTCTAGGCTGGCTCACCTAACCTTAACATAAAGCTAAAGCTGCCCTTTAGCAAGGTGTAAAACCAAGTCTCATTTATCTGTCTCGAAGCCCCACTGAAGAACTCTAAGGAACTGCAAAGAGGTATGGGGATCATGGGTTTAATATAATTAAAAGCCTTTAGGCAGGGAAGACAGAGGTTTACAGCAAATTTAATTAGGATAGGCTTGAGGAAAAGTCATTACCCAGCCACCCGTCCCTGTGCACGTGCTCTCTGGAGAGCTGGCTGCCACATCGGCATGCTAACCCCCGAACAAGGGTCCCCTTGTACGCAATTTAGGAAACAAATCTTCCTGTGGACCAGAACGATACCCGCGTGGCAGGTGGCAAGGGAGCAGCCGCAGCAGTGAATATGTGATGGGAAGCAAAGGGTCAGCGGTGTGGGGGGCAGAGGCAGGGCTGCAAGCACAGGGGCTGCTGACACCCCCCGCCACAGCCAACATGGGCACTGGCACCCAGGAGAGGCCAGTCCCCGGAGCTGCCCGTGCTTTGGCAGGGGCAGGCAGCCGTACACCGATACGAGGGTCAGCATCTCCATGTCAAGGCACGCTCGGGCTGCACTGGCTTACGCCAAGTGAGATGCGAGCAGCCGAAGCGGCATGGGCAGGAGAGGGCAGGAGCATGCCGCTGGGCAGGCAGCCGCAGGCAGAGGGGTGGGTGCGTGGGCGAAGTAGCAGAGGCAGCACTGACATTTTTCATGCATGAAAATCCTTGATTGCTGCTGGACTTGTAACTCAGCAGACAGCATTTCAGTGTCCATACCTGGCACTCTAAAGGCTTTTCTAAATTTTTTATAGAAGTCATATATTATTTGCATTTTCCTCCCTCCGCGCAGAGCTCCTCCCTCCCCACGGCTGGCAGGCTGTGCTGGAGGTGTCTCTGCCTCCCTTCCTCGAAGGGCGCTCCAAGCTCCAGGGAGATGCAGAGGAGGGCTGCAGAGCCTGTCACGGATTAACAGGCTTTCGTCCTCCGCCGCCAGCTCCCAGAGGCTGGGAAGGCAAGGCTGGTGGCAGTGCTCTCTGCGCGGGGACAGCTGGAGCCAGCACACCCAGCCACAACAACACAGGCAGAGGGCGAGCAGCGTGCTGTGGAGCTGCACCTCAGGTGTGCTGCTCATGGGTGTTATACCATAAACAGCCAAACAGCTGAAGCAGTTTCATTTTCTTTTCTTTAAAAGAGTATTAAAAAATTAGCAGGGGGAGTCTCTCTGTGTCTCAGGTTAAAACTCACCCAAGCCACGTCCTTGCCTGGAGTGAATTGTGCAGAGGCCAAATCTGAAAATTGGTTTTGTTGCAAAAAAATGCCGACAACTGTCCTTGGTGAGAGCACCTCAAATAATGCTAATGTCATCAGTCAGCTCAGCTACAAGGGACTGAACAGTCCATGGGTGTAAGGCACGGGGACAGGGACAAGGGGAGGGCCAAACACAGCAGAGACACTTTTTAGTGCTTTGCCCTGGACTACTTCACGCAGGTACTGGCCCCGGGATATTTAAGTACAGCAAGAGGACTGCAGCCTTGGCCAACAGCCTCAGTGCTCACCACCTTACCCAGCATCCGCAGGGAGAGCCAAAACCAGGACCAGGACTGCAAGGCTAACGAGAGCGAGCGACCCCATTCCCGGGAGCCTCAGTGCCATGGCGTCAGCACACAGTGACCAGCAAGCAAGCCTCCAAAACCTGCCAGGGTGGGCACAGAGGGAAGGAGAGAAGAGAAAAAAGGTTTTATTTACCAGGAGGAAAGGAATCAGCTTAGTTCAGTTTCTCACAGCAGTTCATCCTCGTTAGCCAGCAGTCAGTATTTCTGGGGTCCTGTATTTGAAGTCCCAGAGACACCCCCCCAGGGATCAAAGGCAGGAGCATCTCCTGCAGCACTGCTGGCCCTGGGGAAGTCGCAGCATGGGGTCAGAGCAAAGTATGTACATACACATACAAACCCTCGCTGCACCTTCACAGCAGATCCAGCAGCTCCCCAGCTGTTTCAGCACCTGGCAGCAAGTGCATAGCTCCACTTCCAAAATGACCGCGCTGATTCTTCTTCCACCCACCGCTCCTTCCTCCTCACCCTGTACTCTCAGCCATCCCTCTCCCCTTGCAGCAGTCCCCAGCTGCCCCCATGACCTGTGCTGCCCTGGAGACACCCACTCAGCAGAACCACTTGCAAAGTCTCAAGACCTGTTTTCTTTTTTTTCCCCAACAACTTTCTCTGGACAGTCAGGCCCTTATTTAATTCTGGTAATGATACTGCCAGAGATTAAGTTTGGACACTGGGGCCCAAAGGAGTGGGAGTGTTCAACTGTACTGCGCTTAGTGCGCTCAAATATTTCATTAATGCTCAGTTTTACTCCTACTGTGATGTGATTGCACATTTAACTGCCTTCCCCTTTTATGTATCTCATTATGTTGATGCACCTTGGAACACCACTACCAAGCAACGGCCTGTATAAATACAGCTTGTCGTGACGTCTTCCCAACACGACACCTCATATCTGGCACACACGGGATTCAGCCCAGCAGAGGCTCAGCACCGCAGCGGCCAGGGACAACCGGCCAGTGGGAGCCCCGGAAGCTGTAAATGAAGGCTCATTTCAATCACAGCCTGCAGAAAACAGGGTAAGATGTTGTTGCCAGCGAAATCTGCCTTCTGGATTTCCCCACTCAATAGGCACCGACACTGCAGAGCCTCAAGTAGCTCCTTCCAGCAGTGAAGGAGATGCTGGGTTGAAAGCCAAACCCCACCACCTGAATGGCATTTCTCAGCTAGCAGAGGGTGCCCCAGGATGAAGGGGGCAGGTGAGCTATGCAAGGGCTACCAAGGGGTTTCTGCACACGGACGCAGGAGATGGGAAGCCCCAGCAGAAATCCCATGGAGGGAGAGCAGGGAGATCAGCTAAGCAGGACGGAGACACCTGGTGACCATGGACATCATGTATGTACTGTGATGTGTGCCTGGCTACCCCTGCCACAGGCAGCTGGAAAAGAAGGATCACAGGGCCAGGCTGGGTCACGTTTACACCGCAATTCTGCATTTAGCTACTCCCGGGTGCCCCACCTCGGTTTGGCCCTTCAGTCTTCCTGACTGCTGAGCCTGACCCTTGCTTTTTAGCTCAGCACAGCTCTAGGAGGACATGAGCTGCCATGCAGGCAGAAGACAAGAGCCAGACACCACTATCCACCCACCTCAGCTTTTGTTCTGGCAAGTCACTCACTAATGGCAGGCACAGGAAAAAAAATAGCATTGGGCCCTAGCATTGCCTTGCATAGAGCACACTTCAGACATGTTACCTTCACCTTCCTCCCCATCACTCACTTGAAATCCTTGCAAACATCAGCTCATGGATTAATTTTATGCATGTGAGCATTTGTCCGTGTGCTAAAGCCTTACTTAATCAGGATGCTACCGAGGCAAGCAGAGCCTTCACACCAAAGGAGCACACGGTCACCAGAGGCTGCAGGAGCCTTCTGGCGTGGGCACACCTACACCTCTGGTGAGACAAGCCCTGATTTGGATGGCTCCTCTGGCTCCTGCTATCCTCCAGCTGAGAAGGGACATACAGTCTTGGAAATTCAAGTATTTGCTGATGAAGCACAAATTAAGAGGCTGAACATCTGTTCTGTTGGAAATTCCAACAGTTAGGGGAGATTCGTTCCAAATCACAACAACGGCAGCTAAAATGTTGATGTTTCTTACAAGGCAAATTCAAAACTCCTTCAATTAGGAGCCCCTCAACAGATTTCCTTTCAACTTTTCCCTTTCATTTCACTTAAACTTGCATATTATACAATAGGATTTAAGTGATTTTTTTTTTCCTAAGGCAATTTCAAACACTAGCCAAAAGCAAAAAAAACCCCAAAACACTGCTGGCTTTCTTCTGCCTTCCCCACACCACCACTGAAAAACACCACTGAAACCAACACTTTCTCACTCAACTGCTGATTTCAATAAATGGTTTGTTTTGGCAGAATTTGCACTGTCAGCAACTCTTGACCAGGGACATCCACACAAATGAGGATCCTTCGGTTTTGCAGCAGATGCCTCCTGGTTCTTCAGGAACTGTTCTGACTCCTCTAGAACATTTTGGACCATCTTTATTAGATTTGGTGAGACCATGGGCTGGGTCCCCAAAAGGAGGAAAGAGCAGCTAAAGAAAATAGGACCAGAAAATGAGGCAGCAAGGTAATTCAGAAAGAAAGAGGGTCAGGAACAGTGACAAAAGCCAGAAGCACTTACACCTTTCCATGTAGGTGTGTATAAGACATACCTGTCTGTGCCAGGGAGCTCTAAACAACCATATTTCCACCAAACCTTGTTCATACAGTTTTCCTTCAATGAGAGATTATATAAAGAGATGAAGAGCTAATTTTCTACTGTGGATAGTTCTGTTGAGGAACGTGCTAGCCAAGGATAACAGGGCTGCTTGAGTAAAGTTAAAGACATGCTTAAGTCTTATTTTAAGCATCAGAATCAGTGCTCTATACCTGCACTGGGATAAAGATCTGTTTTCACTATTAGCCCAAGTGATTACTTTGCCAGTCACGGCTCAGTTTGTTGGCACAGAGAATGCCCCCAAAACGGGGTGTGAGGGTACATGGATGGCTGGTTTGCTACCACTTTCCTTTGGTTCTTGTCTTGTATTTTTCCTGCGAAGCTGGATGGAAGAGTCTGTGTGGCATTTCCCTTGTTCTTTGTCTCCTTTATACTTAGAGATGGACTGAGAAGCAGACCTAGTCCTGAAGATTGTGGTTGACATTCCCCATTAACACTGGGGCTTTAACTTTTGGTGATGAACCCTGGTAGCCTTGTGGCATTGAGTCAGGGCTGGCCAGGCAGTGCTGGGGGAGCAGCAGAAGGAAAACCCCCTTCCAGTGCTGGTGCTCATCACCCCATTACTGGGCAGGAAACACGTCTCTGGAGGAAGCAAGGAGGCTTTTCCAGAGGAGGAGGTTTCACCCTTCATACAGTTTAAGGGATCGTCCAAAGCTCCCCATAGTCAGAGCTGTGGTCACCACAGCACAACAGCTTCCAGCATCACCTCTCCCCTTTCCTGGAGCTCTTCCTAAAATCTCAGCTGGTGGATGTGCTTTACAAACCAAATAGCTACTGGCCACACAGCCTCTCTAATAACAAAGTTTCTGGTCTGGCAGGTTTGTAAAACCAGTCCCGGTTTCAACAGCCCATTAACTGAGGTCCTCAGATTCTACCACGAAAGAGTTGCTCTTGGAGAGGAGCCTGCCCGGCACACAGCTGCTACTGCTCATGGCAAAGCAGGCAAGAAGGGGTCCCTCGGCACGCGGCACCACCTCCAGCAAGGGAAAGGAATGGAAACACCCACTAGTGTGCCTCAGGAAAAGTAACACTGGGGTTCCTCCAACCTGAACTGGTACTGTCCTTGCAGAAGGTGCTTAAAGAAAATGCTTTTCAGGTGTCACTTCCCACTCAGGAAGGCTCTGAAACAGTCAATGTCTTGAATCTGAATATCTGCAGGGATCCTTGATCCTCTGGGGAGGGGAGAAAGGATGCAGGCAACATGCATTGAACAGCATGTAACCAAGGGAAGGTTTAGAAATGTTAACTGGATGGTAACAGTCTCAAAGAAGAAAAAGAACCCAAAGTCTCTTACTAGGTCTTGCTGAAAGGAAACTGCACAGTATCTGTGAAGAAAAAAGCTGAATGCAAAGATGTCTAAGCTCAGAAAAGAGTGGCACAACTCCTTAGACTGACTCCTCTTTCACGGAAGAACATCACCCTATAGCTTCTGGTTCTCATCTATGCCTATGCAAGATGGAGCCTATAGGGATGGTATGTGTTCCAAGCAGCTCTGCACGTCCTTCCTCCATCTGCCCATTGCTCATTTCTTAATGGCACAGTTAGCAAATACATTCATCACTAATTCTGCAGTTGCTAGTAACCTCCACAGCTGAATCCAATGCAGATTTTCTAAGGAGCCTTGCTAACACTTTGCAGCTGGAATCCAGCAATACTTGAGGTTTACAACTCTGTGCACTCTGGATTTTGGCAGGTCTCTTTATAACCGCATACCTAAAGGCACCATAAACATACCCACTTCTGTCCAACACACACAGTCTGTCCAATCTCCTGAGCATCATAGCATAACAACACTACTGAGAAATACAGCCTTCCTGCTGGATGTGCAGTTTTGGAACCAGGAATTGGAAAAGCTCCCTTCTCCCCAAGACAGCAAAATGCTCCAGTCCCTGCTCCTCCTGAGGTGGGTTTGGGAACCAAAAAAGTGCTGGTACCTTCCAGATCAGCAAGGTACCCTAGTAACTGTGTTAACATTGGATAGCTCCTGACTTCACATACTGAGCCTGATCTTCTCAGAAATCCTTATTCTAGAAACCATTAAATATTCTGAAACGCCTTCCCAGGAAAGAGTGATTAGCACAGGCTTACTGCTGACAAGGGAAAGACAGATAGAGCTCTGGAGGTGGAAACTGAAAGGTAAAGCTTGCAAAAAAATCTGGGAGAACAGCCCAGAGGGGGGGAGACTGCAATCATCAAAATGAGAATGAAGACGGAAGAGGCCCATAAACCCACCTGGGTACATCTGTGAGAGGCACATCAGTATCTCTCCCAAGTTCCTGCCTCCTTGGAACATGCACAGCCAAGGGAACAATCTTATTCACCTCCCAATAGTCCCATTGTGCAGGCGGCATTCACGGAGCAGCCCGAAGGACATATTTGCCCCGTCGCTGCACCCCGAGATGCTGTGTACCTGCAGTGTCATTAGGTCAGCACATCCGCATGCCGTGCACCTACACCACTGGCATCAGCTGAAGGAGCGCTGAGCACTTAGAGCTCCCACTACGCCCACGGCTCTCAGGACCTGCAGCCGTTCCACATCTTTGCCAAGTCAGGTATCGCAGGGAGCGGAGTGCAACAAGGAGCTGATCACAGAATCACAGAATCACAGAGGTTGGAAGGGACCGCGAAAGGTCTTCTAGTCCAACCCCCCTGCCAAGGCAGGGCCACCTAGAGCACATCACTCAGGAACGTGTCCAGTCAGGTTTTGAATGTCTCCAGAGAAGGAGACTCCACAACCTCTCTGGGCAGCCTGTTCCAGTGCTCTGTCACCCTCACAGTGAAAAAGTTTTTCCTCATGTTAACCCAGAACCTCCTATGCTCCAGCTTGAACCCATTGCCCCTTGTCCTATCGCTTAATGACACTGAGAAGAGCCTGGCTCCATCTTCCTGACACTCACCCCTTACATATTTATAAACATTGATGAGGTCACCCTTCAGCCTCCTCTTCTCCAAGCTAAAGAGACCCAGCTCCCAATGATGCTGGGAAGCCAGCTGGAAAACAGGCTGGGAAGTAGAGGCAGCCTCAGTACAAAAGCCCATGGAAGCCTGCACTTCCATGCAGGGAGAAGAGGGTGAGCTAGACCTAGGGGGGCCCAAGCACATCCCCCCACCTGCACAGTGGTGCAGCACTATAGGTGACCCCACAACAGTTGCATATTTACCCCCAAGGTCAGGTGCACTCGCACAGCACAAGAAGCTCCTTAAGACCCTTCCTCATTGCGCTGCAGCCTCTGCAAAACAGGTCTCAGGCATCAGGAGATGTCCTTCAACACTTCTGAAGGATTCCAAAATAATCCAAACTGCTCTGCCCAACCGTCCCCAGTCCTCGTGAGCACACCGGCCTTGTGGTGACCACTGTTATACCTCTTCTAGTGTTCCTTCAGATGAAGCTTCCAGTTACAGGCAGCCAGCCTCAGTGCAGCAGCAGCGATAAATGCAGGCGATGCACATGCTGCCCTGTGACCCTTCGGGGGAGGTATTGCTCCAGTTCTCAATCACTTCAGCTAAAGAGGAGGGTCCCTTCAAATAAAAATATCTTTTTATTTGAGGGCAGGGGCAGCAGTGAGCAGACATGGGTAGTCTGGAAGCATGAAATGATGGAATACGACACAGTAAGATTTCACAAGACCCTTGTCCTGCTGGTTGTTTGAATCTCTTTGTTCTGAAATGAGCTAACTGGGAAGCACGCATACACTGGCAGAGACACCCAAGCTGGTGTGTACTGGAAGCAGTCCAGCCCTGCCAGCATCATGCTCTACCTGCACCAGCCAGCTCAGGGGAAGGCTGGGTTTGTTAGCCTGGACTGAGGAGAGTGTTCTGCTTCCATCATCTGAGACAGCCCGGATTTCTCCAACTTGCCTCTCAGTTTAGCACTGCTTTGTGCTGCACAGATGCTGCTGAAGGCCAGAAGCTACTACAGCATTTTATAGGAATCGGAGAAGAAAAAACAGGCAGCAGTACCTCCGCCTACCTGAATCAAACTTGCTGTTTACAGTCTTAGAGAAACAGCACTGGCTCACAGCAAGGGGCACATGGCTGAGGAACCACAGTCTTCAACTCACAAGCATGAAAATACTTTTGCTTACCTACCTGAGGCACACATTGGCTCCTCCCCATAAACACATACACTGCACAAGCCATAAACAACCTTCCCGTTGATCTGCCATACACACAAGGTACAAGGCACACGTGATGGTTACTGAACGCATTGTCTGCAGCTCTGCAAGAGATGCCAGCAGAAGAGGACACTTGGAACCAGAGGCACAAGGCAGAAAAATTGAAGGTTAAGATCAACATGGAAATCTTGGGAGCAAACCTTAAAGTGGATGTCTTCTGTAGAAACCTGATAACAGAGAAACAAACTCTGTGCCCAACTCCCAACCCAGCTTTAATTTTTCAGAACAAGAAGACAGTTTTTCCTCATCAAAACAAAATTAATCCCAGTATTGCATCTCTACTCAAAAACACATCCAGAGGGACTATAGAGTGATTCACACCCACAACCGCTACAGGAAACCGTTTGCACTCAAAGTGTAACAAGCCAACACTGATTCACCCACATAATTACAGGCAGACACTGATTCACAGCTACTGCAACTGCAGACAGACTGACTCACAATCAAAGCGACCGCAGACAGACTCAGGCTCACAAGCACAACTGGAAATACAACCGTGCTGACAATACCCACGGTCAGCAATCATATGTACACACAAATCCTTGGAAAACTCGCTTGCACCCTAACCAATGCAAACACAGCTAGCCAAGCCTTTGCGCTTTTTGCTGGCGCATTTGACCTTCACCCCACAGCCATCTTTCCTTCACTGATGGAACAATATCCATACCTCAGCAATTGTTCCTTCCCTGACAGTCCTCACACTTGCCAAGCACGACTGTCAAAGCCTGAAGCCAGGAGCAGAGCCGTGTGACGCATATTCAGACACAGGATGCATACAGGCACAGTAAGAGTATATGGTGCAAGACACCAACGTACATCCACTTCGACACCATATATCTGTGTACTGACTGCGCTGACTTAGTGTTTCCAGAATATAAATAAATGCAAGCCAAGTATAATACATTTAGCCCACGGGCAAAGGAGATGGCAAAAGACCCACCACTGGGCAAAAGCTTGAAAGGCAGGATTATTTACTACACTCTCTGGCTGGCTATGTAATTATGTCAGCATTCAGCCTGGGTATTGTGCTACTTTTTGTAAACAGTTGGCAGGAATACTCCTACTGAGATGAGGGGCTGGGCTGCTTTTCCAGTGTTGAGAGGAGCAGGCTGAAGAAGACAAGGTCTACTCAGAGAAAAACTGAGGTAAAAGAACAGATTAAGCAGAAACAGATGAAGGCGAAGCTGAGAGTGAAGTGGGACAGGTGGCAGTCTACAGACAAAGAAGAAAGAGGAGAGGAGAAAGAACAGAAGGAGGAAGGCTGCATGATGCAGGCTTGTGATAAGAAGCTCCAGAAGCGAGGAAAAGCAGCAGCCTCCCGGTGCTCGGCGTGTCTTGCAGCGGTGCAGAGAATGCATCTGTGCATACCCGTGCGCTGAGCTCTGCTGCGCGCTGCGAACCAGGAGGAGATTCCAGGGGAAAGGACGCAGCCTCCAGCCAAGCATGTGCCGCGGGGCCCAGTGCAGCTGCGACCCCTCCAGCTGCTCAGAGCTCTCTTGGAAAAGAGCAGGAGCATCAGGCTCGTGCTGCTGCCGCTGTGCATGTGTGTGCGCGCCGCAGGGCACCCAGCCACCGCAGGCACAGGCTGAAGGGCAGGCTGGCGAACTCCACCAAAACAGCATCACCTCAAAACAGCCTGAAATCGTTTATCCTCCGGGGTAAAGAGAAAGTTGAGAGACAGACTACAGAAAGGAGAGGACTTGCCTGAATCACACGTAGCATCTTCTAGTTGTAGGCTAGACCTGCCTCACCACCTGTTATTTTTCTTCTTCACAATCCCCACAAGAAAGCTAAGAGGACCAAGAATGAGGGAGCAAACCTGCTCTGCTGCAGCCGTCAGGACAACTCAGGTGAGCCGCCGCTCAGAGCTGCTGTTGCCGGCCAGCCCATGGCAGCAGGAGTCTCACCAGTGTCCCGGTTCTCCGGTTCCGTCTGAGGAGGTTGCTGCGCTTGCAGCCAGTCAGCAGCAGATTTAGGGGAGAGACTACAGCTGCAATTGGCCAGGGAAATGAACTATTTGTTCAATTATACTTCTCTTGTCCAGACGAGAATTGCTCTGGCAGAAGGCAGAGCGAGGAACAACGGTTAAATGTTGCGGTGGGGACTGTCTAAGGCTTAATTGCATTACGCTACTCCTTTTTAATGATCCATATCTCAGCCCTAGTAACTCTGGGGGGAGGAGGAAAGATCTGGAGCTCTTTTCCCTTTCCTCCCATATCAGCCTCAGACACTGCAGCCCTCCAAACTCCTTTCCATCCCCCCGTTCTTCCCCACACCGACACAGCATCAGTACCCATTAGGCCTGGCTGCAGGATTCAGGGGGAAATTCGACTTTGCTTTCCTACACCGTTCTGCCCGCTCAGCCCTTCCCCTGCATCCACCGTCCGGCTCTGGGAACGGCGCTCGGTATCGTCCTGGTCCAGGCATTTTCCAGTCGCAGCCGCTTCCACCTCTGCCCGTTCCCTCGCCGGCAGCGCCAGGCAGGCGGGCTGGAGCCGCGGGGGTGCCCTGCGGGGGGGACCCCGGCACGGCGCGGGCGGCCGCTCGGCTCCTGAGCAACACGCTCCGGAGTTGCTGCGGGAGTGGAGATGCTCCGACCCCGCGACCGCCCTCCGAGCCCCCCCTCCCCCGCGGGGCCGCTGCTTCCCCTATTGTTCATCAGCCCGTAGACATTGTCATTGCAATAGCCGGGGGGCGGCGCAGCACCCGGGAACCCCATCCCCGGCCGGGGGTCCGCACGCCCCCCGTGCCCCAGCCGGGCGGCTGTTCGCCGCTCGGTGCAGCCGCCGGGGAGGCGCGGAGCGGAGACCCCGGGGAGCAGGGACG
>VWZZ01000925.1:144477-178660 GCA_013399095.1 Psophia crepitans | reverse complement strand
AGGGAAAGAGGGAGGGAGGAAAGCAGCATCCCCCCGCCTTCCTCCTCCTCCTCCTCCTCCCCTCGCCCGGAGGAGGGTTTACCCACCTTCTTTGTGCGGAGCTGCCCTCTCCGCAGCGCGGGCGGCGGGGACGGGGCGCTGCCGCTCTCCCTGCCCCGGGCTGGGGCCACCACCCCAAGCGATGCCCCGGGGCCCCCCGCCAAACCGCGGGCTCGCAGCACCGCGGCAGCCCAGCCCCCGCCATCCTTTCCGCGCAGGAGGGCGAGCAGAGCACGGCTGGCAGCTCCCAGCGAGTACCTGTTGAAGGGGGGAGCTCCGCACGGCGCTGGTGCTCCCAGGGAGGTGGCCAGCAGCCCCAGGGGTGCGCTGCGCCCCGGCTCCTGCCAGCCTGCCTCCTCACCGCGAGGCGCGGCCGAACCCCGGCTCTGCCGGCGGGGCAGGGAAGTTTGGCCCGCAGCGTGGAATCGGCGGGGTTTATATCTCAATAAAACAGCGCGCGGAGGAAAACAAATGCGGGGGGAGGGGGGGCCTGGGTGGGAGGAAGGCAGGTGAAAAGGCAGCAAGCGGTAGGCAGGGAAAGCAAGGGCAGATTCAGCGTGGCGGTGCGGGGATCCCAGCCGAAGGGCGGTGAGAGCCGCACTGGCCGGAGCTGGCTGGGCTTTAGAGGTTTTGCGGAGCCAAGCGACAGCGAAACGGGGAAGGCGAGAGCTGACAGTAAGGCGCACTTCGAAATATATTGTCTCTGCAGAGCTCTCCGTGTTAAACGCGCACTGCAAGGCTCGGGCGCAGCTGTGGCTCCAAGGTGCGTAGCCATCCCTCCATCACCGAGGATGGGGAGGAGATGAAGGATGATAACTGCAGGCATTACCGACCATCCCAAAGTTCCTCTGAAATATTCTTGGTTTTGAATACTTAAAATAACATGCAAACGTACTCAAGCCATGAGTGATTAAATCCAGTATAACTGTCAGTTCTCTGCATTTTGGTATCAGAAAATGACCCAGTTCTTGCTTCCAGGAGAAAGTTAGAGCAATCACTGTTTTACCTTATCCCTACAGACCACAGCCATCCCACCTTTGGTGACATAGGAGCATTCATCATGACTTGTTTATGGGCAGTAGGAAGAGGACATAGGCTCTCTCAAAGCAAAATTTCAACTCCCTGTGATCTGAGCATTGTCTTTACTAATCTAGGTACCCAAACTTCAACTCTTAGCGGCAGTTCAAATGCCAGTGGAGTTCTGCTTTCCTCTGCTGGATGGGGCCCATAGGCAAGACCAACATCTTGAGCAAAAACTGAGCTTAGTCCAACACAGAGCCCCCACAATCAAATCTGACACCTCTTAGACCAGAGGAGGAAGAGTCCTTAGTGTTACTGCAACACTTGGCTCTCTTACAGGAACTCTGTGGCTTCCACAAACCGTATGTAATCAAGGTAAGTTTCTCCAGCCCTCAACACCACATTCAGTCTTAGCTGATGGAGATTAAATACTCACAGGACAATTTTGAAGCATCAGGAACCAGGCCTTCAAGTTATTATTTTCTGATCTCTGAAAGATATTTTGCCTGAGCTGCAGGAACCTTACTTTTGAGATCTCATATGGACAGCTAATACTTTAATTGTTCCTAGACTGCTCATACATGAATGACACCAAGCAGTACATGGTGTGGGGCTGTTCCCATTTGAAAAAGTCTGTTTCTGCGTTGAATTTCTCCCACCATAATCTAAAGCATCACTCAAGAAGAGAGCTCTGTGTGTGTGCCAACGGAGGAGGTTTTGCTGGTCTCCACCACTGGGGCAAATAATAGGAAAATTCACATTGGGAGAGATTTGGACTACAGTTGGACTAGATGATCCTGGAGGTCTCTTCCAACCTTAATGATTCTATGATTTCAGGACGTTATCTAGTCCAACCTCCTACTCAAAGCATGGTCAGCTAAAGAAGAGCCCCATGAGCAACACAAGTTGGCCATACATATTCAGACTGAATTTCAGCTTACATCTAAGTTTCCTCCAAGGCACATCTTCCATTCCTGATTTATATGCTTGTGAACTTAAGAGTGTTGGCAAGGGAGCAGGGAACAGCTCAGAGGGAGTCCCAAGGCACAGCCATTCACTTGGCTAAAAGCCCCAAGAATCTGGCCCACCATCTTCCCACTGGAGAGTGACACTCCATTGGAGAATATCACTGAGATGGCCATGCCAGAAGTGGCACCAGACACCGGACCTGGCTAACTCAAGAACATTGGTTGCCTGGAGGCCGAGAGCAGAAGAGGCCCTAAAACTTGTTCTTCCTCCTTTCCAAACTGACTCAGCTGCTGGCATGAACTGCCTTGGATATGAGAACAGGCATGAAACAGAATCAGCGAGACAAGCATATCCGGAGACAGAAATGACTCAGGATTTTAAATGGCTCATATTGAAGAACATTCCAAGATTTACAGATTTAAGTAGTGCTAACAATAGTCACAGGCAATGGAAACCATGCTGCTCTTGAGGCTTGTTCATCCATGAACAACAGCCAAACTTCCCCAGGAGCAATGTATATCACTCCACTCTGAGACGCCTTCTCCAAAGACTGCCTCCTCCGCTCAGAGGTCTCCTCTGACACTGCCAGCAGTCTGAAATAGTCTTGGTCACAAGGGCCCTTTATTGGAAAAGTTTTTCCAAGAATCTAAAAATCAAATTAAATCCCTTCCCTTGTAGGCATACCACACTCCAAGTTCTCCTTACAAATGGGGGGGAAGTGGCCATAATTGGGGTCAGACAGGAAAGAAAGCACAAGGTAAGGAATTACAAGGGTATAACTACATGAACTGTGAATTGCTAAGAGCAGAGCAAGAGATAGAGCACCTAAAAGGCACCCTAAATGAGATCAGTGGACACGCACATTGCAACCCTTTCCTCCCCCTGCAGATGTGCTGATCCACATCATATCAGCTCATGCAAACGCTTGGCAGAGCAGGCACCTAGGCACCACAGCAAGGCCAGCTTCTAGCTGCTAAACAACCATAATCAAAGTATCCACCAGTCAAATCCCTCCTGGATTACAGAGGCTGCACCACACAGGCTCCAAACCTCTGCGTGATCTGTGCCCCTTACGGTCTGGCTGCAACAAAAAGGGCTGTCTGGCTCACTGCGCCAGCTAGCCCAGCAGAGACATCAAGGGTGGCCCTGTTAACGATGGAGGCAGTGAAAGTCCTCCTTCATCCTAGCCAGTGCTGAAAGCTAACTGACACGTAAGGAAGGGGAGTACTCCTACCATCTGGCTAGTGACAGAGTTAAAGACACAAAGGTTGTTAAGCAGTAGCACAGGACAGCTTTGAACAGCAGGGGATGCCGCTGCAGGGGGCTTTGGCCAGGGAAGAAGACATTAGCTAGCTCAGGAAGTCCAGCTTTAGACACCTTTTGTTTGGGGGGTAAGGGTAGTGTTATCGGTAGTTGGCATTAGCTAGCTGGAATTGTCTCGATCTCTGCTCTGTTCAGAAGGAAAGGTAACCCTTCACTAAGGGCATCGGTCCCTGTGGATATGGCCATCAATTTAGGAGACATAAAAACATTTTGTGAAACCTGTAAGCAATTATCTCTTCATGCATCACTCCATCATAAGGCTTTTTATTTCTTTCTTAAAAAATAGAAACTCCCTCCCTCTACCTGCTCTTCTTTAGCTGCTGGAACAACGACCTCAACTCTGGCACGGTCCAGGGCTTTGAGGCAAAACCCTGCTTATGGTGATCAAGGTTAAAATATGGCTGTCACCATATTACTGAAGAATAATCTCTCAAAATGGAAGTATAGCAGCCTGGGAATATCTTGCTAATAATCAGCTAAGCCTTTCCCCCCGATCACCCTACTCAACTAGCCAGAATAAAAGTATGCCTAGCTTTAGGTCCATGCTACAGTGCGCTTGAACTGAATGGGATTGCAGACTTAACCTCTACTATAGCAAAGCAGGAGGGTCCTTTCTGAAGGTGCAGGCTGGAGCAAGAGCTTAGAGATTTGCATCACTGCCCCAGTACACCCACCTCTTTGGAGGCAAGTCCATGCCATCCCCGTTCATCCCACCCAACACCATACTTGGTATCCAAGGGAGCTGGCTGCAGTTATGTTGCTGAGGTAGAGGACTGAGCCAGAGAACACATGAACTTCCCCAGTGCTGAAAGGCAGAAGGGCAGCCATGTCCCTGGAAGGGGGGGTGGGGGGGAAGTTCAAAGCCAGGTTGGATGAGGCTTTGGGCAACCTTGTCTAGTGGAGGGTGTCCCTGCCCATGGCAGGTGGGTTGGAACTAGATGATCTTTGAGGTCCCTTCCAACACAAACCATTCTGTGATTCTATGATTCTAAGGTGGGTGTGCCAAGTGAGACGTGCCCTGGTAACACACAGCTCCCCAGGGGCACTGGGTGGTGCAGCACTGCTCCAAGGCTGAAGGCTTATCAGCACAAGGAGGGCACTCCAGTTAGAAAGGTCCTGACTGCCTTGGGTGCAGGCACCTGCCTTGGTATGGAGCAGGGCCTGTTGTCCCCAGACATAAACTAACCCTGAGCACAGCAGAGTCCTTTGCACCAGTCCTGTGTGAGGTGACCTCTGCAAGCAGACATCCACATCCACTTTGAGGCCCTCTCGTGCTTCTGGGGGAAGCAGCCAGCCTACAGTCACAAAGCAGACAGGTGATTGATGCAGGCAGGCGACCAGAACAAAAGATACTCTGGCTGCATAGGGGTCCAACCCCTGCCCTGAAAGCTGCTGATTCCCCTCACTGCCAAGAAGCACAATGCTGACACCCCCTTCCCAAAAAGCTAGAAGGGAGCTCTCTTCTCCCATCACCCTTCCCTCTCTCAAAGCAGCCAGGGCCATCTCAAGAGCCCTACAGTCCCATCTCCTGCCCCGTTCTCCTGGTACCACCCTGTTCTCTCTCTCCATCCCAGCTGCCCCTTCTCCCCACCCGCCTGCTCCTTGCAATCGTAGCAGCGTCAGAGCCTGCTGCTGCCTGGTGCTTTATTAGCCCATCTCCATGGCAACTCGCCTACAGCTTAACTCAGAGAGACCCCTATCTCTCCTCAGTCATAAATCAGCCACCTGCCTGCATCCTTGGTCGGAGATGGGGTCACCGCTCATCCTGGGACCTTTGCTGCTGGGACCCTTGCTGCCACCATCCCAGCCTCCCCGCTGGGGCTGTCCCACGTAGGCAGCAGGCACGGCAGAGCTGCTGTTTGCCCTCTGTGGAACCACGTTTGCACTGCTCAAGCAAAGTCTAACAGTCATCCAAAAAAACAGTATCAAAAAGCTGCTGGTTTTCCCATTTTGCAGGCAAACTGGAGCCACCCATATAAACCAACAAGGAGCTGATGCTCTCCCTCCTCTGGGTAGGGAACGGAGTCCTGGGCGAGCCCCTTGCAAACTGGCATAGCACTGGGCTGAGGCAGAAAGGCAGCATCGCCTTCCCCCATGGCAAGGCAGTCCCCTCCCCTCCTTGTCCATGGTGGCGCCCTCAAAGCCTGCCAGGAGGGAACAAAGAGCCACCCAAAATGCTATGCTGTCCCTGGTATCTAGAAACTGCTCAAGAGCAGAGTTCAAAGGCAAGGCTCCCCTTCAGAATGTTCCCTCACCAGTACTGTGCTTTGGGCATCACCTTACCAGTAAACGCCCTGGCTGGTATTTCACATGTGCTGGAGAGTTAAACGTAGGTGAATGGTAAGAATCTGCTGGTCCTCACAAGACCAAACCTTCCCCCACACTCTTTCCCTGTGGCACTGGGAAGGGGCTGCAGGACATGCTGTTCTTTCCACCCTCTCAAACGCACAGCAAAAACAGCTGAAACTCTCCACCTCTAAACCTTAGACTTAGAAAATGGAGAGAGATTTTTCCTTGTATCCTACATGTTACGCAGTTCATCAATACATTTCAAGCCCCTGATGATGTTGGGGCTAAGTCTTGGCAACACGAATGCAAATGTGTCTCCCTCCACCAGAATTTCGGTCTACAGAAACCTGGCAAAGTAAGTGTGAAAGGAAGCATCTTCTTTAGAAGCTGTTGGGACATTGCAGGCTCTGCTGGTGGGACGAGGAAGGTGATGGGCTAAGGCAAAGTCATCAGATGGCTCACTTGAGGTTGTAGACACAATCCATGACAAAACAGACAGGTCTAACGTGCACCAGTGGAAATGATGATAATTTTTCCTCACCTTTCCACATTCCCTGAGAGGCGCTGATCTACATATATAATCCCAAGGGATGCTTGAGGCACAACGGTGTTTCTATACAAGACCACATAATCCTTTGTGCTTTAGATAAGGGCTCCAGTATATCAGTTTTACCCATAGCTTAGACATGGCCAAGGAAATCCAGAAGCGGGCATCGGGATAGCTATATATCTTCATTTTACATAGATACTTGGCATGTATACCCATGCAACAACTCAAAGAGCTGAACAAGCCCTACTTGCAGGACACTGCAGAGATCAAGATCTGTGTCTCAGCAGATCCTGGCAAAGCAAAGAGCTGGAGCTTTGTATCTATGACAAAACATGTCCATCCAAACCTCCAGAAGCCAGGTCCAACTACATAGAGAAGTACCAGAGCTCTTTTAGCAGGAATAGCTGTCTCAAATGTCAAAAACTCTATGCTGGCTGTGGAACAAATTCATAAAAGCTAATGGGCCTGAAAGAGACTGCGTTTGTCCTGCAGTCCCTTGGCAAGGGCAAAAATAAACCTGGAGTGAAAGACCTGTTCACATACTCTTTCTGTTCTCTTCTGCACTTACAATAGCAGCATCAGTTCAAAAACCCCCTGTGGAGTCATAACTGTTTAGATGCCTCAGCATTTGTATCTCTAACATTGCACATGCTTTTCGAGTCCAAATATGCTTAAGCAATTTAGGTACCTAACACCCACCTAAATCAAATGTTTAGGAACACTGGCTTTAAGAGTCCTGCTTGTTTGCTCTTCTGATCCAGGGTCCTTCTGGGTTTGTCTCTGCACCTACAAAGCTGTGAATTCATTTTTTGTTTCAAAAGGAAGTAGAGTGTGGCATGAAGCCAAAACCTGGAACTTGAAGCAAGGCCAGATATGAGGAGGTTCACACTAAAATTTTAGGAGTTGACAAAGAAGGCAGGAGACCTGCACAGATGAGCAAGGAACTTCTGGAAAAACTCAAAGGGAAGAAGGAATTTTACAGAATGTGCGAGAAGGGACTGCCCACTTGGGAGGAATATAGGAATTTAGTCAGAGTATGTAGGGATGCAACAAGGAAGGCTAAGGCCCAGTTGGAATTAAATCTGGCAAGGGATGTCAAGGACAACAAGAAAGGCTTTTTCAAGTGCATCAACAGCAAAAGAAAGACTAGGGAAAATGTGAGCCTGCTGCTGAATGAGATGGGTGCCCTGGTGGTGGAGAATACAGAGAAGGCAGAGTTACTGAATGCCTTCTTTGCTTCAGTCTTTACTACTTAAGGCCAGCCCTCAGGAAACCCAGACCCTGGAGGTAGAAGAAAAAGTCTGGAGAAAGGAGGACCTTCCCTTGGTTGAGGAGGATAGGGCAAACTTGACATCCATAAATCCATGGGCCCCAATGAGATGCACCCATGAGTGCTCAGGGAGCTGAGAGATGATATTGCTATACCCCTCTCCATCATCTTTGAAAGATCATGGAGAATAGGAGTGGTGCCTGAGGACTGGAGGAAAACCAGTGTCTCTCCAAGGGGAAACTACAGGAAACTACAGGCCAGTCAGCCTCACCTCCATCTCTGGAAAGGTCATGGAACAGCTCATTCTGGGGGTCATCTCAAAGCATGTGGAGGATTGTAAGGTTGTCACGAATGGTCGAGATAGATTCACCAAGGGGAAGTCATGCCTGACTAACCTGGTAGCCTTCTATGATGGCATGATTGGCTGGGTGAATGAGGGGAGAGCAGTGGATGTTGTCTACCTCAACCTCAGCAAGGCTTTTGACACTGTCTCCCATAACATTCTCATAAGTAAGCTCAGGAAGCGTGGGCTGGATGAGCGGGCAGGGACTGAGACTGAAAACTGGCTGAACGGCAGAGCTCAGAGCTTTGTGATAATCAGCGCAGAGTCTCGTTGGAGGCCTGTAGCCAGCAATGTGCCCCAGGGGTCAGTGCTTGGCCTGTTCTTGTTCAACATGTTAATCAGTGGCCTGGACGAGGGGACAGAGTGCACCCTCAGCAAATTTGCTGATGACACAAAAGTGGGAGCAGTGGCTGACACACCAGAAGGCTGCGCTGCCATTCAGTGAGACCTGGACAGGCTGGAGAGTTGGGCGGAGAGGAACCTAATGAAGTTCAGCAACAAAGGCAAGTTTTGGGGTCCTGCACCCAGAGAGGAGTAACCCCATGCCCCAGTACAGGTTAGGGGCTGGCCTACTGGGAAGCAGCTCTGCAGAGACTGTCCTGGGAATCCTGGGAGGTGGACGAGTTATCCATGAGCCATCAATGTGTCTTTGTGGCCAAGAAGGCCAATGGTATCCTGGGGTGCCTTAAGGAGAGTGTGGCCAGGAGGTGGGGAGAAGTTATCCTCCTCCTCTCCTCTGCCCTGGTGAGGCCACATCTGGAGTACTGTGTTCAGTTCTGGGCTCTCTGGGTCAAGACAGACAGGGAACTACTGGAGAGAGGATGATCAGGGGACTGGAACATCTCTCTTATGAGGAAAGGCTGTGAGAGCTGGATCTGTTTAGCCTGGAGAAGAGAAGACAGATAGGATCTCATCAGCACTTATAAATATCTAAAGGCTGGGTGTCAAGAGGAAGTGGCTAGACTCTTTTCAGTGGTGCCCAGTGACAGGACGAGGGGCAATGGGCCCAAACTGGAACACAGTAAGTTCCATCTCCATATGAGAAAAAAACTTCTCTGAGGGTGACAGAGCCCTGGAACAGGCGGCCCAGAGAGGTTGTGCAGTCTCCTTCTCTGGAGATATTAAAAATTCGCCTGTGCAACCTGCTCTAGGTGATCCTGGTTTAGCAGGGAGGTTGGACTAGATGATCTCCAGAGATCCCTTGCAACCCCTTCCATTCTCTGATTCAGTGACAACACTAGCTGAAGTGTTTAGGAAATGTCCATATGGCATATGTTATTGCAGGTCTTCTTTCCCCTCCAAATACCCTTTTCAGCATTCTTTATCAACTCAAAGGAGACCCTGATGTCAACATAGCTTGGTAAACTGAGCTTCATTTATAGCTGCACACCAAACAACAGTGAGCCTTCTGGCACAGACGTGTTGCTGAGCTTCAGGTTCAAAGGCCATTAGGAGAATAAATCCCAAGGGAAGTATGAACTCTGGAACCTACCACATCTGGAGACTGACTGTACTTCCAGTGAAACAGCAATTTTAGGATCCTCTCCATCAAGCAAGTTAGTTAGTCATGCAGTATGGTTATAGATAGAGACTGTCAGCAGGAGAGGAGAAGTTTCCTAAAGGCTTCAGTTGAACGCGCTACTTTAACAAGAGCTCTAAATGTCACTTCCCTGAAAGGATTAATATCTTGTCATGTTTGGTAAACTTTACAAGGACCACAGGAAGCTGGGGGACAGGCAACTGCCTAACACTGAGTGGATCTCATCAGCTCTAATTAGCCGAAACAAAACAGCAGAGACCCAGGTAATAAGAGCTCTTCATGATATTAAGGTGAATGTTGGCTACAAGAGGCAGGATGCTCCAAAAGCTGGCTCCTGGGGGTACCTGCGTGGGAAGCTGAGGCTGAGCCAGAAGCTCGGTAGTTAATGAAAGGAGGAACTGCTCATGGTTCATGTGATAGACTTGTCCTAGCATATGGTGAAGCACATAAAAAGGAGCAGTTCAAAGCCCACGGGCTGTCTCCCTGTCACTCACACAGCTTCTCATGCATACATCATCTGCACAGCTGGTGCCAGGGCTAGAAGCAAGCTGGAGGACTGGCTTATCCATCAGTCCAGGTCCCCTCTATCCTTAACTTCATTAGGATTGATGGTGACCCCCGCTCTCAGAAACACTTTCATGCATGTGCATTGGAAACCACAACACTCGTTGCCTGCCAGAACTGGGCCAACACAGGCAGACAGACATGAGGCTCCGAGTCCCAGGGCAGGCAGCTGGTACTCCTTCCTGGCACAGTGCTTTGGAGAATCCAGCTGTAGTTGTGACTACAAATGTACCACAGATAGTCAATGCTCTCCCAGGGCCTGTCTGCTTCAGGAGGGTTTTTTAGTGTAAACAGATCAGAGACAAGCAGCAAGAGTTGTGCATTTGATGATAGGGAGACACACAGCAGAGCAAAGCAGCTATGCACAGGAGGAAGGGCCACATGGCACAAAGACAGGCAGATGTTTTGCTGCTGCTATCAGCTGTCTGGCAATGGGACACGGAGCCTCTGGAAATGCAGACAGCCTCAGCCAAACAGGAAAACACAGGCCCAGAGAATCAAAGGACACTCAAGATGACTGCCCCCAAACCAGCAATACTCATTACAGATCAAGCTGCATGACCCGCAGCAGCCCTACACAGAGGGAAGCCCCGACGTTGGTTGGACTGCGATGAGCATCACTGCTTCCACTCAGCCTGGTATCCCGAAGCACACCAGCCTTCAGTAGTGGGAAATTTGAAACAGCAACTTTTCCTAAGTCTTCTCCTTCCCATACCAGATGAAAAAGGTCAGAACAAAACAGTCCTACAATAGCTTGGTCAAACACCTACCAAAGATTCACATTAGTTATTCCTTTCATATGCCTCCTGGGCTGCTTGGGTGACTCCAAAGCAGCAGCCAGTCTGAGCCAGAGTCCTGGCTGAGTTATCCCCAGTGCTGATACACTTCACCTGCAGCGCTGGACTGGGGCCCCAGCTGTTAGCGGGCACCAGCTGCAGCATCTGAGCACGAAACTTTGCAGGATTCACCAGAGCAAGCTTTACTTTGTCCCAACTGATAGTAGGGGAGGTAATAACTACCAGGATCCACTCTGCTTTTCCCAGTCTAGCCAGCCCCACCGTTAGGGAGGAGAGCTCCTCCTGCCTGGGAGCAACTGCACACTCCACCCTCTCGTTTTGTAATTAGTGGAATAAGAATGCTCAGTCTGCTGGGGAATCTGCCTGAACAAATGACATCCTCAAGTGCTTTCTAATCTGAGGAAGGCAGCCTCTCACTGCACTGCTAATGGGCTGCAGTGGGGAGCACCAGAATTTCTGCTGTGGACCCACATGCATCCAGGAACACTTCTTTAGCTAACTCTCTCCAGGATCTGTGCCAGCAGTCCCAGGCAGTCACCCGAGAGAACCTGCTAGGTCCTGCTAAGAGCTGTGTCAGTAAGTAAACTGCCTCAATCTCACCGTACTTGCTCCTTCATCAAGGCATTGTGAGCACATACTGTTTAAGGAATGGTCCAGGCAGTAAGGACTCTTGGGTCAAGGAATGTGGGAGCTACAGAAAGCCCAGAGGCAGTTTCAAGGACAGCTGCAGTGCCATTTCCATGGCCAGGACTTCAGAAGTGAAAGAACAGAGGTTACAAGCCAAGGCAGAAGCTGCACAGCACTTGGCAAATCATACACTGGAATATTAACTAAAATAACCCTCTGCCTCATCTCTTTTAAATTCAGATGCACAGGGGAATCCATCAAGTTAATTTATGGTGTGTAGCTGCTGATATGCCAATCAAAGGAAGCCCAGAGTAACAAGTGTGTTAAATGAGACCTCATTGATCGTTATCTCCACAAACACAGGCTTAATTCCTTCAATCCCAGTTAATCAGGCTACTTTGTTACATTTCTCATACAAAAGGGTAAGTGATCAGTGGGAAGCATGAGGCATTAGATACGCAATCCCCAGATAGCTTCCTTGTCTGGATGGAGGCTGTGGAGGTGGTGTTTACTAGGGCATGTGTTCTGGAGAAAATCTGAAAGGTCTCCAGCCAGAGGTTTTCAATAGGACATTTTTTTCTTTCATAAATGGAAATTTCTCCACATACAAACCCCCAAGATTTTGATGAAAACCTGACAATTTGTAAATGCAAAGATGATAATTAGGAAGGCAGAAAGAAAAGAAAGAGCTTTGCTAAATTCCAGGAGCCCACAGTCAGCTGTCACAGAGGGAGCAGGCTCACATGCTTTGCCAGGAGGAGCAGAGCCGACCTTGCTCTGTGGATTGCAGATCTGGAGCCATCCAAGGTACCAGGAGCTGTGGCAGGAAAAGTACCACTAAAGGAGTTTCTCTTTCCATCTTCTGTTTAACAGCACAAGCAGAGGTCTCTTATCCTAGGTCTTCTATATTTTTCTTCTTTACTTGAAAAGAAAGCCTTTCTGACCAGACTGCTAGGGACCTTTTTGGATGGACTAATGTGCTATTGCATTACTGTACGCTGTAACATCATGGCAAACTGACAAGTGTTGAGAGAGCAGGAGATAATCATAGAATCATAAATAGTTAGGGTTGGGAGGGATCTCAAAAATCACCTAGTTCCTACCTAGTTCCAGCCCCCCTGCCATGGGCAGGGAGACCCTCCACTAGACCAGATTGCCCAAAGCCCCATCCAACCTGGCCTTGAACACTTCCAGGGGTGGGGCCTCCACAGCTTCTCTGGGCAACCTGTTCCAGTGCCTCACCACCCTCACAGGGAAGAATTTCTTCCTAATGCCCAATCTAAATTTTAGTTTATATCCATTACCCCTTGCCCTGCCACTACACTCCCTAAGAAACAGCCCCTTGCCAGCATTCTTGTAGGTCCTCTTTAGGTATTGGAAGGCCGTGGTTAAATCTCCCCAGAGCCTTCTCTTCTCTAGGCTGAACAAGCCCAACTCCCTCAGCCTGTCCTCGTAGGAGAGGTGCTCCAGCCCTGTGATCATCTCTGTGGCCTCCTCTGGACTTGCTCCAGCAGCTCCATGTCTTTCCTGTACTGGGGACCCCAGAGCTGGACGTAGTACTGCAGGTGGGGTCTCAGAAGAGCGGAGTAGAGGGGGAGAATCCCCTCCCTCACCCTGCTGGCCACACTGGTTTGGATGCAGCCCAGGACACGGTTGGCTTTCTGGGCTGCCAGTGCACACTGCTGGGTCATGTTGAGCTTTTCATCAACCAGCACCCCCAAGTCCTTCTCCTCAGGGCTGCTCTCAATGCACAGATCAGGACTAGATCTGGTCTTATTAACTATAATAATTACTGATCTGGAAGAGGGAATAAGCAGCACATTAATTAAGTTTGAAGAGGATCTGAAACAGAGGAGCTGCCAATAACAAAACTGAAAAAAGCATATAAAGAGGAGGAAAAAATACCAGGTGAGGAGAAAGCAGAACCCATCAGCAAAGGAAAAGACACTAAAGAGAGGTGTGAGGGGGGTAGGTTCAACACTACCTCACTCAGTAGCTCCAGAAGTCCTTTGCTTGTCTCTACCTTTTTCCAGGAAGCTGAAGCAGCCCCCAGAAAGGGCGAGCTTTGGCACACCATTGTAGAAAGACAAGTCCTCCTAAGTTTTATACTTCAGCACTGTTAGGAGGGAATGATGGAAGATTTGTCTTTCAGATAACATGGGAATCTCTTGCCCACTTTTTAGCAAAGAGCCATTTTGGGAAACAGCAAATATTCATCTAAATTCAAGTCTCTTGCGATAGGGCATGGCAGTAAGCATTGCAGCCTTGCACACAGACCAACACAAGATACTTGCAAAATGTCACCTTCTCCTAAGGATGAAAATGGGGAGCTTCAGATTTTTTGGGTTGTTTGGTTTTTTGTTTTGTTTTGGTTTTTCTTTTGGGTGGGGTGGTGGTGGGGGGAGTTCTTTGAGAAGTTCAAAAGCTACAAAAAGCTTTTGGTTAAGCAGCCCATGGATGCCAAGGAAGCCAGGGAGTGGCATGCTGCAGAAAAGCTTTTGCTGAGCAGCAGGATAACTGGATGAAGCTGCAACATCTCCAGGACAGCGACATACTCAGAGAGCCCAACTGCCTGCCCTCAAAGAGGCACAGATACACACTCCTTTACCTACTTGCAAAACAAAAGGGCAAACTCCCTTTCCCTACATGTTATAAACTTTTAAAATGCAGACTACTTTGTTGAAGATTATATCTACATCCAAAAGTGATGTTTCAGCTGATCTGCCCTGGAGCTGCTAACAGAATGACATCACCAGTAATTAATCAGCCTCTGTCCTGGGCATTTCTCAAATACTCTGAATTCAAAGCACAGCAATTAGTCACATATTCCACCAGAAACTACCATCTTTCTTTTCTCTTGCATTCCTCTCCCATTTCTTGCTCACACACATGCTCTGTAGCTGTATTGCTGAGCCAGTCCAAGTATCTATACACAAGAAAAATAATCACATGGTGTTGCTTCAACTTCCTATTTCCCTTGTTTATCATCCCCTGATAGAGCGCTGGCCAGTATCAGTATTAACAGAAGCAGAAATGCAAAGGCAGAAGGAACAAGTATTTCCCATACTGCCACAGAGAATTGGACCCCACTCAGCCCCCAAGCACATGAATGCCCTTCAAAAATCGAGGGCATACGCACACACTGCACACGCACAGTAGGATTTCCAGATTCAAAAGGACAAGAGGGAGTTAGTGGCTGACAGCTCTAGCTGTCAAGTCAGGGATGTTGGGACTGGCTGGAGAGGTAGGAACAACTGAGACAAGGTCACATTGGTCAAATGCTGGGCTGAAGACAGGACCTTGGACCATAAACAGCAGTCAAAGCCTGTGGGGAGGGGACCAAAGTCCATAACCACTGCTATGGCCACAACTGTCTGCTGCCAGCAGCCTGTGAAGCCTCTCCAGAAGCAATAAGCACAAGGTTGTAGAGTCAAGCACTCAGATTAGGAATGCCAGAATTCAGAGCAGGGCTGATGCCCTTACATACAGATATAAGAGCAGCAAATTACGATACTGTTTAATTATATAATCCTATTACTTCACTACAGGACCTCCAGCTCTTTCAGCCAGCCAGATGGATCTATCCCAGACTGAATTAACAGCACAACAAAGTAGCAGCATTTCCTGTTCACAGAGAACTGCTATTTGTTGCATATGAGGGACAAATAGCAGCCAGCCATAAAGCTGCAGAAAGGGGATGGACATCTAGTGAGGGCACATTGTGAGAGCAGGTGCTGCCTCTGGCTCTTACAAAGTACCAACAGAACACTCAAACCCAAGTTTCCAGAGGAAGTCACTTACTTTAATTCCCAGAGGTATATGAGATCTCCTGTGCCTGCCTTACAGATGTGCCAGGCACCCACTACTGTTCCTCAGGAGCAGCTGCACTGCAGAGAGCCCTCTGGGGTTAAGCATTCCAAAACCATGACCCTAGATATCTTCAGTTTGACAGCCAAAAGCATCCACTGCTGTTCTGCTTTAAGCTCTGCATGTCAATTCTCACAAATTTAAAGAGAGGATAAAAATAACCTGTCTTCCAGTAGTGGTGGTGTGAAATTAAATTCATTACCATGTGTGAAGCAGTCTGATACAATAGTGATGAGTACTACCATGCAGCAAAGAAGCAGATCCTACAACAGGCAAAAAGAAGAAAAGCCTAAGAGCCACACTGAATGCAAGTACTGGGTATCCTGGGCGCTTAACAAGGCAGAGGTGCTTCAGAGGAGGTCCATGGGGGTCAGGTAACTGGGCTGTATTGATGCATATGCACAGCATGAGGTGGAGTAAGGTAAAAGAGGCAGATTCAGTTTTCATCTCCCAACGCATGAACATCAGGCTTCACTGCCTGAACATTTCAGTAATATCAGCATACATAGTACAGAGAAGCTTGGTAAAGAGGAGAAGGTTAAAATGAAGCTAGAAAAAACAAACAAATGAAAAAAACCCAAACAAACCACAAGAGAAAAAGTTGAGCCAAGAAGACTAATGAAATCAATGTAGAGAATACCAGGTTTGCAAAAAAGCTTGGCTGCTTACAAGGAAGCACAACTTCTTGAAAAGGTGTCATTTACTCTAAAATCCATAGCTACAAGAGAAAAGATAAATAGAGGTCAGGGGAAAGGGAAGATGGGCAAGTAGAAAGGTTTGCGTCTCTCGGTGGGAAGGAACACATGTGAAAGCAGGGCTAGCAGAGTGACTCCAGACATCCTAAAAGCTGTGCAAAGCACACTTGGCAAGCACTGCTAACCCCTCCTGTGATCGCAACACCCATGAGGTCTCACCACAGACTCTGGGGAGCAATTTTCAGCTGTACAGTGCCTTTGCCTGACTGAACATTTTACTGCTGTGGCTTAAGCCTCACAGATCAGCAGCCAGCTGTACTTGGCCTCCAGTCCACAGCAAACACATCTGGAACAGCTGCAGATAGCAAACTGCTGTTGGCCAGGAAAGGATTCATCATGTGGGTTTACTTTACTGCCTTTCATGTGATGCTTTTAATTGGAAGTGTAAGACAGCCGCACTCGTGGTCACTCATGCAGACAGCTGTTTGGGCTCTGCTCTGAACACAGCCTTTCTGTGCCTGAAAGCCTCTGAACCACTGCACAGGCTGGGCTGGTCCACTTGCAGCTCTCAGTTTCTTCAGTGAATTTAGTCTTTCCCATCTGAGCCCCCTGCAGGCAGAGTCAGACTGCTTTCCATCCCAACCATTTGTCAGGCAGTTTGGTTTGATGCAAGCTGAAGCTCTTTATGTCCCAGGTTCAGAGAATCTTGCCCATGACTCCACTTGCTTTTTCAGTATTTTGTCTCCGATATAAAGTTCACCCCATGAAAACTGATAGCAGCCTTAAAAATTCACATTTTTAAAATGGCAGCACATCCTACAGCTGTCTCCAGCAAAAGCTCTTTACCTCAGTCTCACTTGCTCTCCATTAGCATGGATTAACTTGCACTCAGGCTGCTGGTTAACATATTTAGAAATTGGATTATCTGAGGGCTCTTCCCTGCCTGGCATGAGGAGAGGTACAACCGACCTAATCCCTCCTCCCTTCCCCCCAAAAAAGTTTCCACACCAAAGCTTAGATAATTTTTTGGGATAGTCCTCATTTTGTCTTGATTCCATCTCCAAAGTACCTCCATGGGGCATGGCACTGAAGCAAGTGGGCAGCTCTCCTGTTGCTTTTGGGTCACATAAATAAGGCCAACAGGTGAGGGTGCTCCTGCTTCCTTTGAAAGAGATAGAAGGGAATTAGGAGAAGGAGACATAGTGCAAAGGTGCGATGGAATTGAGGAGCCTCTGCCAAGAACTAAACAGACCTCCCTGCGTATCAGCTGCACCAGGCCTCAGCACTGCTCTGCTAGTAAGAATCAGTTACAAGGATGTGATGCTGGCAGCTTTTCCATTTTAAAATAGTTTCCACTTGATTTTCTACTTTTATGAAAAAAACCCCAAAACTTTGACTTTAAAAATGTAAAATATTAAACTTTTGAAAAAAATGCATTTTTCTTCAAGGTCTTACATTTCCGCTTTAAGCTCATTACCAGCCAGAACAGCAGTAAGAGTTGAATTTTTCAGAGGAAACAGAACAACCTCTTTCAGTTCTTTTCTCCTTTTTATCCTTCTGTCTTCACCTGAGTGACAAAGAAGACAGAATATCTGAGCAAGTAGCTACTGCCTTAGTCCCTTTCTTCACTCCCATTTTACCAACTAGAAAAGCGATGAGGGGTTTCCATCACTTTGAGGAAGGTGGAATGGTCTGATAAGTCTTCCCATTAGAAAATAAAAAATTAAACCAGAACAAAAAAGCTTTGTCAGGTGAAATGGATGAGAAAATTCAAAGAAAGAGAAGGCTATTTCTCACCAAGAAACTACCCGTTTGAACCAACTTCAACTCTTGTGCCAAGACATTCCTCTTAAAACAGAAAGGGGGAGGGTAGTACTTGCTGCTAAAGGTACTTTTTAAAATCTGGACTAATAATATCAACTAGTTTGCAAAACAAAGCCCTGTGATAAGAAATTGAGGAAAAATAGTAAAGCTGCCTTCACCCCTTCACAGCCAAACCTCAGAGCCAAGCAGTGCTGTGCACTGATTGCTGCACCGAAAGAAACAGACCCAACCCTGGTTCTGGCCATGAGGACAAGGCCAAGGAACACCACCGCAATCCACAGGAGGTGTTTTACAGTGGGATTAAATACCTGTGTAAATTATTTATGTAATGGGAGATTATAGTCTGCATGAGAATAGCTGCATGGTTTCCTAAAGCCCCAAGGGAAGGAAAGCCAGGTCTGGGGTGGCACTGGGCTGTGCAGATCAGGACCTTTCCAAAAGGGACTGTTGTCCTTTGGTAATGAGTAGCACCAGAATACCCTGTTTCAGAAGACCTAGAAAGCCATCCATAAAAAGGAGGTTACTGAGGGATTCCCTCAGCTATTGACACACCGAGACAATTGGCAAGACGCTCACTCTGGAAACTGCAGAGATGCAGATGCTGTGCAAGCTCCCTCTGGGGCTTTTAAGAAGTGTCTGACTCAAATGGAAATCAATGCAAGGTTCGAGTCAGCTATCCTGGAGAGAAAAAGCTCCGTGCAGATCCAAGCCCAGGCCAGCCTCTTTGTGCCACTCCGGGGCCAAGAGGCAGTGTCCCAGGGCCCGGCCCAGCTTGTGGTGAGGGAGCAGCACCCCAAGGGGAGCCTCAGGGTTTGCACCACATTTCCAATAGCTTTCCCTCACCACAGCACTGAGCTTCCCCCCCTGCTTACCGACCTCCTGCGCTTCCTCATTATTTTCTCAGGCTGTACCCACAGGCCTTGCTGGTCGCTCTCCCCTCCCTGCGCCTGGGGCAGGGCTGTGCCTTGGTCCCAGGACAGCCGGTGGCCAGCAAGTCACAGCGCAGCCTGCAGCGCGCAGCAGGCCTGCTCCTGGGCATCGCTGCACGGGCTGCCCAGGGTCTGGGGAGTTTGTTTCGCCCAAACCAGCCACTTCCCTTCTGGTCCCCAGGCAAGGCTGGAAGGGGGAATTACTTGTAGTTCTAGGAAATCTCCCTAAGTTGCAGCTGTATCAGGAGCCACGGCAGTAACAGATACGCTTGAGGGGCCGGCCTGGGCACCGTCCTGCTGGGGTGTAACACTGCTGTGAGGCCGATTCCTGACATGGGACAATAATGCATCTGCTTTCCCGAGATCCTGCTGCTTGCTGTGCCCGCGTGCCAGCGGCAGGCCCGCTGCAGGCAGCACGGACCCTCTCGGCAGGCGCAGAGATCAGGGCCGCGCTGGCAGCAGCAGCACCCGCCTGCAGGCTTGCCTGAGGAAGGAGCCTGGAGAACCCAGCGGAGGCGCGCTCCCAACAGCCCGGGCTGTTTCCCATCCGCACGGCTCTCACCAGCCCCCTCACCCCTCGCAGGAGAGAAGTGTCTCCGCACCGCTCCGGGCTGACGGCGGGCAGGGCCCCGTGCCCCGCTGCGCCGTCCCGCCCCGGCCCGTTCGGGGCTCCGCCGCCCGTTCCGCGGCTTCTGCCGCCCTCTGCCAGCCACGGGCGGGAAGCGCCGGGAGAGGGGCGCCGAGACGGGTCTCAGCGGGCAGGCGTAAACACCCCCCACTGAAAGAACGGTCAAAGCAACGGCCAGCAGGGATACCTCCGTCCTGCCCGCCCATGCTGCGGGTGCGAGAGCTTGGGGGGCCGCCCCCGGCCGGGCCGGACACACACGGTTCTCAGGCCAAAGCACCCCGCAGGCAGAAGCCTCTGCACTGGCGGTAGCAGAGTGCCAGGTGAGCAGCGCGGGGCAGGAGCAGCAGTGATTGGGGCGTACAGAGATGCAGCTTGGTTTATTTATGTGTATTTATACCTGCGGAGAAGTGATCAAACAGCAGGCAGGGAGCTCCCCGGGAGTTTCTGCCCAACGCCGGCACGTGGCTCCTGAGGAAGGAGCTCAAGATTCGTGAGTCCAGCAAAACCCACGCTATGCAGTTAGATGGACACAGTCCTGTCCTCTCAGAGCAGGTTCTCGCTGCGTTTTGCACAGCACTTCTGGCAGCCCTTAACGCGCAGTTCCCGGAGTGTCCTTGCTAGGCTCCCTTGCTCCCGCGCTGAGAAGAGCTGTAAGGCAGTAATAGTGTCACCTGCAGACACGTGCCACAGCCATGCAGGTCAAACAGTGCGTTTCTGGTAAATGGACGTGCCCATGGGAGGCCTCTGCTTTCCCAGATGAATTTCCATTTTAAACTGAAACTTATTCAAGCATTTACATCCCAGTGATGCATGAAAGTGTGCCCCTACAGGTAAAGTGACTCTAAGATGGCATTTTTGTGTATCTGGACTTCTTTTTTTTTTTTCCCCCAAGCTGAACTATGAACAGTTCCTTCTTCAAGTCACTGCTTTTTAGTGGAGTTAGGGTTTGAGCTACAAGCTCTACTGCCCCAGCCTGTAAAACTACCCAGCAAGGTAAGGAGCAAAACCAGGGGCCTAAACTCCTACCCAGCAACTGCAGATCTGCAGACGTTCCCTGCCTACAAAACTATCCCAGCTGGACATCCGGGAAGTCATTGGCTTTGTTTTTGAGTGATAGAGAAATTCAGTCTCCCAACATCTGTGGGGATGGCCACAGACAGCTGGCAGCACCTCTAACCCTGGCTCTGCTGGAGGAAAGAGTTTGAGCACAAACAAGCTTCATCCCTACAGCTCTCAATCACACCCAGCAGCAATTTAGCAATAAGCATTTGCCAGCCTACTTACTGCGGGCATAGCACAGGCTCACTGCAAGCCTCAGGCCTCTCCTTCAAACTCTCCCTGCCAAGTAGGCAGCAGAGCCCGTTGGAAGACAGGTCAGCTCACTGCCATCAGGGTAGTCCCCCCACCAACTCGCTGTGGTCCTCACCTGTGTTTGCACCCACCATAAGCCACAGAGGCACAGGCCCTCTCTGAAAGCCTGCACCTGCCATGCACTGGTGTAAGCTCTGGAGAGGCTCCATAAACCCATGGGTTTGCTTTTCTTTCCCATTGGAACTCCTTGGCTACTCACAGCTTGTGGGCAAGTGGGTTGAAAAACCTTGGTTTGATCTCTAAGAGGAGGATCAGCTTTTGAGAACTGTTCAGACAAAGTGTGACATAACAGGGTATCTGTTTCTTCCACAGATCTGCTTCCTTGCATTTGTTTGAAGTCTGACCTGATTATTCTTGCAATTGTATTTTTAATGCTCATCAGGTATCCTTAGAGAAATGGATAGTCACTTTTTTAGATCATGCATATGCAATCAGATGAACAAAATATAGCTCACCTGCCCTATTCTTCCCCTCTACAGCAGAAAGCACATCCTTAACAACTGCTCCAGTGAAAGCAATAGCTATTCAGATGGGACAGAGCACCAGTTTCTGATCTGCCTTGGGCACATGCACCAGAAGCGCCATCTGTCTTCATTGTAGGGACAAATGCTACCCTCATACTGGAATAAACCAAAGAAAGTTCTTTCCCTGTCACCCATGCAGCTGCCCTGCTCATATTAGGAGTTCATGCACACAGTGCCTTCCTCTAGTATTGTTCTCACGTATTTGTACAAGTTTACTTAGACTTTTAAATTGGCAAGTTCAACTCCATGGGTACTTTTATTCCTGTTTCTTACAGTCTATTAACCACTGCCTGAATAAGACAGCGGCAAGGAGGATCACTCTTGGTACTTTGGAGTAGTGACCTTGCCACGGATGTGCTACCAAAAGAAGAGGGGCATTAATTCAGCAGATGATGCAGCATCAGTTCAGCACTTGGTGGCTGGTGACATGCCAGCCACATGTGCCGGGCCACCCCCTCCCCCCTTAGGCAATGTAACCTTAGCACTGGGGGAATGAGCAAGAGAGACTGAAGGACCCACTGAGGAGGCAATCACTTACAAAAACTCAGGCAGCCCAGCCCACAGTTTGAACTCGGGACATCAGCTCCAACCTGTGAGCACAACCCAAGCCCCTCCAGTCTCTGAGGCTTAGCATGTGTTACAGTTCCAGGGCACACAATAAGATCCACAGGCAGCCCTTGACATCAGGAAATGCCACTCATCCAGATGCCTGATCAGCTCAGCCCCCAGCCCTCGGTGAGCTGTGGTCAAGGCTTCATCTCTCTGCCTTACTGCTGAGCAGCTGCCCTGTCAGAGATCAACATCCCCTTTCAATTCCTGCCTCAGCACACACAGCATTCCTTTTGCTGCGATCAAACCTCCCCAGCCAGGCAGGGTTTGGATCAGGGTCAGGAAGCCTGGGGTGCAGGGGAGGATCACACACAAGTCTCAGCAGCAAGAGCCATGGAACCCCCCCCCTCCAGGCTGAAGATAGAGACAGAAAGTTTGAGATGCTGCAGAGTGCTGCCATAAGCAGAAATCATGGACACAGGCAGTCTCTGCACCTCATAAATCATCAGGAGGGAGCAGAGAACTAGCCACCATTTCATCAGTTAATTACAACTGTTAATCATATTTTCATTAACCTGAAATGAAAATGCCAGCATTTCCCCTATTTCCACCCCATGCCCCAGGTCCCATTTCTCAGATAGCAGTTCTCTGTCAGCCAGGATACACGCTGTCCTTTGCAACATGCATCTGGCCAGCTTCCTACGTACAGTAATTTCCAGCCCCTGCTGTCTTGCTTCTTTTCCACATGTTCATATGCATCCCTTCCTAGGACTCAGGAGGCACGCATGTTGCCTTTACTATACAGATGACATGTTTAACCCCCTTGTACTCTCCCAACCCTGCTCCAGGTAACCTCCTAACCCTGCCTAGGACGGGGAAAGCCTGCAAGGTGTATACTCCTGACTGTCAGACTTGCTAACGTACTGATCACGTTGCTATAACAGCATGCCTCAGTATCCTCCATTTTTTAAAATGGCCTGGTGCTATAAACCTGCTCCTGTAAAACATTTTGAGCTCTCCATGTAAACAGAGCTGTTCACGCCAGATAACTCATGGGAGGGACAGGAGGGACAGGGAAGGCATCACCCTCCACAGGGCAGGAGGTAGCTGCAAGGGCTGTTCTGCGCTCTGCCAGGCACGGCAAGCAGAGTTAATAGCTCGGCAGCTGTCTTGCAGCAGTCAGGTCTTTGTTCCCCAGGGATGGAGGAGGAGTGGGCTGCAGAGCCCCTGTCCCACCCTGCTCAGCCACAGCAGCCACCAGCAGAGGCCCTGCACACTCCAGCTCTGCTCCTGCTCCCCATCAGCTTATTCTCATGGCTCTCCATCAGAAGGAGTGTTAATTAATGTTAATTGAAGACTTTGGGTGCTAACACCTTCCCCCAGGCTACAGAGAAATAATGAGCAGCGTGACATTTGAGGTCCCCTTTGCCTAAGCTGTTACAGCAGTGCAACTCAGACCGGCCTGAGGGCACAGCTCACCTCTGGGGTGAGAAGGGGATTCAGCATCCCCATTCCTTAACAGCTCTCCCTTCCCTGCTCCAGCATTCAGTCCCAGGCCTGGAAAAACCCCTCTTCCAGGCTGAGGCATCTCATCCTTCACATCTTTTGGTCTCGGGAAAGCAGCCTCTGAGTAGAGGCCAAACACACTGTAGAGGAGCAGTACCATCCCCAGCTCTGGCACAGGGCACCACATCAGTGGAGCAGTACTTACCAGGGTGGGGGAGAGGGAGGATGTGAGAGCAACTGTAGAGCTTAAGCCTCCTGTTCAGCTTACTCTGGTTCGGTCTTGGTATACCAAGGTCACTCCCAGTCGGAACGAGGTGGCTTGAGAGAAAGTGGTAACCACCCTGGTCAAAGCCAAGCCCTACAAGGGCCAGGACAACATTTCTTCAGCCTCCAAGACTTCTTAGATGGGGATGTTGTACCTCTTCCTCCATTTGCTAAGTCTCTTCAACCACTCCTAACACCCAAGACTGAACTCGACTCTTTGCTTGCTCCACTATTTGCAGGGCTGGCAGGAGGTCAAGAAGCCAGGCAAGGAAGTGAGGGGAGCTTGGTTATAAGCCAGGACCAGAGGCTCGAAGCTCCGCAGTTGCTTTTGTTACTCCTTCCTCTCCCCCACCCTTCAGGAGCCTCAGATGCGCTAAGCAGCCTGTAAAGGTGTTAATGGGGAACGTGTCACCTCTGTCACAGATGCAACATGGCACCTAGCACAGAAATGAGATATAAGGAGTGTACTTACTCTCCGAGTGTGACAACTGCTGGGTTAAGTACAACAGAGGCTTGCTGGCTTCAGGGAGCATAGCTGATCTCTTCATTTGATGGCAGATTTCTCACCTTGCCAAACAGCCCTCAGTCCCCGTGGAGCAGCCAATTTCTCCTGTGTTAAATGTGTATATACAATACCAGGTGTGATAAAGGTGCACAAATTGCCTTCATTATACACATTTCCATGGAAAGTGTCACAACACAATGTCTCAGCAGCCAAGCCCGTCTTTTTTATTTTTTTTTTCCTGTTCAATTAAGTTTTTGATTGGGTCCGAGTAACACAGGTTTCTGCAGATGCAGAACTCGGTGAAGGAGGTGTGTTGCAAGGAGGGAACAAGAAACGTTTGACACCTTTTCAGCTTCAAGCTGAGACACAGCTAACAGGACACAGGATTGCTACTGGTCAGGACCTGCTGCTGTGGCAGCCCTGAGAGTTAGCATCTGCCTTCTCCTCTCCCCTTTTGTGCTTACCTGACCCATTAGGCCCCAAGCAGAGTCTTGGAGTGAGGATAAGCTGCATTTGTAATATACCATCACGCTGACAGCACAGACTACTTGGCATTCATTCTAGGTCTGACACAGGATCATCTGTAACCCTTTGGACTTGAGTCCAGCACAGGACATCCTTATCAGCTACCAGAGAAGAGAGCTTAAATAAACACTCCCATGAGTTATAGACCTGCTTGCCCAGCTAAGCAACTTCCACGCCTTCCACCTATGTTAGGAGACTGTGGGTGCTCACATCATTAAAAATGAAGCTTCAAAAGCAAAGCCCTCTAACTTCAGCAGCAAGCTGAGTTAGTTTAGCCACTGGGGGGGAGGACAGGGGGGCGGAGAAAAAGGTGAGAAACAAGGCTTGCTTCTACCTTCTACCTGAAGTGACCTTCAAACTTTGAAACTAGCCAAGAAAAAAATGACACACCAAACATTTTTAATGGCAAGGGTAATTAAGTACCACATTCCCTGCAGTGGCATTCCTTGTCTACCTGGTTACATAGGAGATTCTGTTTACAAGAGCTCTACAAATCAAAAGACAACCCTTCTAACAGGCTGGCCTTGCCAAACACCTACTCTGCCTTCATCCAGCTGAAGTTATTTGGCTCATCAACTGAGGAGTGTTAACCAGCTGAAACTTCAGGACACCCTAGGTAGAACAATTTATAAAATTACCGGTTTGAGGCTCGAACCTTCTTGAATCCTCATCAAATGTTGAGGCACTATAAGTCATTTCTTATACCAGACTAACTAACTGCCAATATAGGACCACACCACTCACCTTAAAAAAGTCAGCATTAATATTTACTAACTGAATGCAAACTGCATAACAGCTCTTATCTGTGCTGCTTATCCGTGCCAGGTTTAAGAGCAGCCCAATAAAGGCACGTCAGCAAGGCTTCTTTCTTTAAAAAAGGGTGCCAAGGGATCTTCTTGTAAGTGAAGATCTTTGAGAAAAGTGAGGAGATTCATTGCATTAAGTGCATGGTATAAAACTGGGTTAGACAGGACTGCTCTCCCTAGGGACCTGGCTTGCCAGTCACCCGGGGGGAAGTATCTGTTCGAGCAAAACCAAACAATCCTCAGTATTACCCATTGCATTTAAGATCATGGCCCTTTACCAACCCAGTTTCCCTCCTCAGCTGTGACACCAGCTTGGTGGATGGCACCCTCAGCCCACTCTGTGCATTATCCTAGCTGGGTGAGCACACAGCATAATGAAAGGCAGAAGGCTCCCACCCTCCTAAGTCCCCTGCCACAGCCCATATCTTCATGGCAGCTACAGCTTCCTTTGCAGTGTGTTAAGCTAATCCAGGTCATTCTCCATAGAAACCCTGAAGAGTAGCTGCTAATACCTCCCAGCCCATTTTCAAGGAAAGACCACACACAGGGTTTGCCAGCTTTCTTATATCCATGATAATTTTCTATCTCTTCATTTTATTAGCTAGCATCGTGACACAGAGCAGTGCAGACTGCAGCTGGAACACCATGCCCACATTTGCAGCAGCATCTAAGAGACTGTAGAGTCACTGCCAGGAGAGCTAAAAAGCAACAGAGACTTATTAGCCTTGTTTCTTCAGGCTGAAAGAAACGCTTTGAAGACGCAGGCAACAAAGGGGGAAGTTTCAACTCACCTGAAGCACTTTGCTAAAAATAGCCCCTCTACCCCCAACACAAGCTTGCGTTAGACTGCTATAGTATTTTAAAAGGAAGGTTCTACATATAGCTTCCTTCTCTTCCCAAACTAAATTTCCGATCAGCAGCTGCAGCACGTACACACATACACATTACAGCATGCACAGCACCCTGGCAACCATTCTGCCTTTAGGACTCATCAAGCATTAAGTCCAGCTCAATAGGCAAAACTTGACACACTTGCTATAGGGCAGTAATGGCTCAGGTCCTCACAGCACTTTGTAGAGGAATCACAAAACTCAGTAACTCACTGCAGCAGCAGAAGGCTAAAATAAAAGGCATAAGCAAGAAACAGAGCCTTTTTAGAGCAGGGACATAAAAAACGGGCCCTGCAGGTGTCTGGTTATGCTGCTGGTACTGGGTCTCGCACCAAGGTCCAGAGCAACCTGCCCCACAGCTCTGCTGCAAGGAAGAACCAAGTCCAACCTGTAAGACCTCCCACAGAAACACAGCATGTACCAGTTCGTAAACATGCCGATGGTGATCTGCAGGTGATTAATTGCGGATGATTTTACTGCAGTCTGTGGGGTGGATGCAGGGGTTTCCTACAGTATCGCAGATGGGCCCAGTTTGCTGCTGGAGGCTGGCACCTCCCTGTGGCTGGCAAGGAGATGGATGCTGGTGGCAGTGCTGAGGCTGCTGCTCCCAGGCTGAGATTTTGTTCCTGCTCAGGCTAGGAGTGCCCCGGGTGAACACAGCGCTTTGCTAAGGTAATCAGTGCTCAGAATAATTCCTCAGCAAACACCCCACCTGGAGAGCAAAGTCTTCCCCTCTAATGCACTGGTTTTGCAACAAGATGTTTTTGCAGGAGGGCTTTAAAGCCATCGAGTCTGCTACAGATCACCAGTGAGAGATGATGTTTGGGCTAATGCTCAACTACATCTCCTAGGGCAAAGGCCAGGGAGAAATACTGCAAGAGAGTGGAGAGGGAGGGAAAGGAATTCCCTGAGCAGAAATATTTTGAGCAGAGAAAGCTGCAGAGCAGTGTGGATTGAGGCAGAAGAAATACAGGAGAGGGAGGTGGCTGTGCTGAGGGAGAGAGAGTGGAAACTCAAAAGGCTTCTCGGGGAGGAGGAGGGGGACAGAGGTAGGATCCTGCTCACTGGGGCTTTGTAAAGGATCCCTGTCAGGAGCTGGCTGGGATCTGCAGTGCTTCCCCCTGCAAAGGATTTCCCTCTGCCACCTGCTATTGGTCCTGGCACAATGACGAGCTGCTGGAGTGGATTCCTCTTCCCTCCATGTGTGGTAGAGGTATAGGAAAACAGCAGCCCCATCCCCCTTCACTCCCCTCCAGAGAAGTGGGATTCCTTCCTCTGCCATCACCGGACACTCTGCACCAGGGCTGAGCACTCACACAAAACCACACAACCCCCCTGTAAGGAAATCTCCTGGAATTGTGTTCACCCTGTCTGCAAGATGCAGGGGGAAAGGTTGCTGTGCCAGCAGAGCACTGGGGAAGGGATTCAAAAGCTCAGTCCCTGATTAGAGCTACAGCACATCTCCATCTGCTGCTGGCACCAAGGCACCCTCTCAGCCCCACCGTCACGCTAGGGTCCTGCCTGTCCATACAGAAGCAGACACCCAGACACCAACTACTCTTGCAAAGCTGTTGTGCTCCTGCATGTGCAGAAGGTGCAAGCAAGGCAGCCCAGGAGATGTGGGACGTGGGCTGCATTCTCCGCACTGCTCAGTCCTTCTGCCTTTTCCCGCTTGTGAAAAAGGGATGCAGCTGTCTGCCCACCAATTCGTGATCATGCCCAACCATGTCTGAGTGCAGAATATTACAGCCTAAAACCTTACCTTAAGTTAAAGTTGTATTTTAGTGACAAAACACTGATCTCTGGCATAGACCTCCTGGGTGACGTTGGGACAATCCACTTTTCTTGTCTCTCTTGCAAGGGGAAAGATCTGCTTATTATCTTGAGGGCTGCTTAGGAGCAGGAACTGGCCCCTGCCCTGCCCACTTGTGAAGTATTGCAAGAGAAATTGCAGTACAGGGGACTCAACTGGTACCTTCTTTGGAGCAAGCCCAGAGGAAGGCTATGAAGATGATCACAGTGCTGGAGCATCTCTCATATGAAGACAGGTCTGGAGAAGAGAAGGCTCCAGGGAGAATTATAGCAGCCTTCCAGTACCTAAAGGGGACAACAGGAAAGCTGATTACAAGGACACAGAGTGATAGGACAGGAGGTAATGGCTTTAGGCTACAAAAGGGTAGATTTAGAACAGATATTGGAAAGAAATTCTTTACTGTAAGTGTGGTGGGGCACTGGAACAGGTTGCCCAGAGAAGCTGTAGATGTCCCCTCTCTGGAAGAGTTCAAGGCCAGGTTGGATGGGGCTTTGGGCAACCTGGTCTAGTGGAGGGTGTACCTGTCCATGGCAGGGGATTGGAACTAGATGACCTTTGAGGTCCCTTCCAACCCAAATCATTCTATGAACCTTTCTAGGAGTACACCTGCTATCTGCCTTCCTCCTTGGATATGAAGGGTCCTCAGAGAACCATCCCCACTGAGTGCTGGGAGGGCAGCAAGGGCAGGACAAGAAAACCAGGAGCCAAAAGTGACCATGGCACAGGCAGTGATTGCCCTTAACAGCCAAGGTGCAGCCCCATGTGAGACATGGCAGGGTATTGTCTCACACAAGGCAAGGCAACAGATCAGATCCAGAGTGTCCAGCCAAAGACAGGACTGCAAAATATGTGTGAGGACCCTCAAAGAAACAGATCTAGAGACAGCATGGCCCAAAGCAAGAAGTAGCACTGTGGGCCTGAGCTTAAATGGAGTCATGGCCCAATGAGTGCGTGTGTTGGTGGACATCACAGGAGAGGCTGGTTGGGAAAATTGGGGCTTGCTGGTGCATTCAGGGCCCTCACACAGCTGCAACATCGTAACGCAAAACTCTCCAGGGATCGATGTCCTGATGGTTGATGGTTTTTAGGTGTTACAGGTTCTTCTTATCACATCTTGTTTTCTGCTGTTCTCTGGAAGGAGCAGCACTCGAAGTGCTGGTGTAAACTAAAAGTATCGCAGAACTGTTGCAGAGCTGGACGCTGCTCAGAGGCTGGAGGGAAACCTCAGTGAACCCTTGCAAGAGATCTGAAGTGCAACCTGGACCAGTCTGCAGTCCTGGCCAGGGAGAAACCAGAAGCAGACTGAAACATCCCCTTGGCATGCCCAGACAAAAAGCAGCAGAATATTTAGCCTGGCATTAGCCAAAACTATGGAAACTGTGTGGTGTGTCACATTGTCCCAAATTACATGCATGAGGCTAACACATGCCTGCCTGCTGCGAGGGCATGGACCCTTTGGGCTGGGAGGCCACCTCCAGGGTGGGAACAGGGATTGCTGCTGTTGCCATTTGCGTGGGGAATCCTGGTGTCTTCTCCACCATCTCAGAGATCCAGTCTGGAAGCAGTGAAGGTTTTGGCTATGCAGACAGACCTTCTTTTTTAACCCCTCTACCTCTTCATTTCTCTTTGTTCCCTGGGCAACACTCTGCATGATTTCCAATAGTGAACAGGAATTACCTAATGCTTAAAATGCCCAGGATCTTGAACCATTTTTTAAAAAATATAACTTAGAGTCACCCTCTCCATCCTGTAATGGGGAGTGTGAAGCAAGCAGTCCAGAGCAGTGATGAGATTCATGGGAAGTCATGGCACAAACAGAATCTGGGTCTCGTGCTTGCATGCCAGATCCCTCTCCACTGCCCAGCTTTTTCTCCCCAGGGAGAAATCTAGGGAAGAAAATGGGGGGATATCAAGAAGAAAAGTGGTTAAACCCTCTCTCTCCCCTGTCCCTGACAGCTGGGGTACAAATTATGCTGTTTTTCTCCCACCACAATAACATCGTTATTCAACTTGGCAGCACAAGGTGGAGTGAGTGAGTGAGAGAGGGAGCGTGCGTGCAGCCGGTGTTTTTTAAATCTATCAAACATTTCTCTGTTATCTCAATTGCAAACTCTTGCCCGGCCGTCCCCACTGCAGCATCCCACGTTGCCATGCCAACAGAGGCTGTCATTCCCTGTGTCGTGAGGGAAAGCTCCGCTTTCCTGGGGGCCACGCACTGGCGATTGAGGGATGCGCAAGTGCCAGGCTGATGCTTACCCCTAACCAGGGCATTTTTTGGTAGTTTTTCCTCAGAGCTTCCACTGCTGGGAGATGGTTTACCCATCATCAGCCCCTTTAAGATGTCATCATCAGTGCTTGACTTAACCAGGACATCTTGGCATGAAGAACAGCCTTCTCCTGACCCCTGCGCTTCCACCGTGAATTAGATGTACTAAAGCAAACAGTTCTTCCACTCCCCACAACGCCTCGCTGCCTTCCTGCCATTGCTGCGCTGCCGGGGCGCGCCGCAGGGCTGGAGGGAGCTCACGCATCAGGCCGGGCGCCGTGGCCTCTGCCTGCTTATTTCTGTACTCCTCTCCTCCGCGGGAGCAGACGCACCGCAGAGCCAGGCTGCCCAGCCCTGTGCCAGCATGGTTTCTTTCACAGCATGTTTAAGCCACTGGCTTCCCAGGGGTATGTCCTGCAGGGCTGGTCAGGAAACAAAGAAGAGAAAGCTTGATGAACTTTGCTTCTTTCCACTGGGGTGAAGATGCTTGTGGAAGAGAAGTGGATGTAAATGTGTGTGCCAACAATAGGAGATAATGGCTTCCCCCAGGGTGTTGGTTGACTCCAAGGACAGGAAAGCAATGGATCTGCTTCCCGGTCCCAAGCTCACACAAGGCTGTCCTCCCTTCTGTCCCTGGTGAGGGAAAATTGTCAGCATGGCCATGTGAGGAAAGGCTACAGGGCATGTGCTGGAAGAGAAAGCAATGTCATGCCAACCAGCACTTACTTGAGACTGGGAAAACAAGAATCCCCTTGGATCAGAAGTGTCCATTGCTTTGCCTGCTGGTTACAAGGTGTGGATGACTTGCAGTGTGAGGGGAGGCTGGACTAGATGATCTCCAGAGCTCCCTTACAACCAGTGTATCTCTGTGCATCACCAATTTGTTGGTTCGGTTTTCTCTGCAGAACTGGGCAGATGTTGCTGGGAGAATTGTTATGTTGGTGATCTGAAAAACACGTTCACAGCCAGAAGCTGGGGCAGTGGGCTGGGAAGCAGGCTGGAAAGCTGCTGCTTCTCCTGGGAGGTTGCTGGCTGAGGCACCTTAGGTGCAGGTTTCCTGCAGACACTGGCATCCAGCTCTGTCTTTGTTCCTGGGCTTGCCTCTGGAGGCTGACCCTTGAGGTTATGTCTACAGAGTGCTTTGTCCTCTTCAACTGTGGAGGAAAAGTGACTCCTGCTCCAGGTAATAGAGACTGGAGAAAGCGGATAGCAGAAATACAGGTCACATCACTTCATTGTGAGTAGTGTTGTGCTGTGTCCTCCTTTGAAGAAGACCCAAGAAGATGTGAAGTTCTGGATTTAGCTTGAGCTGTGGGTTATTTAGGCTTTGCAGTACACTTCTACTGGGGCCCACAGGGATGGCAACAGTGGGATTTGCTTTTATTCAATTAAAGAAACAAAACAAAATGCATCACTGATATCTGTGAGACCAATATGGCTAGCTGATGGCTTTGAAAAATCATGACCAGCCAAATGTGAGACCACACTATGCCTATTTTTTAACCTAGCCTCAGGTCATCTCCTATAGCCTTTTTGTTTGCAAATGGGGGGCTGAAACTCCAAAGAAGGCAAAGAGAAAGATGAAGTTTCCAGGAACTAGGTGTTCAGGGTCAAACGTCAGCCTGTGGGAGTGTGACAGAGGCCAGCAAGACCCCAGCGTCAGCACCCACCACTGACCCAGCCAGGGTTTGCTGGGTCCCAGGACAGTACAGCCCAGAGAGCCTGCTCACCTGGGCTGCTGCACCTTCCTGCAAGCCTCTTCCTACACATCCCACAAGAAGGCTGAGAGCTGTGGCCATTCCTATTTCCTATTCATAAAGGAGACTACTTTTCCCTCCTGGAGGAGGTTTGTACCAAGCAGCATTACAGGAGTGCTTTATACTTTCTCCTCCAGTTGCTTTGTTCTCTTGCCTCCCTGCAATTTCCTTGGAAAAGTTAGTTTTCCCTATAGACATTCTTTAGATGGAAACATTTTCCCTCAATGGATTTGATGAGCACGGAAAACATCATTTGGGAATCTAAATGGAAATAGTTTGAAGCACCTTCATGAAGAAAAAATGGGCATGCACTAAGAAAGCTTGCACACCCATACCCGTGCCTTGGTTCACGGTACATATGAGATGTGGCTTAAATTTATGTCAATAGCTTTCCTAAAGCTCCGGTGCTAGCTTCAACTTGCTTTTTACTGCCTTCTGCAGCAACTGGCACCAGCATAAAGCAAATGTAACATGCTACTAAAGCGTCTTTGCAGCCACTTTAGGCTGGTGCTAGCTACAGCAGGAGGTGTTGGCTGGTGGAAAATCAGATGCTATTGAATCAGAAGCTATTGCTTCAATCATAGATAACTCTGCCTGAGAAAAAGCCAGTGGAGTGAGAGGGACAGCAGCCCAGCACGAGGACAGCTGAGAAAGGATTCCTAGCTCCTCTCCACCCTGCACAGGGAACATGCTGTAACCCTCCTCTCTGTCGAGTTTTCTGGGTATTGCTCTTAAAAAAAAAGGTCTTTTCCTTACAGAGCTCTGGCTATGGCAAGGACAGACGTGGTTAGCAATGCAGCTGACACAGGCAAACTCAGTGTGACCAAGTGCATGTCCTGGTCTCGCAGCTGCTTCACCCCTGTGAGCACCAGCCCCAAGGAACGCTGCCTCCCCTGATGCTCTCAGGTGCTGTGCTGACCCTTAATTTTTAAAGAGAAAGCAATAGATTAAGTTTCTCAGAAAACACAGTACAAAGTGGAAATGTTCTGCTGAAGGAGATTGATTTTTTCCTCAATACTCATGATAAAAGATTGTAATAGACTTTGTTCTGGTAAGTGTTGCAGTCCTTATCAGTTTACACCTAGTATTCCTCGTATTAGAAATGACAAGAAAGGTATAACTAAAACAAAACTTTATCCTGAACACCTCAGAAGTAGCTGTACTTAGGAAAAGTATTTTTGCTCATCTTTCCAAACTGGGATAAATCAACTGCTGGATTTGGGATTTCCTGCCAGGTCAAAGTCCTGTTACAACACTGGTTTCAGTCAGGCTGGATGGAAAAGCATCCAAATCGAAAGAACTGAGCTAAAAGGTTTATCTTAATTATTAAGACTGAGCATGGAAAAACCACAGCCTATCACAACCCTACTACTCCCTCACTGTGTGAGCATGAAGAAGATACCTTCTTTTATGTATCCCAGAGGCAACGTGGATGAATGCCTCCTCCTGAGGACACTGCGAGATAGTGTAGTTACTCTAAAAAATCAAAAGGAAAAGTCCAAGAGGCCAAAGGATTGCTGATGTCCTTTTCACAACGTGTTCTGTGCAGGGGCAGTCGTGTGTGGCGTCAGAGTACTGATGTGGAGGGATGAGCTCTCAGCCTCGTGCCTGAGTTGTTCTGGAAAGGGGCTGAAATGCAAGCAGGGGAAGGTGGGGAAACCTCAAGTGTGGGACAAACCAGCACTCCAGAGAATTTCTTTGGGATATCTGGGGCAGAAATCTGCAGGCAGGACTCATGGTGCCATGCTCTAGGTAAGGGGGATTACAGACATCCCCTGGTGAGGGATCAGCAGTGGTGAATGGTCAACCCACAAACAGACCTGGAATTTCTTGGTGGGAAAGGACCTACTGACACTTGAGTCAGCATGGAGGCCTTCCTCAGGGATCTTCTTGAGGGCTGGCTGTACCCCCTCCCTGCCATCCTTCCCTCATCCAGAGCTCAGCTGCAGGCAGAGTCCCCTCTGCTCTGCATGTTCATGTTGGGAAAGGGGCCCCCAAACGTTGTTGCAGATGCAAACAGAAGGACAGAGGTGCAGGGAGACCTGTGGCTTTGGGAGGGATTACCGATACCAAAACCATTTAGCGTGGATGGAAACAAATTTCTTTCCTTGTCCATTTACCCCCTCCCTCCCT